>CM076583.1:1325158639-1325693530 GCA_034641835.2 Pinus albicaulis
GAATTTTCTCCCTAATTTAAGTCTGCTACCTTGAGTTTTTAAGCTCTTACCTTAGTAGGAAACCATCATTTATTTATCTGCATTCTATCTCCATACTTTTGCATTAAAATTCCTCTATCTTACATAGTTTTTGGAGTGAACTATTATAGGAGAGGACCTTCAGTGGCCCAGGAAGGATGAATCTAAAGGATGGTTCGATTTGGTGCACTCAACAAGATTTAGGAGGTCCTCATCCAATGTATTGTTTCTCTTTAAATCAATAAAACACTCATATTTTTTGTCTCAATTTAAATATTTATATGAAACGTATCGTGTTCATGCATCCAAAACTTATTTTCACTAACATTATGTATTCAAGATTACTTTGATATGAATGTTATCCATGTTTTTTTATTATGTTCTATACATGTATGAATGTGAGGAGCGAGAGATAGAGGTTGGAAAAGGAGATATACTGAAAATGACGAACCTCCATATATGTTCTCTTATTGTTAAATGGTATTTCAATGTAATTTCTTGATTATTTAGGATGTGTCTTTGAGTTTTTTTTTTCGGATCAATTGAGGCTTTTAACCCTGTTAGAAAGTGTAACTAGGTTCGGCTTCATAATAACTTGTAATTATGAATTTATGTAATCAAGAAGACAAAGATAATAAAATGTATTTTGTAAATTCTTGACTCATGGGTTCCATGAGTAAGAGCTTTTTATAGGTTAAATACTTCTTCATGATGTCTTTAGTGTTGAAGATGGCAACAAGAAACACTAAAGGAGGCATCCTGAAACATATTTCCTGATCCTAGTTGGAAAGTGATCACCAAAACTAGGTGGGGGCCACACAGGTGATTTTTGTCGCAAAGTCTATTTTTAGACTATGTATATTTTTAGACATATGGATCATGGTCTATGAGTTGCAGGATGATATTTATGGATGGTTGGTCGAGTTGGTAAAAATAGATGGACCTCTATTTTTAGACATACTGGGTGGAGTCTATTTTTAGACTGCCAGTCTAAAAATAGATCATTCGAATATTATTAGCTCTTAATAATATTTGGACTATAAACATTATCTTATCCTCTTGCAGCACTTCAGTTTGAGCTACGGATGTGGCACATGCAGCTGACAGAAGGAATTACGCTATTCCTAGGGTTTAGTTGAGCTATTACATGGTTGACTTCAGTTAGAACTCATGTGGCAGAGTTTGGTGGAGTTGATGAGACAGTTGATGGAGTTGTGTTCGGTTTAACTTAGTTGAACTAGTTGTATTTAGTCTAACCGATAAATACACTAGTGATGAGTGGTGTGAATTAATTATTAATTAATTCACTAATTATTAACTCATAAATCAACTAAAGAATACATCAGTTAACTGCAATGCATGGACAGTTCAGTGGAGACCAATGTTAGAGGTGGGTGAAAGGGTGAGTCTACTATCAGTTGTGACTATAGTTGTGCATGAGATTTGCACACACATTGATTGAGATTTCCAATGAGGATTGCGCAGTACAAGCCAGTGGGATTCGAACTTGGATCTCATCATTCTTCATCTTGGATTGCGCAGTAGAGGCAGGCAGACAGGTGGAGCAGATTGGAGCATGGGATGTGCATGATCTGAGCTTGTTTTGTGTGTAACAATTGGAGATAGTGCTGAGAGCTTGTGAGGAGTTTGTAATATGATTGTTACATGTTCTCTATCATTATAATATACAGATAGTTGGGGGTTTTCAGATGTAAGCTTTCCCCATTACATACTGTGTTGATATGTGTGATTGATTAATGTTTCAATGTGCGCATGCGATTGTTTTTAATTCCGCAAATTGATGATAAATAGTAGAAGAGGTTATGTATTATGCATGAAGCTCAAATAGTGTGTAATCAGGATAATCTTGGTGAATAACTCATCTATTATTCAAATTTCTACATGGTATCAGAGGAAAGTTGATCATCGGATCTATTACAGTGATTACATTTTATTTCTTTAGGCAGAGTCTGTAAGAGGGCCAGGTAGCCTCTGGATTCATCCTTTCTTTGAAAGGTGAAAAATCCAGTAAATGCCCCTACAGTCTAACTCTGTACTAGAAATACTTTGTTCTCACAATTTCAGATCAGAAGCAGTTGAGTTTTGAGCTGGTGGAATTCGAATTTGCAACAATGTTTTCTTGGTGTCAAAGTTGATATGTCTTTCAACGGATTGCGATTGGAGTATGCCCTGGAGGGTAGCTCGAATTATATTGCATGGAAAGACAGGATGGAGGTGGTGTTAGATGATAATGGGTTGTTGGAGTTCATAGAGAAAGAAGTTCCAAAGCCTACTTCTACTGATGCTGCTGTAGTTGAAGCTTGGCAAAAGAAGACAACAAGGTGTCGAAGGATTCTGTTGGAGGGCGTGAAGGATCACATAGTATCCAGCCTGCATGGTAAATCTTCTCCATTCTTGATGTGGAAAGCTTTGACAGATTTATTCCAAAGCAAGAGCGACCAGAGGAAGTTGGCGCTCAAGGATAAACTCAGAAAAATAAAGATGGAGAAGAATGACACTATTCCGGTATACTTGACAAAGTTTGTCCACTGCAGGGATGAGCTTGGGAGTGTAGGAGTTAGTGTGGATGATGAGGAATTGGTGAGCTTGGCTCTCCTTGGGCTTCCGAAGTGTTGGCATTCCTATCAGGACTCTGTCAATGGTCGGGAGAAATTGCCAGGATGGGAGCGACTTTGGTCAGATCTTGTGCAAGAGGAGATAAGGCGGAGTACCAGGGATGGATCTTCATCAAAGGCATCTGATGAAGAGGATTGTACTTTGGTTGCCAAAGCAAGGAAGGGGAAGGGCAAGAAGAATGCTTCTCAATCCGGTGCGGATGGTAAAGAGCGTGACATGTCCAAAGTGAAGTGTTTTCACTGTCACGAGCATGGGCATTACGCCACGAATTTTCCACAGAAGAAGAAGAACAAGCAGGCTGCTGGAGCTGCAGCTGGTGAGGCTCTTGCCTCGCAATTTGAGCTGGACTTCTCATTGATCACATGCATGGTGTCTAGTGCATTGGGATTGGGGTGGTATTTTGATAGTGGCGCTTCCTTTCACATGACGGGAGATGTGAATCTTTTCAGTGACTTGGTGGAGAAAGATCTCCAGTTGCATGTTGAGTTGGGCGACAATGGACGATACAATGCAACCGGCATTGGTACCATAACCTTTCAGAGGGAGTCAGGTAAACTCATTCTTTTACAAGATGTAGTGCATGTTCCAAGTTTAAAGAAGAATTTGATCTCAGTCGCAATGTTAGAGGATAAAGGGTATGAAGTTGTCTTCAGTGAAGGAAAATTTTTCCTTCGGCACAAGGCAACAAGACAAGTCAAGAAGGTTGGGATTCGAGCAAAGAATCTCTACAGACTTGAAGTAGATGGGATGTCTACGGAGCTTCCTATTGTTGGGAAGTGCAAGAAAGACATGCAATTGATGCTTGAGAGGGAGCAAGTTTTGCATGCAGGTAATAGTGAACCTCGGGATGTGGAGCAGCCACAAGATGAGGATCATGGAGTGGAAGAAACCACTCATGCGGAGAAATTTCGTGCCAGATGGGCAGAGGGAGTGCATGCAGCTATACCACCAGGTGAGAGGTGGGGCGACATGCATGATTAATCCCAAGAGGAGATTTCTGGGTAGGATTCATGAGATGGTGTGGATCTCATGAATTGAACCTGGCTACGAGGTGCCCATAGCGCAGCAGTAGCATGATCAGTTGGATTGATGCAGGCAGATCAAAGTGACAGTGTCGGATACTGGAGCGCGAATCAGAGTTGACAGCAAGTGCAGAGTGCATGGGTGCAAGAGTTCAACAACGCAGTGGTTCCTGATGACATGTGAAATTGGGCCCAACAGAAGTCGAAGAATTTGATGATAGATGCATCAGACTGATTGAGTTGTTTGGAGCCTATTCAGTTTCAGAGGAGTTGCAGAGCAGATGCATGGAGTTGCATGGCGCTTGTGAAGGTTGTAGGGCGAATGCATGGAGTTGCATGTCACATGCAAAGACAGTCCTTTCTTGTTGAGAGGGAGTGTTGAAGATGGAAACAAGAAACAGTGAAGGAGGCATCCTGAAACATCTTTCCTGATCCTAGTTGGAAAGTGATCACCAAAACTAGGTGGGGGGCCACACAGGTGATTTTTGTCGCAAAGTCTATTTTTAGACTATGTCTATTTTTAGACATATGGATCATGGTCTATGAGTTGCAGGATGCTATTTATGGATGATTGGTCGAGTTGGTAAAAATAGATGGACCTCTATTTTTATACATTGGGCGTTTTCTATTTTTAGACTGCCGGGCTAAAAATAGAACAGTCAAATATTATTAACCCTTAATAATATTTAGACTATAAACATTATATTATCCTCTTGGAGCACTTCAGTTTGATGCTTGGATGTGGCACATGCAGCTGACAGAAGGAATTACGCTATTCCTAGGGGTTAGTTGAGCTATTGCATGGTTGACTTTAGTTAGAACTCATGTGGCAGAGTTTGGTGGAGTTGATGAGACAGTTGGTGGAGTTGTGTTCGGTTTAACTTAGTTGAACTAGTTGTATTTAGTCTAAATGATAAATACACTAGTGATGAGTGGTGTGAATTAATTATTAATTAATTCACTAATTATTAACTCATAAATCAACTAAATAATACATCAGTTAACTGCAGTGCATGGACAGTTCAGTGGAGACCATTGTTAGAGGTGGGTGAAAGGGTGAGTCTACTATCAGTTGTGACTATACTTGTGCATGAGATTTGCACACACATTGATTGAGATTGCCAATGAGGATTGTGCAATAAAAGCCAGTGGGATTTGAACTTGGATCTCATCATTCTTCATCTTGGATTGCGCAGTAGAGGTAGGTAGACAGGTGGAGCAGATTGGAGCATGTGATATGTATGATATGAGCTTGTTTTGTGTGTAACAATTGGAGATAGTGCTGAGAGCTTGTGAGGAGTTTGTACTATGATTGTTACATGTTCTCTATCATTATAATATACAGATAGTTGGGGGTTTTCAGCTGTAAACTTTCCCCATTACATACTGTGTTCATATGTGTGATTGATTAATGTTTCAATGTGCGCATGCGATTGTTTTTAATTCCGCAAATTGATGATCAATAGTAGAAGAGGTTATGTATTATGCATGAAGCTCAAATAGTGTGTAATCAAGATAATCTCGGTGAATAACTCATCTATTATTCAAATTTATACATTTAGGGATTTTTCGTCTTGCCATAAATGTATAATTTAGAGTCATATAGATGAAGTGTTGTTACACTTGCAAAGGAAAATTATGGATGTAAAGAGAAGGCCTCAAGATCTTGTCATATTTCTACTTTAAGTCGGCCTAGAAAACACTGGAAGACACTCCTTGTGAAGTCGACTCACAAGCAGATGATCATGTCAGCCTAGGGCGATGAGAGATTCCCTATATATAGGACTGCGGCCTCATTATGGGATCATGAAGTTAGGATCAAGTTTGAGATTTCAGTGCATGGAAAGGTCTGCGGTCTTGGGTACAAGAATAAGGGACAATACAACGAGGAGAAGTGTCAAGATAGTGAAAGTAAATGAATTTAAGAGGAAGCATATCTCTGTAATAGTAACTCTCTGTTTTGGAAACGAGAATCTCATTCAAGTACTATAATCAAGTGTGAAGGATAAGGATGCAATTCATGCGTAAAAAAGTGTGAGAATAGAAGCCATATCAACGAATTAAAGTACCGTTATTGGGAGCATATATATATGTCTCTTATTCTTTAGATAGGCTGAAGGGTTACCTTAATGGAAGCAGATCCTCTATACAATGTGAAAGAAGGGTGAAATATAGTGTGAAAAGAAGAATCCACCGAGCCTAGAGAAATAGGAAGAAGAATATTAAGGTTAGGGAATGAGTTTCTCTAATACTAGTGTAGTATAGTGCCAAGAAATAAATATCAACATAACATGCCGAGAGGAGAAGTGACAACGTCTTGGAAGAATTATGGGTCAAGGGTCTGTGTCATGGTCATGGTACTTGTCAATTGAAGATATAGAAGAAGAATTACTTTCGGGTTTTCCTCTCCAAGAGGGAGAGGTTTTGGACCTGACTTGAAGAACCTAAATTTTGTGTCTCTTGTGTTTTGATAATTGAATTGATGAAATATATAATAAGCTAACGAAGATAAGATCTAAGAGAAAGAAGCATAACAAGTATAACACAAGTAGTTATCAAGTAAGAGAATTGAATTAAACACTTCCCTAATAAATTCTCATCATGGTTTTAGAGCTAAGGTGCTAAAGACAAATAAGGGCAGTTTAGCAGGAAGACACAGGGATCAAAGCTTCAAGGAAGTCATCAAGGATCAAATTTTTCTAGAAGGAATCAAAGAAAGAGAAAAGAATCTACATTGAAGAATCAATCTTTAGATCTGTTAGGTCTCTGTAGTTTTCAATATTGGCAAGAACAAACATTGCAGAGCCAACTTCAAAACCACTTTGGAATCCTAGGATCTAGCCCTCCTAGATTTAGAGAGGGATCTCTCTATATAAGTGTTTTCAAAGATATTTCTTCAAGGCTTATGATATGATATTAGGCTAGTTATGAAGTACAAGGGTTTGTTTTGGTTTTGGTTGGGTAGAATATAATCAAAATGAAGGAAGTATTTGAAGGGTAAAGGTGTGAGTAAGTTGAAATAATGGTTCAGCTGGTAGGATAGGTAAGAAAATATATCAATCCATTGGGCTATGGAGTCACAAAAGGATTTAATTACACAACAAGTTTCAAAATTGGTCCATGGGGCAAGTCATATATGTCAAAGGATTCTTTAGATTGATTTTTGTGATATGGAAACACACAATAAAAACAAAGGACAGCCTAAGATCAGGTAAGTACTTTTAAACTAGCCTGCTTTTGGCATGCACTCAATGAAAAGACACAAAAGGAACCAAAGATCAGGTAAGTACTTTTAAACTAGCCTACTTTTGATATAATTTTAAGGGAAAAAATTAAAAACAAAGAATAGCTTAAGATCAAGTAAGAACTTTGAATCTAACCTGCTTTTAGCATATTCTTAAAGGAAAACATTCATGATTAACATAAAAAGTAGCCTAAGATCACGTAAGTACTTTTAAACTAGCCTGATTTTGACATACTCTTAAGGGAACTTTTCAAAGCAACTGTTGGAGAAGAAATTAGAGGACAGGGCTAACCATAGACTTATCTAATTCAAATTTACTTAGTAGACTTTTCAAGAACATTCAAGGACATAATCTCAAGTTTTACTCAACCAGACATGGACTCACCAACATTCCTGGACTGATTACACTCTATTGAATTATCCTCAAATACACAATTAGCAGAAAACATAAAGATAAATATTTATCAGTGAGATTTAGGGTACTTGACAGTAAATCCTAATCTATATTTGTTGTTCTTTATCAGAGAAAGTGGACAATATGGAAAACATCAGAAAAATGACAATTATAGTAAGGAAAACATCACCATTGACATAAACCAGGATCCCATAAATCAACTTGTGTATTTGCTGTTCAAACTAGTTACAATCTTCAAGTCCAGTGGGTCTTTTACAGCGTCAAAATTCTCATCTCAGCTTACTTTCTTCAATTACAATACAGAGCTTCAACAGCTTCAAAAGCTATTTACATTCAGTGAGTATTCAACCAACAACAATAATGAACTCCTTGCATGATATTTATAGGTGAATTTGAGGAGGTGGAGTGAAAGGAGGTCTATTTGTTTAATTAACACAAAGTAAATGCTTCTCGGCCTTTGGGAGGCCAAATGGAGAGGTTTTCAGATGTTTTAACTCTGTTTTAATCAATTTTACATTAACTTTTATCTACTTCAGTCACTTTTGTTGACTTTACAGGCTTTTGGTAGGCTGGTAATTAATTTTAAGCTGTCTTTGACAAATATCTCTAACTGTGCATTCAATTTGTATTCTTTTGAGGAAAATGAACTTGTAGGTGGCATTTTGAGGATTAATTGCCTCACTGATGTGGAATTTGAAGGCTTCCTTTGTTGATCTGTCAGCTTTAGTGGCTTTAAACACTGATTAGGCCTTGATCTTGATTTAAGGCCTTCTTTTCATCTTCGAGATTTTAAACTGTGTCTTTAACCCTTTAAACTGTGGATTAATATTTGAATATTCATACTTTGCTTTAATCCTTTATCTTCAATCTCCTCTTTCTTTTCCCTTTGCTGTTGTGGACAGGTGGCTTTATCGCGCGTGGGTTTTGATTTGAATAACCAACGTTTATACAACATTGATTAAAAACCCAGATTTACGCCTAGAAAGCTCTTTTTCTGCATTATTTAGGCTTCGTATGTAGTAACCCTCGGCCCTGTTCCTTTATGGGCTATGGAAAGGGTTTTCACCCTTAAAACCGACATCAAACCCTCATAAAACCAACAAACATGTTATAAAACCCTGCGGTATTTGGAAAAACTGCATGCAGAGGCTGGCAGAGGCGGAAGGAGCAGTGAGGCAGAGGAAATGCATGTAGGGGGAGGTTTTACGAACAAAAACCCGCAAGAACAGAGGTTTAAAACTGCATTTAGCGCAGAATATGGCTTGGTGGTTTTGCAAAAGCCGTCGACGGTTTTCGCGCGAAACTTAGGCGATAAACGGTTTTGCGCGTATCGAACGCGATGCAATCGGAAGGCGACACGTGGCTTCTGTAAAACCAGCAGTTTCATGTGAGTTTTGATGTTTAAACCTCGAAACAAAAATCTGCGCAAAATGTGATGTAGACCGTTGGATGAAGAGGTGTAGATCCAACGATGGGGAAGGAGTGCAAACACATGAAGTTGACCAGTGGATGGAGTAAATAGAGGCCAGGTGTCAAGAGGGGATTGGGCAGGAGGTTAAATAGTGGGGCATGGGACCAGTGGTGACGTATGTTATTTTGTCGCGGGGTGAAATTTTCAACAGGCAGGGTTGGAGATGCAGGTTTGACAGAGGCCATCAGATCATATAGATCAACGGTGAGGATCGGTGTGGAGGGTGAATGGATAGATATTGGTTGGGCGATCAGAGGATGTAGAGGGAATGCGATGACCATCAGATCGATAAGATCGACGGTCAAGATCGCTTGAGGGATATGCATAGCGCGGGGAGCGTAATAAAGAAATATGAAGGAATGGGGGTTGAGAAAAGTGGACGATGGTTTTATGGGGGAAGGAAGACCAGGAGCGAGGGAGAAAGGGCTAAGGAAATGGTGGGGATAGAGCAATCGAAGGGTTAAATGAGAGCCGTCAGATCATATGGATCTACGATGTAGATCTTGTCAGAGCATTGCTATCGGGGTGGGAATTTTACAAAGAAAAATGCGGGTTTTAAAAGGAAATGCCGATGCGATGGGGGCTTGGGGTAAAGTAAAAGTGCGGTTCTGTGGAGAAAAAGGGACCAGAGGCAGAGAAAAAAGGGGCTAGAGGGCTAAGGATTTAGTGCCAGGTCGTGGTTGTTGGGTCATATGATGGAGAAGGAGCTGGGGGTTAAGCCATAAAGGGGCTTAAGAGTCTTATACATAAAAAAGGTCGAAAATAGGCCAAAAAAGGTGGGTTTTTAGGCCTAAAAAAGATTCTGATAGGAAAAATACGGTAATTTCAAACCAGAAAAAGGGGTTTTCTCGGTTTAAAAGGGTTTTTAGAAGGTTTTTTAGGATAATAAAGGTTAAATGAGAAAGAGAAAAAGGGGATTTTCAGAGGAAAATGAAGATTAAATAAGGGCAAAAATGAGTGAAATGGGCTTAGAAAATGAAGGAAAATGGTCCTAAAAACAGTCTCATTTGATATCAGCAGGGTTTCTTGGTAGATTTTTTGAATGAAACAGTAGTGAAGATTAATTTTTGAGTTTAGAAAACATCAGAAGGCTTCAATAATGAGCAATTTTCTATGAAAATAATCTCTTGAAGGCTCAAGACCTATTTTAGCCATCATTTACCATGACAAAAATTTACTGATGGCTAACAGTGGCTCCACTTGGGGATGACAGCTCCTTGGAGGTGTCAAGAACTTCAGAAATTGATTTATG
Source organism: Pinus albicaulis (assembly GCA_034641835.2). Taxonomy (NCBI): domain Eukaryota; kingdom Viridiplantae; phylum Streptophyta; class Pinopsida; order Pinales; family Pinaceae; genus Pinus; species Pinus albicaulis. The sequence goes on from CM076583.1 coordinate 1,325,168,699, forward strand.
GGATGCAGACCTATGCCTTTATCCATTGACAACCTTTTCTTCCTTGATCATGCTGCTTAAAAAGATGATCAATACTTTGTATCAGCAAACAAATTTCTGTCAAACATTCTACCTACACAGCCTACTTTTTCTAACATTTTTCTTCATAAGGTGCACTTGGACTTGCAAACCGTTGTCATCAACATTTTATTCCTTTATTGAAAGTAGGAAACTAATCTAAATCTACCCTTATTTCTTCCATGAGTTCAGATTAAGAAGTTGAACTCATTAATTCTCTACCTAAGCTACTATTTGCCAGGATTAAACTATCTGGCAGATTTTATTCTCTATTTTCTAAAACAGAAATTTAAACACAGTCAAATTAGGATTAGACTGTCTGATTTGCTATGGTGTCTATGGCTGTATGTACAAGCTGCACATAGACTTTATTTGCAGAAATTTAAAACAAAACTGTGAAGGCTTAAGATCTGAAAAACAAAAACATCCTTCATTCTTTCTTTTAGCTCTGGTTTTGATCTTTTTAGAGCTATTCTTTTTCTATTCTTTCTTAGTTCAGATTTTAAGCATGTTCGAACCAGTTCTCTTCTTTTTCTTTGGCTCAGATTTTGGTCTGATTAGAGCCATTTCTTTCTATCCTAATCTAGTATAACTAATAAGCCAAGATTAAACATTTTGGCAAATCTAATTCACTAACCTATCAGCGGTAAATTTAAATCTATCTAGTCATGATTAGGTTGTATGACTAAATAGCAGTGCTCTTTTTAAGTAGTGGAATTTAAGCTTGCACACTTTCAGATTTTCTTTTCTTTTTTGGTATGGGGTTGTACCTTTCTTGTTTTATTTCTGCCCTCTTTTCTCTTTTTCTATTGCTTTTTGTATTTTTCTTTTTTCAAATTCAAAGCAGTGTTATATACAATGAACAAAAAAAACTCTAAAACTAAAATATCAACTAACAAAAGTAATGTTTGAGCATCCTGCCATTGACAGGTCCTCCAAAAAATTCAGCTCCATCCAACCCTTGTAAAAAAAATGCATTGTTTCCAACAACAGATTGAATAAGATAAGGGCATTGCCATAAATTATCAAACTTTCCATGTTTTCCCTTATCTTCTTTCCTTGAATCCCATTTTAAAACTTTACCACCAATTTTTAAATCACTTGCCTTGGTTCTTTTGTCAAACAGTTTCTTGATGTTTTCTTGTAGTTTTTGTGCTCTGATGTAGACTTCCTCCCTAGTTTGTTGTAGATGTATAGTCTGATTTATTCTTCTTGTCATATCATCATCTTCAAATTGTACTTCTTGGATCAGCTTCATAACTGGCACTCCTAAACTGGTTGGAAATATTACATCTATTCCATAAACTAGTTGGTAAGGAGACATCCCAATTGACTTTTTAACTGTCAATCTATCTGCCCATAAAGCATGTACTAGCTTACTGTGCCAAGATTTATTGTTATCTTCCAGAAACTTTTTGATAATGTTTACCAAAATTTTATTTGATGATTCTGCCAACCCATTACCTTAAGGGTAATAAGATGTAGAATGACCCAATATAATCTGATATTTATGACAGAATTCCACCATATTTCTAAATCCAAATGCAACAGCATTGTCAGTTATGATCTTCCTAGGACAGCCAAATCTAGACAGTACATGGTTTTCAAGAAATGAAATGATGACTGAATTTGTGGCATTCCTAGATGGGATGGCTTCTATCCACTTGGTAAAATATTATGTTGCTGTGAGAATCCATTTATGTTAAACAGATGAGGCAAGATGGATTTCCCCAATGAAGTCTAGACCTCACTGCTGAAAAGGAGCTTCAACAGTGATTGGTTGCAGAGGTAAGGGAAGCAGTTTTCTTTTGCCTTCAAAAATTTGGCATTTGTGACAGGCATTAATCATTTTATGGACATCTTGAAAGAGGGTGGGCCAGTAATAGCTAGCTCTGAGGATTTTTTTAGTAGTTGACTTCTAGTAGAGGTGGCCTCCACATTCTCCTTCATGAAACTCATGCTCGATCTTATCTGCATCATTCTCATGCAAACATTTAAGCAATAATCCACTAGCATTTTTCCAATATAAACATTTATCCAAAATGTAGTAATTTACAACCTTTAACTTTAAGAATCTTGCCTTTGTTTTAGACAAACCAGGAGGGGAATTTAGATTGAGCAAAACATACAAAATATCAGCATACCAAGATGAATTCAAAAAATGATCTTCAATAGTTGGAGTTGTCAAATCCTCTTGTTCATCTAATGCATTAAACATGTTTATATCAAGAGTTTGAAAGTTGGATTCAGCCATAAGTCTTGCTAGTCCTTGATCTTTTATGAGCTTAGTGGGTTTGATTTCTAAGTCATATTCTAAAATTACAGCAATCCACTTCCCTCTTTTGCCATCTGAATCTTGGGTCAATATGTCTTTTACAACTGAATGAGTCACAAATGCTATAATGTGGGAATGTAAAATGTAAACTCTGAAGTTTTTTAAGGCTTTAACCAAAGCAAAGGCTTGTTTTTCCATTATATTTTACTTCAGAGGTGCATCTCTTAATGCCTTACTGAAAAATGCAATTGGCTGCTCTTGTCCATTCAAGTTTTTCTGTAATAGGACAGCAGCTACTATGTATTCTGATGCAAATGAAAAAATGAAGAAATCCTTTGTAAAATCAGGACTAATGAGAATTGGTGTTTTGGTAAGTGCTTGTTTTACCAGTTCAAATGATTTCTTTGCTTCCAAGGTCCATTTAACTCCTTTTTTAAGCATGTTTGTCATGTTTCTAAGGAGTTCAGCTAAATTGGGTATGAACCTTCTCAAGAAATTAATCTTTCCAATGAAATATTGAAGTTTTTTGATGTTTCTAGGATGGTTGATTTGCAATATACCATCAATCATCTTTGGATATATCCTTATTCCCTCTTCTGATATGATATGTCCAAGAAGTTTACCTTCTTGGAGACCAAACAATGTTTTTCTTAGATTTAAGGACAATCCATATTTTCTGCATTTTTCAAAGACTTTTCTCAAGTGTATTAGGTGTTCTTCATCTATTTTAGAATGGACAATAATGTCATCTAAGTAAATCACTATGAAGTAACCTATTTCTTCTGAAAATGAGATATCCATGGCTCTCTGAAATGTGGCACCAACATTCATTAAACCAAAGGGCATTTTCAAATACATGAAAGTACCCCAAGGTCGTTTTAAGTTGATCATCAAGATGTACCAATATCTGATTGTAACCTGAGAAGCCATCTAGCAAAGAAATTCTTCTAGAACCAACTACCCTTTGTAAGATATGATCCATTTTGGGTAAGGGATAATTGTCCTTTAATGAGGCTTTGTTTAAGTTTCTAAAGTCAATGCAAAGCCTTATTTCTCCTATTTTCTTTCTAATAGATACAAGATTAGACACCCACTCTGAGTATCTAACAGGTACTATAATTCTAGCATCATACATTTTTCTAATTTCTTTCTCCACCAAAGGTAACTGAACAGGGTTAATTCTGCGCAATTTTTGTTTAAAAGGCTTTTGGTTTTCTTTGAGGGGTATCTTATGTTGGATTATTTCTGTATCATATGATTTCAGATCTTCATAACTCCATGCAAACACATCAGAAAATTCTTTAAAAAGCTCAATGTATTTTAGTTTAATGTAAGCTGGCAGTGTTTTAGATAGTTTGATCATTTTGGGCTTTTCCTCACTGCCTATGTTGCATTCTTCCACTTCATATTCAATAGGTTCTAGATTTGGATTTTTGGCAACATCATTCAAGTCAAACAATTCTTCTAATGGGACCAGTCCTTTTGGCAAGCTATGATCTTTAGATTGCAACACTTCTAAGTCTTCATTTTCTAAATTTGTGCTGCTTTATGTTGCATGTTTGGGTTGATGGGTTAACAAATTTATTTCAGCAATCTGAGGAGACTTTTCTTCGTCAAAAAGTGGGTTTTCTTTAGTGGGACAGTCTTGTTCATACTATGAATCTGAATTTTGAATTTCAAATTCATTTTTGGACTGTAGGAAGTCTTTTATTTGTTTATCTCCATCAAAAACTTGCCAGTATTTTACATTATCCAGGACAGCTAGTCTATATTTGACTTGGGTGGTGCATTGCTTGGTTTCATAAGGTGTTAGACAAGTTCTAGCAGCAAAGGCCAATCCATTAGCCATAATGTTTTGGTCCCTTGGGAAAAAGGTAAGTTTAACTTCAGCAAATTTTTTTAACAAGTCCATGGCATCATCTCTATAGGCTCTAAGTCTGGGATGTTTTAGCAGTGTATTCCCCATTTACTTGCCTAATTATCAATTCTGAATCGCCATGAACTGTTATTCTTTTGGCCCCTAGTTTCTTCAATAAATGTAGGCCTAAAAGGAGAGCTTCATACTCTGCTATGTTGTTTGTACATTGGAATTTTAATCTATAGGAATGACCCTCAGCATGATTGTTTTCAGTGTTGTGCACCCATATGCCTGCTCCTGCACCAGTTTTAGAGCAAGACCCATCAAAATTCATACTCCAAAGAGGATTGTTTTCAGATTTGTCATTTATTTCATTGTCTTCCTCTCTGTTTTTCTTGCCTAATCTGTCACTGTGTTGTTCCTGTGGGTTTGCACTATGCTAAATTTTTTTTTTTTCATCAATATTTTCAATGTTTTGAGGTCTTATTCTTTGATTTTCATGATCTGCACTGTTTTTATGACTGTCCTAGACCTCAAGACCTATGATCTATTTGCTGTAAATTTATGAGTTTGCAAACTGTTTTTTTAGTTACCTCCTTATTTTCCTTTTCATCTATAGTTGCCATTATGTTTGGATGTGAAGTGACCACTACATGGGCTAATGTTTCATTAATTAACTCTTGCTCATTAGGAATCTCGTCATTGTAAAGAATGAATGAGTCAAGGTTAGTGTGTATGGAATAAAGAGGAGAATTCTCTGGTCTTTCTTGGTTAGTCACCATGTATTTCAGGTGTGTTTCCCTATAGAGTTTTATAGGTTGACTGAAGACAGGAATGGTGGCATAAGTCATATCCATCTACATAGTTCCTTGTAACTTAGCACCCCAAGATCTTGAAAGAAGCATGCCATATTTTGGGGGTATATCAACCACTACAATGTCCATCACTAAACTTTTGGCTAGGATTTGAGCTAAGTTAACACATAGATCTTTTATCAGGCCTAGGCATCTTACTCTGCTTGAATCAAAGGAATATAAATCTTTATAAGGTATAGTTACCTCAAGGCCTAGTTTTTCCATGATTACTTTAGGCATGAGATTATGTGATTCCCCTGAATCAAGCATGGCATTGTGCAAAATATTATCATGGATGTTCAAACTGATGTAGAATGGAGGGGTAGTTCCTTCTTGAAATTTTCCTTCAATCTTAGGACCAAACAGAAGCTCTGGTGTATCATCATTTAAGTTAACAATATCATGAATTTCTTCTATGTTTAGAGCTTTCAAAACTTGACATCTATGTAAATTTTGAGTGACTAACTTAGTAAGTGGGACAGAGATTTTAATTTTGGAAATTTCACTCTCTAGGCTAAAGGGAATCTGATTTTTCAAAAATCTTGATTCAACCCTCTTAGTCACTGATTCATTAGAAAAATCAGCTTGCTGATTTCTACTATTTACAACAGTTGAAATGGTTTTTTCAGGAGCATTAGCTGAAATACTAGTGTTGCTAGGGTCACCCTTGTGTTTTTCATTGATTTGGGTGTTTTTTCCCTTGTTTGGATTAGAAATTTCGGTCGTTGTTTTATGATTTTATGCTGTCTTTTTAGAAGTATTTTCAGGGCTGTTTTTGGCATAATTTTCAAAGGTTTTCTTCTTGGGAATTTCTTGATTCTTTTTACTTCTTAGTTCATATTGTTTAGGTGATCCTATGATGGAATTTTCAAATTCTGGTTCATAGTATTCAATTTCCGGTCTTCTATCATCATAGGGTGTATATAGACCTTGTTTCCTTTCATAAATGAAATCAAAATGCTCATTGCTTACTCCCAACATGTTCAGGTGCTCATCCTCTATTTTTTCATTTGTTTCTTCATCCTCATTAACATAATTTTCTTGGAAAGGAGGTCTGATCTGTTGATCAGCATCTTTTTGTCTATTTTGAGGTTGATTTCTCCTAAAGTTCTGATTTTGGTTTTGAGGCTGGTTCCTATTTTTAGCATTTGTTTGGACATCTAACCTTTCCATCATATTTTCCAATCTATCCATGTTCTTGGATAGATGATCTAATTTTGAATCAGATGTGGAAGGTGCAGTGTCTTCCCTATATGATACCCTCTTCTCAGTCCTCATTCTAGCTCTCTTCTCAATCAGATTTGTTTCCACACTAAGAGCTCCCTTCTGCATGTCTTCTAAAGTTAAGGGATCCCTTTCTCTTAGCTGATAGGCCATTTCAAGATCAAATCCTTCAGGAAATTTGGCCAAAGTTGAGCCTTGTGGAGGTTTCAAGTCCGGGGGTAGTGCATTATAAACACTATTAAATCTAGTGCAATAATCTTGAACACTTTCCCCAACATTTCTCTTGAGGTTATTGTAATATGAAAGTATTTGGAGAGGGTTTTTTCTAAATTTCCATTTGTTTATGAATGTTTGATGGAAAGCTTGGAGATCGTTGATACTATGAGGGGTTAAGCCTTCGAACCATTTTCTTGCTTCTCCCCTTAAACTTTGAGCAAATAATCTGAGTTTAATGGTCTCATCATCTATCTCATTTCTATCAAAATAGTCATTCATCTTGTCCACATGTATTTGAGCAGTAATGGAACCACTAGCATCGTATAATGGGAACTTGGACTGATAGTCCTGTGGAAAATTGGCTAAAGGTAAAGGAAGGACTAAAGGAGCATACCATGCTGCCATGATAGGAGGTTGTGGAAAAAATGGGGGGTTTACAAGTGGAGGGTTTATGAAAGGAGGGGGAGGATGGAATGGAGTAGTTTGAAAAGTGAGTGTATGGATAACAGAAGTACTTGGACCAGCTACAGACTGTTGAGCAGATCTAGGATGTGAAAAACCAAAGTTATGAATGAAATGAAGATCAGGGGGAGTGGTTTCTCTACTATCAATATGTTCACCAATATGTTAGGGTGAGTGTGGATTCTCAAGGTCTATCTGATCTATATCACCAAGTGAATTAGTTCTAGATGGGTTTCTTAAGTCAACTTGTGTATTTTGTAGAGCTGAGAGGTTTTCAGGGACAAAATTAGCTCTATGAATTGGTCTAACAACAGTTGAAGTCTTGGATTTAGGAGATTTCATACGAATACTTTCTGGATTATCAACTATCTCAGGAGGATTTGGGTCAGGAAAGGCTCTAGTATGAACTCTTCTTGAAGCCACTATGAGGTGTTTTTAGACCCAATGATGAGAAAATTTCAGCCAAGTATGACAGTCTTTTAAAGGCTAACTAATCTTTTAAAGAAAACTCAATCCTCAAAGTATTATATAATTGGGTCGGTATGATGTTATGATAAAATTTTCCCAGTGGAGTCTTAGGAAAAACTGGTGGGGTCAGCAGGCCTACTGAATACCAATGAAGTCGCCAGGTGAAGGATTTTTACTTGATTTTCAATGTTTGGTTGTTGTTCACCATCAACAATCAATAATAACCAGTCTTGGTGACACTTGTTTCATTTAGAAATAGGGGTTAGTTGAGTTGTGAAGCTATCTATTACTCAATAATCTCCCATGTATCGTCGCCACTCTGTTAGGCCTCCGTAGTTTGCGACATTGGCAAGAACAAACGCTGCAAAGCCAACATCAAAACCACTTTGGAATCATAGGATCTAGCCCTCCTGGATTCAGAGAGGGATCTCTCTATATAAGTGTTTTCAAATATATTTCTTTAAGGCTTATGATATGATATTAGGCTAGTTATGAAGTACAAGGGTTTGTTTTGGTTATGGTTGGGTAGAATATCATCAAAATGAAGGAAGTATTTGAAGGGTAAAGGTGTGAGTAAGTTGAAATAATGGTTTAACTGATAGGATAGGTAAGAAACAGTATCAATCCATTGGGCTATGGAGTCACAAAAGAATTTAATTGCACAACAAGTTTCAAAAGTGGTCCATGGGGCAAGTCATCTATGTCAAAGGATTATTTAGATTGATTTTGTGATATGGAAACATAAAAAGCGTTGTGAAATAAGAAAACACACAAGAAAAACAAAGGACAGCCTAAGATCAGGTAAGTACTTTTAAACTAGCCTGCTTTTGATATACTTTTAAGGGAAAACATTAAAAAAAAAGAATAGCTTAAGATCAAGTAAGAACTTTGAATCTAGCCTGCTTTTAGCATATTCTTAAAGGAAAACATTCATGATAAACATAAAAAGTAGCCTAAGATCAGGTAAGTACTTTTAAACTAGTCTGCTTTTGACATACTCTTAAGGGAACTTTTCAAAGCAATTGTTGGAGAAGAAATTAGAGGACAGGGCTAACCATAGACTTCTCTAATTCAACTTTACTTAGTAGAATTTTCAAGAACATTCAAGGACAGAATCTCAAGTTTTACTCAACCAGACATGGACTCACCAACATTCCTGGACTGATTACACTCTATTGAATTATCCTCAAATACACAATTAGCAGAAAACATAAAGATAAAGATTTATCAGTGAGATTTAGGGTACTTGACAGTAAATCCTAATCTATATTTGTTGTTATTTATCAAAGAAATTGGACAATATGGAAAACATCAGAAAAATGACAATTACAGTAAGGAAAACATCACCATTGACATAAACTAGGATCCCATAAATCAGTTTGTGTATTTGTTGTTCAAACTAGTTACAATCTTCAAGTCTAGTGGGTCTTTTACAGCTTCAAACTTCTCATCTCAGCCTATATTTCTTCAATTACAATATAAAGCTTCAGCAGCTTCAAAAGCTATTTATATTTAGTGAGTATTCAACCAACAACAATAATGAACTCCTCGCATGATATTTATAGGTGAATTTGAGGAGGTGGAGTGAAAGGAGGTCTATTTGTTTAATTAACACAGAGTAAATGCTTCTCAGCCTTTGGGAGGCCAAATGGAGAGGTTTTCAGATGTTTTAACTCTGTTTTAATCAATTTTACATTAAATTTTATCTACTTCAGTCACTTTTGTTGACTTTGGAGAATTTTGGTAGGCTGGTAATTAATTTTGAGCTGTCTTTGACAAATATCTCTGGCTGTGCATTCAATTTGTATTCTTTTGAGGAAAATGAACTTTTAGGTGGCATTTTGAGGATTAATTGCCTCACTGATGTGGCATTTGGAGACTTCCTTTGTTGATCTGTCAGCTTTAGTGGCTTCAAACACTGATTAGGCCTTGATCTTGCTTTAAGGCCTTCTTTTCATTTTCAGGCTTTTAAACTGTGTCTTTAACCCTTTAAACTATGGATTAATCTTTGAATCTTCATACTTTGCTTTAATCCTTTATCTTCAATCTCCTCTGTCTTTTCCCTTTGCTGTTGTCGATAGGTGGCTTTAGCGCGCATGGGTTTTGATTTGAATAACCAACGTTTATACAACATTGATTAAAAACCCAGATTTACGCCTAGAAAGCTCTTTTTCTGCGTTATTCAGGCTTCGTATGTAGTAACCCTCGGCCCTGTTCCTTTATGGGTTTTGGAAAGGGTTTTCACCCTTAAAACCGACATCAAACCCTGCATAAAACCAACAAACATGTTATAAAACCCTGCGGTATTTGGAAAAACTTCATGCAGAGGCGGAAGGAGGAGTGAGGCAAAAGAAATGCATGTAGGGGGAGATTTTATGAACAAAAACCCGCGAGAACAGAGGTTTAAAACTGCATTTAGCGTGGAATATGGCTTGGTGGTTTTGCGAAAACCGTCGGCAATTTTCGCGCGACACTTAGGAAGTAAACGGTTTTGCGCGTATCGAACGCGATGCAATCAGAAGGTGATGTGTGGCTTCTGCAAAACCAGCGGTTTCGCGTGATTTTTAGTGTTTAAACCCCGACACAAAAATCTACGTGAAATGTGATGTAGACCGTTGGATGAAGAGGCGTAGATCCAACGGTGGGGGAGGAGCGCGAACACATGAATTTGACCAATGGATGGAGTAAGTGGAGGCCAGGTGTCAAGAGGGGATTGGGCAGGAGATTAAATAGTGGGGTGTGGGACTAGTGGTGACATATGTTATTTTGTCACGGGGTGAAATTTTAAATGGGCGGGGTTGGAGATGCAGGTTTGATAGGGGCCGTCGGATCATATAGATCAACGATGAGGATCAGTGCAGAGGGTGGATGGATAGATATTGGTCGGGCAATCAGAGGATGCAGAGGGAATGTGATGACCGTCAAATCGTTAAGATCGATGGTCAAGATCGCTCAAGGGATATGCATAGTGTGGGGAGCGTAATAAAGAAAGATGAAGGAATAGGGGCTGAGCAAAGTGGACGATGGTTTTATCGGGGAAGAAAGACCAGGAGCGAGGGAGAAGGGGCTAAGGAAATGGTAGGGATGGAGCAATCGATGGGTTAAATGAGAGCCGTCAGATCCCATGGATCTATGGTGTAGATCTTTTCGGAGCATTGCTATCGGGGTGGGAATTTTACAAAGAAAAATGCGGGTTTTAAAATGAAATGCCAATGTGATGGGGGCTTGGGGTAAAGTAAAAGCGTGGTTCTGTGGAGAAAAAGGGACCGGAGGCAGAGAAAAAAGGGGCTAGAGGGCTAAGGATTTAGTGCCAGGTCGCGGGTGTTGGGTCATATGATGGAGAAGGAGCTGGGGGTTAAGTCATAAAGGAGCTTAAGAGTCTTATACATAAAAAAGGTCGAAAATAGGCCAAAAAAGGTGGGTTTTTAGGCCTAAAAAGGATTCTGATAGGAGAAATAGGGTAATTTCAAACCAGAATAAGGGGTTTTCTTGGTTTAAAAGGGTTTTTAGAATATTTTTCAGGATAATGAAGGTTAAATGAGAAAGAGAAAAAGGGTATTTCTCAGAGGAAAATGAAGAATAAATAAGGGCAAAAATGAGTGAAATAGGCTTAAAAAACGAAGGAAAATGGTCCTAAAAACAATCTCAATTGATATCGGCATGGTTTCTTGGTGGATTTTTTGAATGAAACAGTAGTGAAGATTACTTCTTGAGTTTAGAAAACATCAAAAGGCTTCAAGAATGAGCAATTTTCTATGAAAATAATCTCTTGAAGGCTCAAGACCTGTTTTAGCCATCATTTGCCATGACAAAAATTTACTGATGGCTAACAAGATCTAAGAAGATCTTCTCTCATTTAAGAAGAGTCAGTTTGCGGAAATTGGAAAGCCCTCTCAAGAAGATCAAGGACCTATACATCAAGAAGGACACCGAGTAGAATCCATCATCATCAACAACTATTTGGTATTGAAATAAAATCAACATTGTTGGAAACATCATCAATCCACCTTGTTGAAGTCATCATCCTTGATCATCAAGGTGATTTAGCTCTCTTTACATCTCTTGTAGAAGCCAATCTAAGAGGGAGCTCCTAATGGCATCAACAAGGAATCTCATAGGATAATGAAGCATCTACTCAAGTAAGTATCTTAATAACTTCATCTGAATATGTCAAAATGACTTTTGCCAAGGAAAATAACAAATAGTTTGGGACTACAAACTTTCTTGCATGGAAAATGTTTTCCTTTGAGATGATTGTGGTCAATAATCATGCCAAAGCATCTAAAATGTTTTGTTTGTATTTTTGAAATATTTGGAGGACCAATGCATAAGAAATATTTTAATCAAACATTTAAAGTTTTTAAATCTTGCTGATAATATCAATAATTATAAGGGTTGCTTGTTCATCTCATACAGTGATTAAGATTTTATGATTTCAATTAAGCAGAATTATGTAAGGGAATATGATTCTTAAATATTCAGTTTGAACTATTCAATAAACCATAAGCTAGAAAAATTTTAAACAGTGTTTAAAAAATCAACAAAATATATCTAACATCACCAAGATACTAACAATTTATTGATAAAGGGGACTTAACGTTAACAGATTGTCAAGAAAATAATTCTTTATAATAATTATAACTTCAAGAGGAATTATAAGGTTGCTGAAACATAGTCAACCTCACCTAGTTATCTTGATGATAATCAAATATACGAAGAAACAGAATGACTGAAAACTGGAAAAATCACAAGAAGACAGAGTTGTACGAGATAAGTTTAGAATCCTGCTTGTATTGTTGATGGTCAAAAGGACTTGTTACAATTTCTACTTTTACAAAATCTGCTCATCCAAGGGTACAACCCTTCATAACTCGTGCTGAGATTTATTTATACTATTTAACAAAAATTTCGAAATATCTTAAACTGATTTACAAAAATAGGAGAGGTAGAATAAATGAAGGAGACAGATAGATGGAGTGTCTCTGTTTTTCTGGAGGCTGTTGATGATTTGACCTCTTTTGGTGAAATTTGTTGTTGACTTGGCTCTTCAAAATTTGATTTGCTATCATGCTGCAAAATTAATATTTTACTCGATGGTTTCACAAAACTTATCCCACTGATCTTCACTCTGGATTTTTACATTCATCATTTTCCTTAAGATTTAATCCACTTCAGTGAATCTGTCAAAAGTTGGTTTTTGGATGAATAAATGTTTGATTTGATGTTGAATAATCAAATCAAACTGTATAGATTCAAGAAAATCTTTGCCTCTAATGTGACCCTTGATACCTGCAAACTTTGATTTGTCTATTGCAATTGTATATAACTTTTTGCAATAATCTTCTAACTTGACAAACTTATCATCTAATCCAACTAGACCTAGCAGACCTTTATGATTTAAAACATTAAATTTATTATGAAACTTTTGAACAATAACATTTAAAGCTTCACACTTGGTCTGCAACTGGTTGATCAAGTTCCTTTTCTGCAAAACCTTTTTAATCTCCAAAATGGTTGTAGTAGTATCTGAGATATTCATTTCTTCCAACTCCTCTTTGTTTTTTGAATTAGGAACCTTGATCATAACAGAAGCTTCACTTGGCTTCTTTTGGAGTTGATCCTTCTCTTCTTGAATTGATGTCCTGCATTTTTTGATGAGTTCCTGCTGCTCGAAGATGATCTAAATAGACGACCATATTTTAGTAATGGACTCACTGATTTTTTCCTAGATACTCTGCTTAGCTTCTCCTAAATTTGATGCCATAAGAGTTTCACTTTCCAGTTCTTTAATTCTAAGTTCCAACTGATGAGTTTTCTGCATTTCCTCTAGATACAAAGTATCATTTCTAACCTTTTATGACTCAAGAAGTTGAAACTTCTGATGTAGCTTCTCACGTGCTTGCTTATGAGTGACCAAATCTTGAGCCAGTTATGTTGCATCATTTATGTTCAAGGCTACTAAGGTTTCTTCACCTACAGAAGATGTCTGGGTTGCTAAATTAGGATCAGCATTCACTTGGAGTGTTGATTTCTCTTTCAATAGTTCTTCAATTTATTCTTCCATTTTCTCGATCTGCATATTTTGATCAATAATTAATTTAAGCATCTCATCCTTGTCGGATTCACTTTGTGCCATCTCTTTAGTTTTTGGATATTTAGTCAAGGGTAGGTTGAGTTGCTTTCACAGAGCAACAATGTATGCATTTTTCTTCTTGATTATTTCTTCAGTTGCTTTGCAGTTATCAAGACCGTATCCCACTTTTACTACAAGTTCTTCAAATGTCTTTATCCTGTTGACTTTACCCAAACAAGAAAATTTCTCATTTTTCAACTAGGATTGCATATTTGACAGTGCTACTTTTGATTTTGAAAGAGACATAGTTGTTGTAGTCATGGTTGAAAATAGCATTTCTCCTGATGACCTGTGCATATCCATCTAGTCAATTGGATCTATGTGTCTTGAATCAAATGAGAAGACAATCTTCTTATACTCAACATGTGTCTTTGGAAATGGCACTGCTACTTGCAGAAAGGCCATCTGCATCCTTCCTTTCTCACTGTCAAAGGCAGTGAGAAGCCCGTGTTGTGATGTAGATTTTTGTTTCCAAAATTGGTTGTAAACATCTAATTTCAGTTCTTCATTATTTTTCTTGATTTCTAGAAATTTGGAGAAAATATTATGCTCTTCTAAAGAGCTAGCCTCTAAATGTTGGATGATCTCTAGTGGCTCTCTTGCAGGTGATTCTGATGGAGGAGTTTGAGGAATATTGGCAGATGTGGAGACTTCAATATCTCCCAAATCTATGATCTCTGGTTGTTTATCTTCTGAAAGAAAGGAATAAGTAAGCTTTGGTTTCTTATGTTGTAAGATGAATTCTTTCATAAGTTCCTTGAAATGTGGCGTCTCTTCTCTGACCCTTTTTTGTTTTTTACTGTTGGGCACCGGTGTTTGTACATTTGAAGTAGAAATGAATTGTTCATCTACTTCTTGTAAAGTACCTTCTACCCATTCATCTTGGTTCATGTAATTCTCTATTTTTGCTCTAGAGGTATGAGTGTAAGAGGTTGTCTTGAGTTCAACCCTCAGAGCAGAAATAATGCCATGGGGGTCATACGACCAAGTAAAACTTGATTGAAAACCCATCTTCTTTAATAGTGCATCTGCATCAATACCAGCTGATCTGGTATTACAAATGAATGATCCAACATTGGCCTTGATTTTAAATTGGGCTTTCCTCTTTCCTGAAACAAAATGAAATTCATCCATATTTAACATTTTTATTATGTATTCTAAAGAGAAAATTATCATAGGCACATATTTTGGAAGTTTGTATGGTGGAAGCTCGCATCCATACACCCCGATCTCTGTGTAATTCTTGTACATATACCAATTGACTGTCTTTGCTTGTTCACTGAGGTGCAAAATTCTTTTAATGTCTTCTCCAATTCTGGGCTTTGATTGAATGGTAAGGAGTTGTCTGACTGGATGAATGAATGAGTCTATGAATTCTAAGAAAGGAGTGGTTGTTGATGAAGCTCTGACCAATTCTGTCCATTGAATCACTGATTGATTCACTCCCTACGCGTCCTGCTTGTTGAAGTGAATGGGCAACATATCTGCCTGATGAAAAAAAATCATATGAATAATCACAGAAGAATAGTTAAATTCTCCTTGAGTGGTGAAATTCATGAATTGTTCATGTATAATATAAGCCAAAAAATGGTTGTAATTGTGCATAAAAAATGGTGATTTGTCAAGACTGAAGATATACAAGAAACCCAAGATGGGTTCATTAACGGTTTCATTGTTGGGGTATCCTAACGGATAAGAAAGAAGGGATATGGAGTGTTTGGAAGCTATAGGAAAGATGGAGGATTCATATGGGGGATTTTTATTTGGTAAATCTACATCCTCAGGTAGGAAGATGTCAAAAATCAGAGCTCTCTGAGGAAAGAATAATTTGTGATAAAGATCCATGAGGGCAGCAGGAGAGAAATGGGATAAGGAGTTAGAAGGAGGGATGAGAAGCGTCTGGTTAATGGTTTCAGGAGATATGGTGATCAAAACGTTTCCATTCTGAGCCACCACTGACCTGGTTATAGGGTCATACTTCTTCTGACACCAGGAAATTAGATCCGGGAATGGGTGAGTTTGACGAAATGAAAACAAAGGTAACATAGACTCCCAAAACATGATAGGGTCTTGGTTATCCAAGTGCTTCTATTTTAGCCACATATGTAGCTCGTAGAAATAAATTCACAGTGACAGTCAATAATTTTAAAATAGGTATCAACTAGGGGTGTGAGCTCAAGATTGATTTGCAGAGTTGGAGGAATGTCTTCTGCAATAGATTTGGCAGCTTCAGGAATGACCTCGGCAGCTGGATGAATGACCTCGGATATTACCTCTGCAACAATATCGACATTTTGGATATCTTCTATCATTCATTTCTTACCTTTACCTTTCAGAGTCGTTTGCTTCTTTTTGTTGGCATTAGGTGCCATGCTTGACTAGTATAAACTAGTATAGGACGTTAAACTCAGGTTACAGAAGCAATGACAGGGTTTCGGGAATGAAGGGAAACTACAAAAATGATAATTCATTGTGGAATGAAATGGAGGATGAAAGTAATTTGAAGGTGAAGGTAAAGTAATGAACATGAGACTGTTGGCAATTTTATAGACTGCATTTTGGGTTTAACGGTTGTGGCTAACAATCAACTTGAGGTTTAACTGCGTAACGGTATGATTAACAGGTATAATGGAGCGAATTTATTGGCTAATGGGAGGATTAATGGGTATAATGGAGCGAATTTACTGGATAATGAGAAAGTGACGTGGAGGGATATGAGTGATGGGTGGATCAATGGTTGTGGCACGGGAAAACAGTCGTGAGAGTGGAAAACCGAAGGTGGATTTTGGGGGAAATGGGTGGGGGTACCTCCCAGTTTCTGATTTTAGGCGGAGGGGGTGTGAAGTCACTTGGTGTTGCCACATCGTGGAAAAAGGCAGCCTTTGAAATCAGAGTTTCGACCCCCCCTTCACGTTAATAGGAAACAAGCGGAGGGGGTTCAAAGTCAATCTCTGTCGTATATCTAAGGGAAGCTCAAGATCTACCATCAGAATTTTCAAGTGGTTTATTCTCCTTATGATTTGACCGCTTTTTCGTTTAGCAACCTTATGATAAAATTCATATGCTCACATATATATTAATTTAATCAATGTATATTGAACCCCTTTTTCAAAGATTTGAACATACATGAATTAAAAATTTTACATTTTGAAAATCTAGCACATTTAAACAGACGGCCATTATTATTTTTATCACTAAAGCATTAACATTTTTATTTCATGCTTGCCTAACATTTTTTATTTTGCCTCCTTTGTTTAGAGAAAACTTATCCTATCATTTTTTCTAACATGGATTTAATAAAATATGCCTTTCCTAACATTTTTTAAAATTTATTTTTCATCCATGTTCTAACTTAGCATTTTATTTTTATTTTTTAAACTACCATGCTAACTTATCAAAAAATAATAATGTTACAATAGAAAATAAGGATAGATTTAAACCCGATTGAAAATGAAGTAATGGACTATGTAAAAGGATCAATAGTTTAACCTTCAAGAGAATATACTCAAGCTCATGCTAAATACATGAAGGGAGACATAAGAGCCCGAAGGATTCTTATAGAATCCATAAAGGACTCTCTCATTTCCTATGTATCAAATCTAGAATCCTCAAAAGAAATACATGAAAAATTGGTGGAGCTATTCTCTGTAAGTACTGCAAGGAAAAGAATGTCTCAGAGACAAAAAATATACAAGTTAAATATGTGAAGGGAGTAAGGAAAAACTCCATATTTTATGAATACTTCCGTAATTCAAGATCAACTACAGAAATCAGGAGGAGTAATGTTTGGTGGATAAATACTCATTGTGGTACTAAATGATCTACCAGAAGGATGGGAAAAATTCACTTCAATTATCTATGGGAAGAAATAAGAACCACCATTCCAGGATCTATTGTCTCTTTGTAATATAGAAGAGACAAGGTTAAAAGCTAAAGTTGATATAGGATCAAATGAAGAGAATCAAGCCTATGCTGCCATGTCAAGGAAAAAGGGAAGATTTGGTAAGTTTGGTCCTCAGAAGAAAAGAAGAAACATGGATAAAATACAATGCTAGGGATGCAATGAAATATTGTCCCAAATATAATGAGGACAAGAGGAAAAATCCCATATCATCGGAAAAATGGAAGAACCCAATTCAAAGAAGCCTAAGAAAGAAGAAGTGAAAGATATCTATTATGATTGAGATCATCTTCCTCTTTAAGAGGTATCTATCAGGTTGTAAAATAGTATTTTAGGAAGCATTGTATATTAGATATATGCATCTCTTTATAATTGACATCATGATGGAAGCATTGAAGGAGGAGCAATCATCATAGGAGGACGTCTAAAACATCTATGTGATATATATGCTATAAAAATGGCTCCTGGGAATCTCAGTGAAAACAACAGTTATATAAGGTAGTCATCTAGATTAAGGGTCATCATTCAATAATCAATATGGTAGTAGGTTCTGACATTTTCTAATGGAATCCTCTTTGAATTCACTAGTTAGAAAGAAAGAAAAATGTTTCTTTGAGAATTATAACTTGCAGACTTCTAGGATTAGAATATGATGACATATTGATGAAGTAGGTCAAGAGAATGAAACTCTTTAATTCTAAGGAAATATGTTGCAGGATGACTCAAAAGGAAAAAAATTATTTACATGTATATATATGCCGACACTGGATGCTATGAAGTCATGTCATGTGGTTGCAGGTAGTATACTTCTATCTTTAGAAGTATGATTAAAATAGAAAGAAGAAACTCTTCTGATGCACAGGTTGCTAAAAATACATGATATACACTAGATGAAATCAACATAATATGTCCTCATATGGAATATGAGGTGATTGTACATTATCAAGGAACTACACAATGAAAGTTCTTGGGAATAAAATAAAATTGTGTGTAAACAGTAAAAGGAAGAGATCATGGGAAATGAAACCATGGAAAGAAATAATCAACATCTAAGGAAGCCAAGAAGACTTGACTAGAAAATATCCTAGGAAGATATGCAGACTCTGATAGAAGTCTAGAAAATATGGAGACCCTTGAAAACACATATCTTTAGGAGATGTGTCAATCTGTAGTCAAAGGATTCTGATGCCTACAAAAGATGTCATGGTAAAATATCATCACCTAGGTAAAGTTTGATTTAAATTTCATATTTACAGTTGACTAATATCTGATGACCTTACGTAGGGCTTCCAAAGGGAAGTATATTTCTTCCACAAATTTATAACCATATGACAGGATGAAACATCCTTTGGAGAAACATGGTTCGAAGAAAAGAAGCATGGCATGAAGCTAGACCATATGAGAATATTGATAGATCACTTTTTGATAGAAGAAATGACTCTTGGGTGAAAGTGATGGATGATTTATGCCATAATGAAGAGATCCCAAATATGAATGCTCCTCAACAATGAAGAAATTCATGACATCGAATGAAGGATTTCTTCATGAGTAACTGGGTGCCTCACCATTGCTATTGTAGGTCCCTCATTAAGAGGGATCCTAGTAATAAGTTTCTTACTTGCAAGAAACTCAGTAATTCCTAATCTAAGAGGGAAGCTTAGGCACATTCCTTTGTGAAATATGTCCTCCCTAGTTGAGAGGTAGAGATTGACACATCATTCTGGTCTTCACCTAGAAGATATAATGTGAGATTGGGTAATCATCTGGCATCCGATACTCTTTTGGGATGTATTACCACATCCATGGAAAGAATACTCATGAAAGGAAAAATATTCTTTGAGGATTAGGTATCTCCATAAGAATAGTCCTAAGAGTTCATACTTGATGAACACTCGGGTTGAGTATGTACCTTGGAGACAATGATGAAGGTGTCTATAATCATTGGTCTCACCAACATTGTAGCTCATGGTCTCATTGATAGATGGAGATATTAGTCAAGTCCTTTCACTGTAACAATGCTAGTTAATATGATGCTATAACACATGGATTACCAATCAAATTATTCTTATGAGATTCTTCATATTTAGAGTGACCATGCACCATTATGAATACCTCCCTAGTTAAGAGGGAGTGTTGAAAATTGTAACTAGTTTCGGTCTTCATAATGACTTGTAATTATGAATTTATGTAATGAAGAAGTCAAATATAATAAAATGTATCTTGTAAATGATTGACTCATGGGTTCCATGAGAAAGATGTTTTTATAGGTCAAAGAATTCTTCTTGATGTCTTTAGGTATTTGTATCCTTGTCATAAATGCATAATTTAGAGTCATATAGATGAAGTGTTGATACACTTTCAAAGGAAAATTATTGACGTAAAAAGAATGCCTTAAGACCTTTTCATAATTCTCCTTGAAGTTGGCCTAGAAAACACTGGAAGACACTCCTTGTAAAGTTGGCTCACAAGCAGATGATAATGTTGGCCTAGGGTGATGAGACAGTCCCTATATATAGGACTGCAACCTCATTATTGGATCATGAACTTCAGATCAAATCCAATATTTCAGTGCATGGAAAGGTTTGCGGCCTTGGATACAAGAATATGGGACAATACAATGAGGAGAAGTGTTGGGACAACAAAAGTAAAAGAAGTTAAGGGGAAGCATATATCTGTAATAATAACTGTCTGTTTGGACTACGAGAATCTCAGTAAATTACTATAATCAAGTGTGAAGGAGAAGGTTGCAATTGATGTGTAAATAAGTGTGAGAATAGAAGCCATCTCAGCGAAGTCAAGTACTGTTATTGGGAGCATATATATCTGCCTCATATTCTTCAAATAGGTCGAAGGGTTACCTTAGTGGAAGCAGGTCCTCTATACAATGTGAAATAAGGGTGACCATACAGTGTGCAAAGAAGAATCTCCACATAAAGATAGAGTCCAAAGACTTGGTGTATAGGAAGGGTCGAATGGATCTCATAGGATATCGAGCCTAGAGAAACAAGAAGAATCATATTAAGGTTAGGGACCGAGTTTCTCTAATACTGATGCAGTACAGTGCAAAGAAATAAATATCAGCATAAGAGGCCGAGAGGTGCAGTGACAAGGTCTTGGAAGAATTCTGGGTAAAGGGTATGTGTCATGGTCATGGTACTTGTCAATTGAAGACCTAGAAGAACAATTACTTTCGAGTTTTTCTCTCCAAGAGGGAGAGGTTTTGGCACTGGCTTGATGAGCCTAAATTTTGTGTCTCTTGTGTTTTGATAATTAACTTGATCAAATACATAATAAGCTAACGAATATAAGATGTAAGAGAAAAAATCATAACAAGTATAACACAAGCAATTATAAAGTAAGTGAATTGAATTAAACACTGCCCTACTAAATTCTCAAAAAACCCCGGCCTGGGGAAGAAATTCCCAATACAACATGGATGTGTGACAACCAAATACGATTCATCCATTAAATATCCAAAAATATTAGAACATAAATATATCCATTAGGATAAATGTATAATATATAAATGTATGAGTAAAAATTATGTGATATGATAAACAAATGAGGGCCTTATATATGCGCCTATGCAGAAGTGCCTTCTCATTAAGAGTCATGTCCTTTGAGCAATGTCCTTCCATTATTACTAATCATACTTATTAATTATTATAATTTATTTACATATTGATATTTGTAATTTTATATCTATTACATTTCCTTCCCCTTAAGAAATGTTTTTTCCTCAGCATATTTATGGAAAGGATTGGTGTCTTGATAGATTGGAGGTTTCTGTGGTGTAGATTTTTAGATGCAAAACTCAGAATCTCCACATTCTTCATTTTTAGTCTATGTTTCGAGTCTAAATCAAGACTCATCTTCAGGACAAACCTGCTAAGAAGGGAATAGATTAGGGTTAATAACTAGAGGAAAAAAAGAGGATGGATGAAAGAGTCGACCAGTTTCTAATATTTTATAAAAGGTTGTTTATTGATTAATTAATTATTTACTTTTTCTTGTTTTTACCCACTTTTATTTCTAATTAGATTTAGGAAATTAAAATATTAAAATATTATTTTTTATTTTTTATTTTGTTATAATGCCATATGTTTACATAATACTAATTTTTTAAAAGTTTTTTATTTATCAATTAATAATTGATATTAGTAATATTTATAAATTTAAATAATGATGATTATGGTTATTTATAATAGATTTATTAAGTTTAGTTAATCAAATAAATGTATAACCTGGATTATAATAAGATATGATTAATAAGATTAATTCATTCTACATTTATGATTTTAAATTTTTATTTTTACATTAGGTTTTTTACATATTATTAATATTAACCAAGGTTTGATTTTGAGTTAAGAAGGGATTAATGTAATTTATTAAGAAGGGTAGTGATTTATTTTGTTAGTTTTTATTAAAATTAAGGTTAGGTGATTTAAGATGAGATTTTAAGTTTGTTTTTTTTTTTTTTTTTTTTTTTAATAGAAGGGAAGCATGGTATTGGGATGGAGAAGGGCAAGGAAATGATTTGAAAAAGGGAGGATAGAGGAAAGGGGGAACTGTATAGGGAGGAGCATTGTAGCAAATGCTAAGGACCATGTAATGCAAGAGGATGAAAAGGGTGGAGGTAATGGAGACCACCGACTCATAGGGGCTAGCTTATTTTCGGGAAAGAACGTGGATCTAATTCCTGCTAACTTCTAAACCTCCATCTCTATTTAGGTTGTGAGGGCACTTGATGATTTCCAAGGCTTCACGAACTTTACGCTTAAAATGATGTTTTTCTTTGGCAATGAACACTGCATCTTCAAGGCATATGTGGTGACACGTTTTATTGGAGTGTTCTTCCAAAGCCGAGGTTTTGGATCTTCCAAGCCTGATATCAACACCATGTTCTTTAAGCCTTATTTTGAAGGTCCTACCTGTTTCCCCAATATAGTATTCTCCGCATGAACAATTAGTTTTGTAAACACTTTTTTTTGGAGGTGGTCGGGGTCGTATTTGACCGATTTCATCCTTTGTCTGATGGTCATTAGAGGTTTGAAGGATGCTCTAATGTCCTTCCTAGCTAGAACTTTGGCTATCTTGTCCATGACTCTTTGAATATAGGGAAGGTATGATTTTTCTATTGAGGAATTATCAGTTGTAATTATTTTGTTTCTGAATCTGGCTCTTTGAATAGATTTGTTGATGTCTCTATTACTGTATCCTAAGTTTATGAAATATTTTCTTAGATATTCAATTTCTTCTTCAACATGTGTATTGTCCGATTAATTCTGAAAGCCCGTGTAAAAAGAGTTAGCAGAACCCCTATCTTTTGGGCAGGGTAGTGGTGTGAATCAACGTGAAGATAATTGTCAGTGTGTGCTTTCTTTATGAACACTTTGTGTCCAAGTGATCCGTCTTCATTTCTTGAGAGGAGAATGTCAAGGAATGAGATGCAGTTATTTTCCTCACCTTCCATTGTAAATTGGATATCTTTGGATATGTTGTTAAGGTGGTCTAGGAAGCTTTTTAATTCCTCCTCTCCATGAGACCAATTGACATTGGTGTCATCCACGAACCTTATCCAAAATTTAGGTTTCAATGGGTAAGAGTCAAGAGCTTTCTTTTCAAATTTCTCCATGAAGAGGTTTGCCACTATAGGGGACAATGGAGATCCCATAGCAACTCCAGATTTGTGTCTTCTTTTCCCTGGTTTGTAATGTTTGTGCATCGATCTCTATTCTTGGAGTTGTCATCTTTGATGATACAAGATGATATGAGCCTATGAGTGATGAGAAAAATTTTCAAACCATAAAAGGATCTAACAATCCTATTTCAATCTTTTCTGGAATGTTGCACTTATAGGATTTCAAAATGAATTATTATTCTGTGACTTAATTGTACTAACATCAATATTTTTTAGAACACAAGCCAATTTTTTATGTCCAGAGTTATATTGATACATTGATTAGTTAATATGTCTACTCTTATGCTTCATATGTTGATAATGAATTCTTTAAAATGATTTTCCCTTATCATACTTGCGACATTTTCTTGGTATATTTTCAATATATTATTTTCTTCACACATTGATGTTACTTGGTTGGTTGTTGGATTTTCACTTGGAATTTCCATTATTTATACTCCAACATTTATGTCTTTACTTCAATTGGATTGACATATTTTCGGGTCATGATATTAATAGATTTTGTATTTGTTCCCTTATCTTCAATTTTGACATGTTTACCCAAAGACTCGTATAGTTCCTTGTTTATAAGTTGTTCTATTTTATTTTCCAATGCTTCTTTATCATTTTAAAGCTTCTTAATTTACACATGTATATTTTTATTATGATTCCCGAGACATGAGAGTTCTTCAAATTCTAATTTGTTGACATGTTTGACGCTTGGATTATCAAGTTATCCATTTTTTAAATTTCTAATTTGTTCCAGCATTTTTTTATTACGACTCTTCAAGCGAGAATTTTCTTCATCTTTAATTGATAGCTTCTTTTTGAATTCATTTTTGAGATCCTCCTTTTCTTGTTCTAATCTTTGATAACTTTGCTTTGTAGCCTTGGAATTCTTGGCTTGTTCAAGTAATTTCTGATTGTAATCTTTTAAGAAGGAAATTATTCCTCCTTTTCCATTGCTTCCTTGTAAAACATATCCTTGAGATCATTATATTTTTGTTGTGATTCCTCCTTGTTTTTTTGAAGTTTTTCTATTTTTTTATATGTGAGTTCTCTGTCTTCCATTTGTGATTTTTGGTTGCATTGATTTTTAGAACCTTGTAAGAATGGTGTTCAAAATTTGTTTTCTTCAATTCTTAAGCTATATAATCTTTCTTATTATCTACCACTTATTCAAGTTTTTCCCAGATTTGCTCTAATCCTTCATGTATATGTAATTGTACATCACACTTAACTATATTTAAAAAATGTTTTGTAACATCACACTTAACTATATTTAAAAAATGTTTTGTAACACTTTATACCAATGACATTTGATTTATGAACCACTCTTGGCCATTAAAATACTTTTCTTAAAAAGAAAAAAGATATTTTAAAAAAACAAAATTATATGTGGAATTCACATTCGCTCCTATTTTTTCTTTCAATACTTGTGGCTCCTTTAATAATTTTACTCTTTTATAATCCATTTTATACTTCATAAATAAGTACCTTATATTCACTTAGTCATTTTGTTTTATAATGAAACATAAATTAATACTTCTTTTACAAATTTCCTAAAGCAATCTATACTTTATGATGGATATGAAAATAATATTATACACCCATTATTGTTTTTTTAAATAACTTTTATAATCTTATAACTCTTCGATTAATAATATTTTCCTCTTATTGTTTTTCTAAGTAACTTTTATAATCTTATAATTATTCGATTAATCAATGTAATTATTCTAATCCTTCTTTAGTATCCATTGAAGGTTACGCCGTTAGAGGATGAGAGCATATTCACATTTAATAGCGGATACTTGTGATGGAATGAACCACTTAAAGAAGAGCTAATTATACAAGGTGATGATGGTTAAGGGTCTCAACTTAATATATGTCATTTTTTTTAAATGGATTAACCAAATGGTTGAAAAAAAAATCAGAGTTGAACTTCTATTTATTGTTGAAGAAATTACACACACTATTGAATAGAAAAAATTTAGGTTCAACTACCATTTGACTTTATTTTTATTTATTGTTGAAGCAATTACTTACATTATTGAATAGAAAAATTTTAGGTTGAATGGCAGCATAACCTAGTTTTGATTTTGTCACGCTATTGAATAGAAAAAATTAGGTTGAATGGTAGCTTGATATAGTTTTGATTTTTCGCGATGATTCAAGTATCTAGTTATTTAAATTTAGGTAATTTATTCCAAAATTATAACTTCAATTCCTAATTGTTCAAACAAATATTTGGCACAACATCCCTTATGGATATAATCTAACTATAACCATAATGTGACCTATGTGCATGAACTCATAGCAAAATGTTTGTAAATTCAAGATGTACAAAGCTACAACCCTAAAAATGTGCCCAATTCCCAATGTTTTTATGATGGTCTCTATAATGTTCCCAATGCCACAAGTTCTTATGATGGTTTCTAATGGGTGGTCACAATCCTTGATAACGTACCTTGATGGCTTAGTTCGATAACTTTTTTTTCCTTAACCTGTGGACTTAACCTTTCAAAATTCCTTTTATAAAGAGCAATTTCTTCAATATAAATTTTGAACTATAACTTTGAAATTTTAGTGGCCCAAAATATTGAAGGTGGTCAAGGACCGAAAATCAAATAAATTTTGAAAAAATATTAGTATCGCCAGAAGCCTCCCCTTTTATTGCCAAAGAAAAAGAAAAATTTGACCAAAAGTCTAGCAACCAAAGACCAAGATTAAAAACAAAGCTTTGATACACAATTTGACAACCAAATCTAGATCACTAGTTAGATATCTAAATATTTGGAAAATAAAGATATTCAGTAGGATAGATATACTGATGCAGACCTGCTTTCAGTTGCAAAATGTGAGTTCTTTAAGATTTAATAAAGATCCCCTTTATTTGTAATAGGGATTAACCTCAGGGATTAGGCACATACATATGCTTCACGAATCAACAATAGATTTTATAACCCTACACAGACTTTACAATAGTGCAAATCAACGCACAAACCAACACAAAATGCACAACCGCAGGAGTTATTTTACCGGAGGGTCCCACCATCTCACTTCACAATCCCCGCAACTTAACTATGAAACATTAAGCGCTAAACTTTAAATTCCGCGCGATGCGATGTTGTGCCGCATCGACACGTGGCTTCCCGTACTTCACATCGCAAAATTTTTAACTTTCGTTACGATGTCCCTTAACGTTATTTCCAATCTTTTTCGATTTACGATCACCGTGCTCAATCCCCACCGTTGGTTTCTGCAATATTAGACAACCTGCACTAATTATCCCCCGCAAATTAATAGTGAGACGTTAAGCGCTAAACTTTAAAATCCGCACGATGCGATGTTGCGTCGCGTCAACACCTGTCCTCCACTTCGCATCACAAAATTTTAAACTTAACCCGTGACGACACTTAGCGATAACACATAAAATTTGCAATGTGCAGTTGCCACTTCAATCTCCACTGTTGGCTTCTGTAGGATCCGACAGCCCGCGCAACTCCCTCTCCACACCACTTCGCATCGCAAGTTATGAAACTTAACTTGCGAAATCTCTTATCTGCTATTCTCTGCAATGTGCGATGTATCTTCGCCTGCAATGTGATCTTCCACCATTGGTCGGTTGAATCCAATGACCTTCGTCGCGCTTGCAAATCCGATTGATATATGCTCTATAGTCAAGGCATTATTACATTCAACAAAGAATATGCAAGGTCTATAGACCCACCATGCCTGCAAATCCAATTTGTATTCTCGCTATGCGTCTCAAATACAAGTATTTTATTTCAACAGAGATTCAAATAATTAATTTAAAAACAGGGAGCCTGATCAAAGCACAAAACACTTGGACTAATCTTGGAAATAAAGTACTGTTCTAAAACAGAGACTCCGATCAAATACAAAACACTTGGAAATAATTTGGAAAATAGAAAACACAGAGCCAAGCCCTCAGATGGTTGGCTTTTACATTTACTTCTGCTCCTCTATTCTCTCCTTTCTCGCTATCGATGGCAGAACCCCGCAATGGTGGATTTGGTTTCATTTTATTCTTCTCCAAAATCCCCATTTGGTTGGGAAACTATCATTCAGTTTCCAAAATAGCGTATTCAACTTATTCAACTAAATTCTCAACTAATCCTAAATTAACCATTATTTTATTATGCAAATTAAATTTGTTGAGTTAGCCCAAATTAAAATTAAACAAAATCCTTTAAAAACAAATAAAGACAAAGTATTCAAATGCTTAGGACTACTAGCCCTCTTTCCAAGCCACAATATGTGACCAACTTTGTCACATAGCTGGCTCTACCTTAATTCTCCTGCATCATATACCATGTATAAATATGAGTAAAAATTATATGACATGATATAGAAATGAGTGCCCGATATATAACCAAGGTAAGAGTTCCCTTGCAATAAGATTCATTTCCTTTGAGACATGTCTTTTCATTGTTATGAATTATACTTATTATTTATTTATTTATTGATATTTATAATTTTATATCTATTATTTGATGTAAGATATTCCACATTACCAACATTCATGTTGGATTTACCATACCACCATCTACATACCTGTTAGCCATCAGTATTTTTTACATGTTAGTGATGACTATATCTATAGCTGAGTTTTCTAGAAGCTGATTTCCTTATGTCAATATGTCATCTAGAAAACCCTCCTAAAAATTTTTTGCCCTTCTACTTTTCAGTCCGCCCATGTCGAAATCAAAACCTCATTATCACTATCCTACCTAACTTCAGCCTTCTTGATCTGCCCACCAGCTTTAAAAAGGAAAATCCACATCTGTTTCAAAGGTCTCCCCTATGTTAGGAAGTGGCGTTTTAAGACATTTTACCCTTGGCAATCATCAAAAAGCCAAAAAGCCTCCATCTGCAACAGACCTACCATGACTGACCTCTTACTTTGCAAATTAATTTGACAAGCAGCCCTAAGTCGCGCCACTCACATCCCCTAGATCTCAGCACTACATAAACCCCAATCTCAAGCTGACTATTAGGTTTTTCACAATGTTCTATGGTTTCTACAAAGGCAGGAAATATAATTTCATCTCATGGAGTAAATGCTTGAATTTACAGTTAGAGGAATAGCTGCTTCTAAATGTAACTTGAGCCTGAGATATGTCTACAAAACAGAAAGCTACTCATCCAGACTTTACAGCTCTTTCCAGCATGAAAATCACAGTAAGAAAGACACCACTGTCACAGCAAACTGGAAAATTGTCATGGCCCAGAACCTCCTTCATTTACAAGCAGAGGGTTAGGGCGCCTCCTTCATCCACAAGCAGAGGGCGCTGGCCAATATTGACTTGGAAGATTGCAAAAGTCCAGGTTTGCCTTGTATTGAACAGTGAAACAATATCTCCAGGTTTTATGAATGTGAGTGATGATCATAACAGGGATAGAGTTTGAAATATGCTAGCTCAAAGGAAAAGAGAGTCTGGTATGATAAAAGAGTTCATTTGAAACTTTCAAATCATGTGAATTGTTGAACTCTAGAAAGGCATGTCTTTGGTGAAAATTCCAATCATAAGTAGCCTGCTTGTCCACAAGATCAAATGGAGTAGATGCTGACAAAGATGCCATTACACAGGCAGAAAGAAAGTTCTTGGTTTTTCAAAAAGCACTGACCTCCATAGTCACAAAGACTATCTTTCAGGTAATTTGTCAGGAGATGACCAAAGCAAATGATGATATTTCAGTCACCCTTAGAGCAGTGCAGAGAAACAGTGTCACTTTGGCTAGGTTTTCTGCTGAAACACAGTGATGCCTGCAAGAAGAGATGATAGTATTGATGTTTTTTAAGTAGTTTGCTTACCATCACATCCAGAGAAAGGCTGTGTCAAACAGATTTGTTAAAAAACCTTCAGATACCTTACCTGATGAAGAGCCTCCTCCATGTATGAGCAGATGGCCAAACCCATTGCAGGTTGTTGGAAACTGATTGATCTAAAAGTGCAGTGGAAGGATACAAAGAAATTGAATAGAAGTTATTGCACAGGTAAATGATAGTGTTTATGATACAAAGGTATTGGTTTTAATATTCAAATGAGATGTCTGTCAAACTGTACCTTTAGTGGAAGGGAGACAATATGGAATATATGTATGCCATTGATACCAAAAGGGGGCAGTTTCCTTAAGGGAAAGGATCAAACAACAATCCAATATCACATGCCAAAAGTCCAAAGGAGCGCTTTTCAAGAAATGGTGTTCAAGATTTTCAAATGATTCTGGCACATTCTGAATGGTTTTTCCTTGTTAAAAATCACCAAGAAGGTAAAACAGTGAACATAGTCTAGTTATGAAATGGTTCTATTTACAAAAAGGGTCAACACACTGGTCAAAGAAAAATGGTGACTGTGTATCAAAGAGCCCTGTTTTTCCTGTTTTACAACCTTATCTTTCAGGTGGACAAGGTGAATAAGTCTACCAGTTGATGTATAGGCAAAAAAGTTGTTTTCATGGACAGTCAGTATGGATAGTTTGAAACAAACAAGTTTCCAGTATTAAATAAACAGAGATGTGGCATAATGTGTTGTCAAGCAGAGGATTGCAGTGAAAAATGCCCCTCTTTGAAGACCATAGCAGGCTATAAAAGATGCAGCAACTTGGCTTTTACAGTAGGAGAATGGTTGAAGGAACAATGCAAACACCAAGGCTGTCAAAATACATTGACAAGGCAAGCCCTGTCCTTCAGAAACATAACAGTGTTTAAGCATTATTTTGACTGTTTTAAAGGAAGGGTTACTCTATCTCATGTATGAGACCAGTGTTGTTGAAAACAGTGGCAGAAACGATATGAAGATTGTTGAGCTATTTTTCAAAATTTGA
Source organism: Pinus albicaulis (assembly GCA_034641835.2). Lineage (NCBI taxonomy): Eukaryota > Viridiplantae > Streptophyta > Pinopsida > Pinales > Pinaceae > Pinus > Pinus albicaulis. The sequence continues at coordinate 1,325,198,679 of CM076583.1, forward strand.
AATAGCGGTGTTGAAATATCACCAAGAAGACAAAATCAACAAGAATCATCACTCAGACTTATATGCTCGAATAGACAGATTTCTGACTTTTTGAGGAAAAAACTGTGTTTGTTTTCTTTGAAAAGGAGTTGAAAATTATATTGACATTCTTTAAAGGAGTTATAATTCCTATGGCCGAAAACATTTCAAAAAGGAATACCCCTTAAATGAAAGTCGATGTAACTTTAAAAATGTCAAAGGAAATACACCAAGGCAGCGTACAACCCGCAGTCTTCAAGCATCAAAGCATTTTTTGAGCAAATTGAAGTTTTTCTGTTCGATTGAGGCCGAGCGACGCGCCTGCCATCCTGCGCGACGCGCCTGGGGGAGGATTTACACGGGCCGCCTTTGTTAGCGCGACGCGCCTGTACAGGCCGCCCGACCACCCGACAGGCCACCCGGGTCTAGTTTTTGCGCGACGTTCTGTCTGCAAAAGAGTGCCGCGCAGGTTTAGAAGGCCCCTGTGCTACTCCAGCCCTGCACAAGGATTTTTCATCAAAATTAAAGGTATTTTTATATTTTCCCCCCTCGACTTCAAAGTTTTGCTAAGTGACAGGAATGGTTTAAAGGACTGTTTCAAACTGCAGTGTGAGAGAAAGGTTAGAGCAAAGCTGATTCGAATTACGAGGTTGCTTGTCCTAGTTTTCAAAACTTTCAAAACCTTCTGACCTTGTCATTTTAGCTAAAGACAATCCTTTCTACACGGTGATCTGAAGTGTTATATTTTGATGAAGTGCTGACTGTGTCATTCAAAAAACACCTACAGATATTTTGTTTTGAGATTAAGAGCAATTTGTTTCATCTTCAAAACAATCAAAGGCAGAGGTTTTCCTATAAAGAACTGTGTTTGATTAAAGGGGGTTTGTTGGTTACCAAATCTTGACTGCTATTCCAAAAAGAAGCCTCTAAAAGGCAGAGGAGAATTTGTTATCAAGAAACAGGGTTTACATGTTTATTAGAGTTGTTTTACATCCAAGGTAAGGGATGTTCTAACATAACCAGAGGTGTTATTTTGAGATGGGGTCTTGCCTTTTTTGCAAGATAGAAACTTTTTCAGATCTTGGTGAAACCTTTTAAGGCTTTTTCCAAAAAACTCTGTTACCTTGTTTAGAAATACAGTGACTGTTTAACTGAGAGTTGATTGCCCATATGCAAATGGTGGACTATTGACACACTTATACAGGGCAAAGTTTTTTTATGATTGCAAAAGTTACCATGGAAAGGGGTAAGAGGTATTGAGTGGCATTCTAAAACTCACAAGAACAGGGTAATCAAAACAACTCTCACAGCAAACTCCTTCAAGCAATCTGCCCCTCTTCATTATATTATTTCATACTGAGAATTTATTGACAGAGATTTTCCAAAGGTGAACAGGACACTGGAGGGCAGGGTTGTTTGATAAGAATTTAACATTGAGACAGAGATATAAATGTGGTGGTTAATCTCTTAAATTCACAAGTAAAGAGTGTTTTCCCTAAAACACTGTGCACTGATATTTCACCTAACCTAGGTCTGCCTTTTCTTTTCACTATATGGTATCATTTTGAAGAGTTGTTGACAGAGAGATTCTAAGGGTGAATAGGGCCACTTTCTAAAGGACAGGTTGTTGATGATTGAATTTTTACATTGAATACAGAGATGTAGGTATGTTGATTGACCTCTGACAAACTCACCAGGAGAAGTGATTCCTCAACACTGTGCACAGGAAACTTACACAGCAGTTTGACTCCTCTTTACTATACAGTATCCTATTGAGAATTTTGCCTGGCTAAGGTACATTTAAAGGTGAAAGACTGGTTTTAAAGAGAGCAGAGGTTGTGAATTCAAAGACACTTGTTGCAGATCCTCCACCTCACATTGTTTCTCTGTCCAAGCAGCATATTGACACAGTTTCAATCCAGAAGGGCATTTTACATACAGTGAAGGCAGTTTGCCTCTTCCAAAGCTTGTTCAAGTCAGAATGCCTCCAAAGCAAGATCACAGGAGCGGTCCACATAAGAGATATGAACCTATCTCCACAGAAGAAATCAATGCTCACCCATCCGTGCTTTTCAATTTCCATGAAGTAGGCTGTCTTGATTTCTGCCAGAAGATAGAAGAAGACAAGAGTTTTTCGCCACTAACACATTTGTGCGCTTTGAGATTCAAGGACAAACACTTCCAATTGGCGGGTCTTGATTTCAAAATTTCCCCAAGGTATGTGTCCAAGGCTACCAAGATCCCGTATCATGGTGAAAAGTGGTTTAAACAAGCTCATCTTGATTTAGAGGATTATAAACCTTTCATCAAGCCTGAACATAGAGAAACCATCACTGCTATTTTCCCTTTTTCCTATCTTCTTGACAGTTATGCTCCACTGATGAAAGCCATAATGAGATATTTCACTTGTGAAGGGAGGTTTAATCAAATTTATGCCTACCATGTCCGCTTGTTGATGCATTTTACCAGAAGCAGGCAACTAAACCTTCCGTACTTTTTGTCCAAGAGCATAGAGAAAATGGCATCTACTGTCCAAAAGAAGGCTCCACCTCAGCAAATCCCTTCTCTCTTTCATCATTCCTTGATCAAAATTATCTTCTTACACCAGCTAGAGAAAAAGGGGGTTTCATGGGATTCATTCATCAGCCATTCAGATTTTGCCACTGTCCCTCCTGTTCATGTGTCTCCTACTCAGCCTGTCCATCGCCCAGTGCCTTTGTCTAGTAGGCCTACACCTAGAAAACTCAGAATGACTACTGGGCAGCCAAGTCAACAGGAAGAAGGAGAGGGCAGTGAACACCAGCAACAGGCAGATATTGAAGAACAGCAGCAGATACAGGATGAGGGACAGCAGCAGTTGGACATTGAGGTACAGCAGCATATACAGGATGAAAGACAGCAGTAGATAGCAGTTGAGGAGAAGCAAGTTGGGCAGGAAATTGAAACACCTTTTGAGCCACAAACTGGACAAGATATTGAGGAAGAACAGCAAGCTAAATCTGCCACCTTAACAGTGACCAAGATTGTTCCTAGCGAGAGGAAATTTCCCAAAAAGACATCTTCTATCATGCCAAGGAGGAAAAGCGCCAGATTAGCTTTCAAAGGCAAAAGTAAAATTGGAGAAAGTACAAAGCATGGAGGTGAATTAGCTATTATCCCTATCCAAAGCGATGATAGTGACAATGAGGCCCGCATCCTTGAGAACCTCCTCATTCACAAAGAGGGGCAAATTGAGGTATTACAAGAAGATCTTCAAAGGGCGAGGAATTTCAACCACTTCTTGGAGGTTGAAAACAAACAGATGAAGTTTCATGCAGCTATTCATGAGGCAAGGGAAATTAAGTATGAGAAAGAGGCAGAAAGGGCGCAAGCAAGAATTGAAGAGCTCATTGGTGAGTTTGATGATGAAGAGGAGGAAGACCAGCCTAGGCAGAAGAGGCCTAGGACCATCGGGCTTAGAAAATCCTTGGAAAAGCAGAGAGCAGAAGAACAAGCCCATTTCCAAGCCTTTCCTCTCACTACCCTCCTTGAGCAGGAAATTGAGGAAAACAAAGAAGCATGGCTTGAGAGAGCTAACCAGCATTTGGAAATAAAGCTTGAGAGGGCGAACAGGGATCTTGAGCTACAAAGAAAGAGGACTCTTCACTTTCAGAAGCTAAATCAGTTTGGCAGGCGAAAATTAAAGGTAGCACAAGAGAAATTGAAGAAGTTGAAGGAGAAGCGCCTAGCACGGAAGGAAGGGAAAAGCATATCAGCCCTTGATATTTTGGCCTCAGCTTCGGAGCATGTTGCTATGGACCCTTGAGGGTCATGCATGCCAATTTTGGGCCTTGTTCGACAACTTTTTGTTTTTTGGCATTTTTTGGGTTTTTGGTCGAAAACTCATAATTTCGCCATTTCAGTTTGAGGAATTGTCAAGGGAGGAGGATGACACCGTTAGATGCTATAATTCTATGAGCAGGTCTCCAGCGATTTTCAGGGCATTTGGAGATCATTCGCCCCCTCAAATTGGCGAAAAACACCCTCATTTTGCACGTTCTGCCCGCCATATCAGCAGTCTGCTATTTTCTGGGTTTTGCACACAGGTACAGTTTTGGATGACTTCCGGACCTCAGATTGAGTTGGTTCTAGTTGTGCCGGAAAGTAGACACAGAGAGCTTTCCAACGAGCTATCATGAGCCTTGTTTCGACATCAGGAAGGCTGCCATTTGCATCCAGCAAGTCAGGGGACCTTTTTCAGGCATAAATATGAAGTATTTTTGTAATTTTTGAACCTAAAAAATCTGCTTTTCCCAAATGTGCGTTAAGCTATTTTTATCCTTGGGAAATGATGTAAAGGCAATATAATTTCCGTTTTTAGCAGTTTTTTAGATATTTTATGGGATATTTTGTGCCTTGGGCTTTGCAAAGCCTCAAGGACAAGTTTAGATATTTTGACTTGGCCAATGGGATAGCTAGTTGCTCCATGAGGTTTTCCTCCCTCTAGCCTATTTATTCCATGGTTTTCATTGTAAATCAGAGGCTGAACCTGAGAGAAGAATTAATACATTGGTCATATGAGCTTTGAAGAATACACTTGAGTTATGATTTTTGGACTGCCTCTTGGATGCTTTTGAGGAATGATGAAGGATTGTTGATGGATTCCTTGACATGGTAGAATGGTATAGTGTTTCTTGATATGTTTTTGTCTTCTAGTTTTCATTCATAATACATATTTCTTGCTGCTATAGATCAGTAGAGATTTATTTTGAGATATGCCCATGGAGGCACCTCAAAATCCCTGAATCTTCATAGCTTGATGTTTTCTTCTTCCTTAGTTATGCTAAAGAATTCTTAGCTGCTCTTTAGTAACTTAAGGTATTGCTGCTAAGTTTTATTCATAAGTTCTATGTATGTTGAGTAGGATGTATGGTTTGCCCTACCTACCTATTAGCTGCCCATAGTTCTGTCCATAAAACTTTCTCTTTGACTGATTTTTTGATCATCTTGTTGAACCAAGGAGGCCTAGTCCCGATCTAGCCCTTTGCCTAAAACTATGAAAACTTATTTGTCCAAGTGCCCAATGACTTAGAGACTATGTTTAGGCATTCCGGCATAGTTTATGAGTTGTTAGTTTGTCTCATGTGTTTTCCCCAAAGTCCGATAGCCATTTCCCGAAGTTAGAGGGTCTTATACCTCTATGTATGGCTGGAATGTTTGATTTCTATGTATTAATTAGCTTATAGTTATACTTAGCATGATTAATGGCTTGCTATTACATGTTTATGTCTGCTATTAACTAGTTACACTTGAAATCCCTTGTCTTTCACCAACTTGTTGTCCATTTAATCCATTTTGCCTAAAGATCCCTTCTACCGTGAATCAAATCGGCCCTACAGCAGCTTTACATCATCACCTCATTAGCTTCCTTGACCTGTTTGACCCCATAGCCCAATTTATCTACATCTTGTTATCCAATTTATGTATTTGATCAGTTTTATCCCTCGCAAAACTTAAAAACTAAAAAACCAAAAAACACACTTCATAACTAGCCTAATATCAGAACACCGCAAGTAAACACACCGACATCTTTTACACATATAGAGAGAGCCCTCTCTGAGTCCAGGAAGGCTAGGTCCTTGGGCTCCAAAGTTTGGTTTGATGTTACATCGTCATTTGGCTCACCAATCGGCCAAATCACGAGACCCTAACATAATGGCGATCACGGTGGGACTTTGAGTCAAAACATCCTAGGTATCCCTTAGGAACTCTCAAAATCTCAGTCAAACTTAGAAGAGTAGAATCTGGTTGTCTCACCATCCTAGCAAAATGATGACTCAGCTGTAGGACACTCTTCCAAACCTTAGGATTACATAAAAACTCAAAAAACCCCAAAAACTCCCTCAGATTGGTTTTTGTCGGTATTGGTGGTGGAGCATACACATATACCTCAAAACAACTAAAAATCCACCTGGCGACTCCACTAGCCTCCAGTAGGCCTTACTACTTTGCTAAATTTTAGAATACCATCCATTTTAGCCACCTCATCGCCAACACTAACATAATGGCGATCACGGTGGGACATTGAGTCAAAACATCCTAGGTATCCCTTAGGAAGTCTCAAAATCTCAGTCAAACTTAGAAAAGTAGAATCTGGTTGTCTCACCATCCTAGAAAAATGATGACTCAGCTGTAGGACACTTTTCCAAACCTCAGGACTACATAAAACTCAGAAAAAACCACAAAAACACTCCCTTAGATTGGCTTTTGACAGTATTGGTGGTGGATCATACAAGTACCTCTCATAACAACTAATATTCCACCTGGTGACTCCACTAAACTCTAGTAAGCCTTACTATTTTACCAAGCTCCAGGCTACTATCTGATAGACCTATCCCATCGCTCACTAACATAGCGAGAGATGGTGGGACACTGAGTACATAATAGTCCAACAAACTCTTATAGACTCTTGTGGTCCTTTAGGTACCATAAACAAGCAAGCATTCCCTAGACCCATTTTTTAGAGTAAACTCTTTTTGTTCTCATCACCCTAGCAAAGTGTTGAAACAAGTCTAGGATACTTTAACAAACCATAGGCTGCACATAAACTCAGAAAATCCAAAAACATTCTCAGATTAGTCACTGGTGGTGGACCATAGCTATCTTCACAACAACAACCCAGTTCCACCTGGCGACTCCACTAATCCATCCCTTTTATTTTGACCATCCTTCACCTTAGTAAAACTTTAGAAAAACCATTCATCCAAAACATTCACCAATACCATTCTCTCTAAACTCTGGATCTAAAATCTGGCTTCACGAAGAATCAATACCAGAGCTCATCCAGACCCAAATCCCCCTATCATAGTAGATGACCCAGAGAAGATTATGTGGCAAGCTTCTGAAACTGATCATCTAGCTACTGGTAGATCCATCCGTAAAACAAGATCAGTACCTAAACATCTCACTATCCTACCAGATTCACCTTTTGAATTAGAGTCATCAAAAACTCTTCTCAGAAGAAAATCATATAGTAAGATAAACTTTGACGATCTTGAAACCCTAGACCAATCACACAGTCATAGTAGAGAAGCCTCACCTTCCACCCCCCCCTATTTTCAGCTTCTCCATTACTTTGGCTCCCACCATCCCAGATCTTCTCAAAACCAGATCACCAGTGCAAGTTCATCCGCCACACCTGTTCAAACCACCTCATCTCATCCCACTAGTCCTCATCCTGTACATCATCCATTAGCTCCCGTCATGGCAGCCTGGTATGCACCTTTGGTGTTGCCACCGCCCTTGGCTCCTCTCCCAAATAAATATCAAGACAAAATCCCACACTTTACTGGAGAAGACACCACCACACCTCAACAACATATAAGTAGGATGACTGATGCTTATGAATACCTAGAGGTACAAGACGAGACTGTCAGAATGAGAATATTCGCCCAAAGTCTTGGTGGTGAACCCAAAGCATGGTTCAAAAGCTTGGCTCCAAACAGTATCCATGATATCCCAAAAGGTCATCTACAGGTGTTTTAGTGCATTTTAATATTTTTGAAGGCTAGGGCCACTAGGTATTGGGGTCATTTCCAGAGCATCCATAGTCCAAATTCAACAAAAAAATAGTCATTTTTGGGATATTATGATGTTTTAAACTCATTGGAATAGGTTCCAAGAGGTTCTGAAGCTTGTAACAAAAATTTGAGCACACTTGAAGCTAATACAAAGGTCACACTATGAAGTTGGACCAAGGAGATGTATCCGAGGAGGGATGAAATCATTTATCAAAATTCTTCGTCTTAAGCTCTGTTATATGTGTTTATTGTGTTTACTATTGCTTATGTTCTGTCATTTAAAATTATGCTTTTTAAGCTTATGACAAACTCATAATTTCAGTAAGTACATTGTTTTCCAATCACATGCTCATAAACAAACTCATGATGGACAAGTAAAACAAAGAAAAGAAAATTTTATATCTGATATGAAACTAGCACAACATTAAATAGAATTCATTTTCATATCATAATCAATTCAAAACTATTTTTTATTTTTATGTTTTAAAACAAGCATAAAAACATGTAAATTCAAATTAGGGCTATCTTTCAATGAGGGATACTATCTTTCAATCGATGAAATAAATCTTTACAACAGGCATAAATGAATATATGATGAGATTCACTGAAAGAAAAGAGACCTACACAACCAATTCCAAAAGTGAAAGACTCTTTTTTGATAAATAAACAAAACAACAAAACTCAAAACCCAAAACTGTAAAGATAAGTGATTTTCCTCAAAAAGACAATCAAAGAAACTGATCTAAATCTACAGTTGAATTTTCCAGAATGTAAACTATGTAGCTATAATCTATGCACAATTCACTTGAAAACTATGAAAATGTAATCTATGCACATTTTTCGTTCATATTCCGAAAAATGAGAATTCTAACTATGAAAATGTAATCTATGCAAGAGAATTCTCAAACATAAGATGAATCCAAATCAGTGAAAGAACAATAAGACTATTTTCCTTCACCAATGTAATCTAAAGAACCAATCAAGTGTAAGTAAATAAAATTGGGTGAGAATTCCAAAGGTCAAAAATAAAAACAGTCAAAGGCAATTAAGACATAGACACAATTTAGCCCCACTCAGATACAATGAGGGGGAATTTTTTTTGCAAAAATAAAAGAAAAAAGATGCAAAAATTGTTAAGAAACTAAGACAAACCTCGAAGTAATGACAAAAGGAAATAAAATTAAGAAATTCTCAAAAGAAAAAAATTCAAAACACCCAATTAACTTAATAGAGACTTAATGAGATTGTAAACAAGCTAACAGGATCATAAAAACCAAAAAATTGGACTTCAATAAGAGAAACCTTAACTTTTTCAAAATATTTACAGGGTTGCGCAGGTAGACAATAGAGTTCAATGCGCATGCGCACTGTTTCTAAAGAAAAACTATGCACATATGCGCTCTGTTTCAGAATAGAAACTGCGTAGTTAGAGAAAATTAAGAAAAAATAAAAAAACAAAGGTTTCAAACTAGAAATTTCAATTCTTAAAAGCGTCTAAAGGCATCAAAGGTTACAAAAGAGAACTCATTCCCAAATGGAGTCACCAATTTATTTTCTCGATAAATCCCTCTTGCAAACAAGAGCAATCTCCCTAGTATCCCAACAGATAACTAGAAACAAACAACCATTTGAATACCTCTTTCTCTAAACTATTAGCATTATGATTATTATAACTTATAAATGAGGAGGTTATGCTTCTACCTTTCAATGATACATTTGATGTATACCTTTGACTTTCGCTCCAAAGCAATCCTTCAATGTTAAGAAGAACCTGTAATAAAAAACATGCAAAGGCTCAAAGCACCTGCAGTATATAATAATAAAAAAGACCAATTCAACTTAATGATCAAGGAGATTAAGAATTTTCATTGTTTTAATGAATCTAAAAATAACGCGATGATAAAAAGAGATCCATATGTATTATCAAGAATTATAAAGAAAAATATTACAACTTGAGCCTTAATGTCGTAAGCCTCTTCCAATGGTCTCCTTTCCTTCCCTTGATAACAAGCTCTTTAGACCCAAAACCAGTAGCATGAGTTTACAAATTCCAATCCCAAAAAGTCCCTCATTCCTTTAGTCCTATGTTGAATTTATAGGAAGGGTGAGGAGGTTTCTAGCTCCACTTCTCAAGGGATATGATCCTTAAGAAAAGGATTTTAGTTCCATATACCAAGGGATGAGGCACAGGTATGTATTGGTTCGAGGTTTCTAATTTGGATAAGATTCCTCAACCAAAGCTTCTAGAACTTACTTTTTTATTTTTACATGTGTGAATGGACATGCACACTTTTTAGTTGAAGAAACTGCGTAGTTTTTGTTCAGAAAAATTGCGCATGCATAAGTTTTGTTCAGGAAAACCATGCAGGTGCTCAAAAATGGTTTTTAAACAGTGAAAACCAATATTCCTTTTGTCCCTAGTATTATTTTACTTCAAGCTTCATAGGGGATTCACTTGAGACACTCCATCGGATGGAAAGATATCCGAATTGATAGTCATGGTGACAAATTTTAGTGTAACATTGCTTGAAATTAGAAAGTTGATAAGAAAATTCATTGGAGATAATCTATGTATAGTAAAAAAAAAATCTATTTGGATTTACTGAACATACATCAAAATATAAGTAGTCATGTCTTGACCAACAAACTATGAGAAGAACCACATGAAATATCGATAAGTTCGGCTAAAATGCATATATAAATTTTAGAGATATTAATTTACATGATAGAGGGTTTCCACCTAAATTTTTTATAAAAAATAACTCCACCACTTTGAGAATTGAGGAAAGAATCTACCTCGGGAAGTATAAGGAATTTATTTAGATTTGGTGGTTGTAGAATTATTTTGAATATGCTTGGGGTTAAAATAATAATAGTTCTTCCAGTTGCCTTGACCAGGAAACAAGTTCTCTGAAGTTGAATACTTCCAACATGCAACCATCCTTGGTTATATTGGATGTACAAACATTTTTATTGAGCTCATTCTCTAGAGAAAGATTATAATATTTCTTATAAGTTATATAACAATAAACATATTTGTTTTGGCAAGCTATGAAATTAGTGGTATCTTCATAGAATAACTCTTTCTTTTTTCTACTCACCGTCTTCACTTTTTAATAGACTTTGGTATATGCGTGGTGATTATTGATATAAATCATGCCTTTTTTCCAATAGGGAGTTAAGATATCATCAATAATCCTTAATGAACCGTCATTTTGGTTTGTACACTTGCTCCATAATGCATGTGAACCACCATTAGTTATTGTCATTTGTTTGAGAGGGATTTATGGGAAAGTACAACAGTTAAGTCTCTCTTACTTAAAAGAATTGTCCTTTCCTTGTGGAATGTGAACTATAAATACACCACAAATCACCTAAAGAATAAAAATGATAATTGTTAAAAGGATGCATAAGCGGGAAAGAGATAAGTTTTTTGTGAGATATATGATGTATGAATGATGCAAAAAAAACCATGTGGGATAAGGAGCATGAGAATATATAGGATGTGAAGATGTAAAAGTACAAGATAGAGGCTATAAGGGATGTAGAAGTGGAGGATATGCAGAATGCAGATATGATGTGGTATGAATAGCACAAACTCAACGCAACTCTTCTTTTAATACCACCAAAATTAACTCAACTAATTTACTAAGCGTGGGGTTATTGAGAATATAAATGCATAAGAGGGGTGTGATGCGCTATGTGGAATATAGAGGAGAGTAAGTTGGGGAGAAAAAAATAATTTCCTGCCATGTCTACATACTACTATTCTAAAAAAGGACAAAGTAAAACGGTTCAAACATAAAAAGCCTTATCAATATTTGGATACTATTTTTGCAACACCAAAATGATACAAATTTGAAGGTATGAGCCTCTCATATCAATTTTGTTTTATCCTTGAAAACAAAAATTTATAAACTTGTAGATACACCCAGATTGAAGATTATAGTTTTCCTTGTTGCCACCTTCTTCTTCATGAGCTTGGCCTTGCCAAGTATTTAAATATGTCCATGAATTTCTCTTTTTTGTTGCATTCCTATTTGTATGTGTCATTAGTAATGTGTGTAAGACTGCCTAAAATTGTATTTTATTACGTTGATGGTCTTGAAATGTATTCTAAATTTGCAGTGTCACCCCTCTCAAATTTTATAATGATGATACATAGTGGCGAATATTTCATCTTCATTATTGAAGCTTACATTCGAGTTCCAAGTATTGTAGAGGGTAGTGCTAAGTTTTGATCATGAGATCATTTTCAATTAGATAGTGTTTCCACTTCCTCACAACTTGAATGAAGGCATATGTTCCCTTTTCAAATGTGATATAGTTAATGATTGCTTCATGAAACAACTCAGAATCATAACATACCAATTTACCTCCCTCAATAAAGACTACTCCCATAGAATATTGATTTTTTTGTCGTGAAATAATATCATGGGGAAACCCACCAAGTGCTTTCCCTCATTTTGAGAATGGCACCTAGGCTCTATCATCACAGGGCTCATGTAATATTCCTACTTAGCCTAAGATAAGAGGAATATTCATTTTTGTTTTACTTTTTGTTGCATGAATAAATGAATAAAGGAGGACATGTAAAAATCCTAAAAAGATTGAATAAATCAATGCCCATGTGAACACAAATAAAACAGAGCCATGTAAATTATCACTTGTAGGTGTGAAAGGGGTTTGAGCTGTGAGACTGGATCAACCTTGACCAAATCTACAACGTTGTCTAGGTTCAATGTATCTCCTAAAGGGACAACGCAATTTTAGAAGGAGGCCCCTCATGTGAAAAGAGCTAACTCATCAAGGTGGTTTAGGGTTTGCAAAGGCTCTCATCTTATAAAAGGAAAGGGACGGAAGCAAGAGAAGGTTGTTGATTGATCATATTTATGAGTATCTTTTTTGTTTAGACAAATACTATTCTCTACTATTTAGTGGAGGATTGTGCTTGGAGTTCCTATGCAGGGATTTCACCTCTTCCTTTGAGGATTCTTGGAGGAGTATTTGCTGATTTGATCCACTATCAGGCTTGAGGCCAAGCTCTACTTACAATTGTAGCATTGATCCATTAATGGTTTTGCTGCTTTTGCAAGCTGCATCAAGTGGGATTGTAGATCTGCAGAGATCTAGCTTGTTTTGGGAGCCTCTTCTCATGGATTGTGTCTTTTAACCTCCTGGAAGAGTGCCTACCTGTTTATACTTCAAATATGTAACTTGGAAGTGGCCATCCATGTCATTTTGAGCTACAACGTTTTTTCCATTAATGGACTGCATTATTTTGATATGAGGTTCTTTATGGGGTTTTGATTCCATTTTTTATCAGAGATCTCTGGTGCTGGGCTTTGCCTTTCACTTTGGTGATCCATGGATTAGCTTGCTGATCCATGTTCTGTTTAGATCTGATATATTGTAATGTAATGTTATATTCAGAAATTACTGCAGCATTTTACCGATCTGCAACTTGTATCTCAAATCTACTCTTATTTATGCATGATTTGGTCAAAACCCCAAGGGGATCTTGTAAAGAAAAATATCTAGTTTCCAGATCTGATATAGATCTAATGTTTTGTCCACAGATCTGTCCTAGATCTTAGTTGTAATATGCAGCTTCTACAGCTCCTGAAAATAACACTGTTGAGCCATTTCTGCTGATATATATATGTTGTAGCTCTCTTTTCTGAAGATATATTGCTCTATTATCTCATGTATTCTAATGTATATTGAAAGAGCTTCAATTTACTTCTGATTTTCTATTGTAAATTCATTTGTTACTCACATTTGATGACCTCCTACTCATATTGTCCAAGACTGCGTTATTCTTGAAGCAGTTGTTGTGCATAGCCACAACCCCTCTTGTAGGGTGTTCTTCAGCTAGACTAGGTGGTGGGAGATCTGCTTACCACACCTAGTTCGATTTGTTTTTTCTCCCCTTTTGGATCTAGACTCTAGATCTGCTGATCCAAGGGATCCAAGGGTTTTAAACTCATTTCTGTACATCAATCTCCCAGGAGTGCATTATTTTTACAAGTATGCTGTGCAATCCCCATTTTGGAACATTACAGTGGTATCAGAGCTCATTTCTTGGCACATCCCGTGCTTTCCTTGGAGCACCGGCTATGTTGGAGTCTGAATAAGAAGATCATCTTACTGAGAGGGAGAAGAGGTATAAAAAAAAAAGTCATAAGAAGTATGACTATACTATTGAAGATCAAGACAAGAGTAAAGCCCCTAAGACTACAAGTGACAAATAAGGGGAAGAGTTTGCAAGAAATATGTTGGTAGACATGCAAGATCTTGCCAGAGAGATCAAGGAGATGAGGATGGATAGAATGAGGGAATCTCCTGGGATATTTCAGCTGGGAGAAAGTTCTGACATGTCTCATCATGGGACTGGTCAACTAGTGAATTTTCCACAAGCCCCACAAGCCTCACAATGCTCCACTATGCCTACCTTCTTGGCTGTGGAGAATGAAGGACCATAAGAGCAAGCCTCCCTTGAAGGTTACTTTGTGGAGTATGACTCTTAGAGTTAGAGATTCAAGGATAACTTGAGTTTCCAAGACTTTTGTCACCTCAAGGACAGAAGAAGACCAGGGCAGCAGTATAGAGATGGTGGATTATTTCATGGTAGACACCACTCTATGGGAAAATTATTTTTTCCCAAGTTTGATGGATCATCCTCTAGCTTTGCCAAGGCTTGGGTAGAAAATCTAGATATCTATTTTCAGTTGAACAAAGTCCCTGAAGTTGAAGCCATCAAGATTGCAGCGCTGCACTTTGAAGGTGAAGCACACAGTTGGTGGTTCCATGGGTTGTCTACAATGGGACACATCAATGTGACTACCTATTCTGAGTTTACTAGAGGACTGGTGGAGAGGTTTTATAGGAAGGATCCTGAAGCACCCTTCATAAGCCTTGCAAAGCTGAAGCAGTTAGGAGATGCAGAGACTTATATCCCTGAGTTCCTGAGATTATCAGTCATGGTCCCTGATCTTTCTGTAGCAAGGAGAGTCTACATGTTCATCGATGGCTTCGAGGAACATTTGCATGGGTTGGTTAAATATACCAAGCCCAACACTTTGAATGATGCCATTGAGAGGGCTATAGATCTCCAATATGCCTTGCCAAAAGCAAAGGCAACTTTCCAGAGCAAGGCCCCTCACTTTTCCAAGGGGAAGGAAGGAAAAGCTGCTCCACCCAAGGAGAGCTCTTTGAAGAAACCTCTTGATATTGATCTCATGAGGGAATTGAGGAAGAAAAGACTGTGCTTCACTTTCCAAGAATCATGGGCACCAGGACATAGATGTGATGCTGAAAAAGCACACTACATAGAAGTCTTCTCAGATTTTGAGGAGGAAGATGAAGGTGATGAACCTAGGAGGGGTCACACAACTGATGATGATGAGGGAGATCAAACACCATCCAGAGATGGAAAGGGAGCCTTTGCTCCAACAAGTGGGACTCTTGCCTCTTTGAGGGGAGTGCCTAAGTACTTGACCCTAAGAGTACAAGGTTCAGTCATGAATCAGAGAGTATCTGTCCTGATTGATAGTGGGGCAACCCACAACTTTATTGATGCTCACCTTGTGCAAAGAAGAGGAATCCCCATAGATACTTTTGAGGGATTTTCTGTTTTGGTCCCAGGAGATAGGACCATGAAATGCATGCAATATGTTCCCTCACTCTATGTCACTATGGGATCCTACACTTTGGTGGATCACTTCTTTGTAGTTGACATACCAGACACCAACATCATCTTGGGTGTCCAATGGTTGATTACCTTGGGGAAGGTTACCACTGATTGGAAAGCTTTGCAAATGGAGTGGGTAGACTTGAAGAGTGGGAAACCACAAATGATTCAAGGCATGCACACTTATCCTTCACCTAATACCTCCACACAAACATCAGAGATGGATTTGCACAGTGGAGGCAGGGATCTCACAGTTCCTTCTCTCGTGTTCATGAGTATGCTACAAGGGACATTCTTATCTCATGGAAAGCCACCTGGAATTCCATCAGATTCAGATCTTGTGGGGAAAGCCTCACAAAGTGCTGCTCCAAATCTAGATCCAGGAAGGATTGGAGCAATGGAAGACCAAGCTACAACGTTGTGGGAGGAGAATAATGGGAGGATCAACCTTCCAACAAACAGTTTTGGCATGTACAATTTCAAAGAGGGAATCAGAAAGATGACAAGCACTCCCATGGATATATCAGCAGCGCTGTCATTGTTGAGCAGTGTGGATCTTTATTGGAAATTTCAACTGCTTGTAGAGTATTCCAAAGATCTCCACACAGGTATGATACTAGATGGCATGCAGCAAGAAGAGGGCTACTTAGTCCAAGGGGGAGTCATCTATTATCATGGTAAGGTCTTCTTGGCTAGATCCTCCAAGCTCAAGAAGAAGATCCTACAAGGAGCATATGAATAATTCTCCCTCAGCCATATGTATTCGATGAAGATCTATTCCCTGATCATGAAGAGTTTTGATTGGGAAGGCATGAGAGAGGACTTACATCAGCACTTTCAAGAGTGCAATAGCTATGGAGGATTGGGGCAACCAATGGACTCTTTACAAGAGTCATCTCAGCCAGCTCTTCCTTTGCTTGAGAGGAGGGGAATGCTCATGCACAACTCCATGTGTGTGAAGGACTATCATGGTAAAGGATTTGATCATGATAAGAAAGTTTTATTTTCTGATATATTACATTCCTTTGCCATGTTTTTGCAGGATATGAATCCTAAAGGGAGTGAGAGATCATGTGGATCTCATAGTTTGTTGGGGGCCAATGGAAATTATGAACTTGACCACTCCCTTGATGTGCATAGGGAGACTCCTTTTCATGATGGGTGCTTCCCAAAGGCACCAAACTTATGTAACACCTTCAGCCATGTTAATGTGACTCATGTAGAAAAAGTGTGGTGGGAATGCCACTTACCACACCTGGATCTAATGAATACAAGAGGTGCACTGCGCTGGCATCACATGTGGGATTTTGACCCACCTCCTTAAGTGCAGGTTTCAGTTTGCATATATGTAGTCTTGCTTCCATACATTGATGATATATTTGTGTTGTTTATGGGATTGTATGGACAGAGGATGGGCAGTCTGTATGTACCACATGGGTTGGAACTTCTACCTACACTTCATGATACATGTTTTAGATGTAACATTGCTCCAACTATGTTTATTTCTGTTAGGTTTTTCACTCCTGAAGGGATGGACTATGTTCATTTTATGTTGGCCTTGGAGGACCAATTCATGATGCATTAGCTATTTGAGCACTTGGCTTATGATGAGGACTTGATCCTTAATGATGCCATCAATGGAGGAGGAGAAGAACTACAACTCTTACCCTATCAGTTGCTTAAGAACAAGCAACATTTTGGAGGGGAGGACTGTAATATTCCTACTTAGCCTAAGCTAAGAGGAATATTCATTTTTGTTTTACTTTCTATTGCATGAATAAATGAATAAAGGAGGACATGTAAAACTCCTAAAAAGACTGAATAAATCAATGCCCATGTGAACACGAATAAATCAGGGCCATGTAAATTATCACTTGCAGGTGTGAAAGGGGTTTGAGCTTTGAGACTGGGTCAACCTTGACCAAATCTACAACGTTGTCTAGGTTCAATGTTTCTCCTAAAGGGGTGGCGCAGTTTTAGAAGGAGGCCTCTCATGTGAAAAGATCTAACTCATCAAGGTGGTTTAGGGTTTGCAAAGGCTCTCATCTTATAAAAGGAAAGGGAAGGTAGCAAGAGAAGGTTGTTGATTGATCATGTTTCTGAGTATTTTGTCTGTTTATACAAATACTATGCTCTATTTTTTAGTGGAGGATTGTTCTTGGAGTTCCTATGCAAGGATTTCACCTCTTCCTTTGAGGATTCTTGGAAGAGTATTTTCTGATTTGATCCACAATTGCAGTGCTAATCCATTGAGGTTTTTGCTGCTTTTGCAAGCTGCAGCAAGTGGGATTCTAGATCCGTAGAGATCTAGCTTGTTTTGGGAGCCTCTTCTCATGGAGTGTGTCTTTTAACCTCCTGGAAGAGTGCCTCTCCTATTTATACTTCAGATCTGTAACTTGGCAGTGGCCATCCATGTCATTTTGAGCTACAGCGTTGTTTCCATTGACGGACTGCATTATTTTGATATGAGGTTCTTTATGGTGTTTTGATTCCAGTTTTGATCAGAGATCTCTGGTGCTGGGCTTTGCCTTTCACTTTGGTGATCCATGGATTATCTTGTTGATCCATGTTCTGTTTAGATCTGATATATTGTAATGTAATTTTATATTCAAAAATTATTGCAGCATTTTACAGATCTGCAACTTGTATCTCAGATCTACTCTTATTTATGCATGATTTAGTCAAAACCCCAAGGGGATCTTGTAAAGAAAACTATCTAGTTTCTAGATTTGATATAGATCTGATGTTTTGTCCATAGATCTGTCCTAGATTTGAGTTGTAATATGTAACTTCTACAGCTCCTGAAAATAATGTTGTTGAGCCATTTCTGCTGATATATATGTGTTGTAGCTCTCTTTTCTGAAGATATATTGCTCTATTATCTCATGTATTCTACTGTATATTGAAAGAACTTCACTTTATTTCTAATTTTCTGTTGTACATTAATTTTTTACTCATATTTGATGACCTCCTGCTCATATTTTCCAAGATTTCGTTATTCTTGAAGCAGTTGTTGTGCATAGTTGTAGCCCCTCTTGTAGGGTGTTCTTTAGCTAGACTAGGTGGTGGGAGATCTGTTTACCACACCTAGTTTGATTTGTTTTTTCTCCCCTTTTGGATCTAGACTCCAGATTTGCTGATCTAAGGGATCCAAGGGTTGAAACTCATTTCTGTACATCAATCTCCCAGGAGTGCATTATTTTTACAAGCCTGTTGTGAAATCCCCATTTTGGAACATTACAACTCAATTCCATTACAACAATATACTCATTAGCAATTGAACATGTCACTTATAGGAATTGAATCTAAGTGGGAAGGATAACACTATAGACCCAATGGACATAAAATATCCACTTGCATATGTATTTAATTCAAAAGGATTCTACAAAATGGGAAATATCAATGTTGATGCTTAAATGATATTACATATTAATGCTTCCAAATTCTTATGACAATTATTTCCTCAATGAAAATGACAATTATTTCCTCAATGAAAACTCATATGATTGGATGTTACAGCATTAAGTGGTTCAATACCACCTAAAAATAATATTATGAGCTTGTGAAGATACTATGTTACTCCCACAAAGTTTCCCACTTTAGTAACCTTGATAAGAGTTGGCATTTGAGGATGGTATCCAACTGTTTACATTGAGTTCTAATTTTCCAAGTGCACACCCCAACTAAATAAGAAATTTCTAGGAACACTCACATTTATTATGGTTTTCCATCAATTTATTCAATGACCAGCATCTACGTCATATCTGAGATATGGTCTTCTTAAGTAGAGATAAAATTAATATATCTTCCAAGTACAACATTACAAATGAATCTAGGAAAAGATGCATCATACCATTCATTAATATCATATTGTAGCTATTGAATTACATAAACCAAAATTAACAACCATTAATATATACTTTACATTGTCTTGAATGTGGTCTTACATGTGTCTTGTCCTTTGATTTGCACCTAGTGATATCAAAATTTGAGATCCAATTTAGTGAAATATTTTATATATTGACACTAATAAAATGTCATCATTCTTGGGAACAAATATTGATTCCTGAGAGTATTAATCTTGTTGAGAGATATGTAGTCTATACATGTTCTCCAAGTTCCATCCTTGTTTGGCACTAAGATGATGGGTGTCCAACAAGGTGAAGTACTTGGCCTTATGTCTCTCTACTCCAATAGTTTACACAATTTCTTATTTTCTTCATTTGCTTCTAGTATGCACTATTTCAATAGTCTTACATTTGGCAGTGGAAAATCATGCAATAGTTCCATTTTTCATCCCACTTACCTCCTAAGTGACATCCCTTTAGGCTCTTGAAACATTTATCCATAAAATTTTGTAATATTTTCCTACTAGTGTTTCTAATTTTTTCACATCCCTCTAGTTATGTGTTCACTTATATTGA
This sequence comes from Pinus albicaulis, assembly GCA_034641835.2. NCBI lineage: Eukaryota > Viridiplantae > Streptophyta > Pinopsida > Pinales > Pinaceae > Pinus > Pinus albicaulis. The sequence goes on from CM076583.1 coordinate 1,325,218,373, forward strand.
TTCATCTCCTCTTTAATTTTGTCTCAACAAGGGTAATGTAAACTTCCTATTTGAGATAAATATTTTCTTTGACTTGGTTGGCACTTACCAAAGAGATTTTGGATTTACCATCATGTTCATTAATGATGAATTATTTTTCATTCTTGGCATGCTATTATTGATTTCCTTTCCTCGATATGAAGATAGCATCCATCATGTATATGTAGGGATTCTAAACACTACACTATGCACATTATGTGGCAGTACATCTACCTCTACTTTATTAATGTAATTTGGCTAATGGAAAATATGGTCTTCCACTACTTACTAACTGTTATCTTGGAATCATTATTTACTTATCATAGTGGGTATACGTGAATATGTTCATGCACTTCCAATCAAGGCTTACTTAATATCCTTTGTTACTAGGTTTTCATGTGAACCATTTTCAAATAAAGCATCCACCTTTGTCTTCTTGACTTACATCTTGATATGGAAGTAATATGTAATCTCCTTCCTTTATTTTGATGGAGGATTCTCATGTTCACCTCCCTCTACATTATATTACAAACAATATTTCTATTTGGTTCCTTGAATTTGTCTCTAGCATGTTCTTCTTCTTCTTGGGATGCCACTTTTATTGTTCTTTAGGCTCAACTTGATTTTTATGTTTATTGCCTCCAACTATGTTATAGTGGTAATTTGGATCCTTGTGTTAAGATATAATGGTAATTGTCTTCTTATCTTCCACTTCCACTTATTTTCCTCACTGGAAGAGCCCCATTGGTTTGTACATTTTGAACCACTTATCCATCATTTCCTATTAACGATCTCTATGTATTGTTCTTGCACATAGACTTATTTTATACAATTAATCTTGAAGCATCAATTGTCTCTGTAACTCACTATGAAAATCACTCGAATACTTGATGGCTACATCTAAATTATTGGGAGATCTTCTTGACTAAATGTCTTATTTATTGAAATCATTAGTATATTGTTGTATATTTTCCATTTTTTTGTTGTTGATACTAGTTCCAAAAAATACTTTGGACCTATTCATATCCAATAAAACAAACTTCGAGATTTAATGAGGTCCTTAAAATACTATCACTTAGACATTGGTGGATTTCCCTTTGGTTAAAGTGTCTTCATAAAACCTTCCCACCAAATTTTATTATGATATTCTAGATTATGCTAGGAAAACACTATATTATGCTCTATTCTTACTTTGTGAACACTAAAATAGGCTTCAAGTTGATGCAATCAGTTTTTTTATCTCAGAAACACCTCAACTTCATAATCCTTTATCTCATCTTAGCTTCAACATAAAAAAAAGGTTAGGAAGATGTGTCAATGGATATTTACCTCTCTTTCAATGGAAAATTTCATGGATATTTTTAATCTTCAGGTTTCCATGAGGATCAATGTACCCATTAGAGTTGAATTGATCCTCAAATGGATTTAACTTGTTCTTTAGAGATGGAATTCTTGGAGATATCAATGAATTGTGATTTGATTTTTCAAAATAATTTATTTGATTTATCTTCTAGTATGTCTCTATGATGAACCACCTTGTCCACAAATTAAGGTTGTTTTCTCTCCTTTCTTGTGTCAACCTTTAGATCCTTACAACTTGGTTCTTTCACCACATTAGTTATATCCCTACATCATGTTTCTTTCACCACCTTTACTTCCAAGTCTTTTGATCATACAAAACATCAACAAAAACAATGTTTATACCAGTTTGAGCTATAAATAACCTTGGCTACGACAAGAGTTAGGATTTTCACAAGCTAAATATGGTACTAAAAATATAATGAGACTCTATTATTCTATGTAGTGAGTACTTTCTTTCCGAGAAAAAAAAATCATATATTTTCTTATTTCAAGTAGAAATATGAATATGCATTGTGATGCATCTATTTAACACTCTATATGACTAAGTCACTTTGCCACTTTCCAAAAGGGAAAAAAATAAACAAACTATCAGGAGTATGTTTCCTTCATAAATCTAGAGATTAAATTTTTCCTATAGACTTCCAAGTATTTTTATCCTATTTCAAATAATATAAAATTTGTTCACATTAAAATATTTATCGTGAATTATCATATTGATTTGCACTAGGGAGCCTCCTTATGACTATTGTTTCTTCAATCTATAAAATATTCCTCTTTATGAAGAGACCCTATTTTATTTTTTAAGCCATAACTAGTAATCCTTGTTGCAATTATATGACCTCCTTGGATAATTTTTGAACAAACTTCTTTTAGTTCATGAAATACATGAAGAAATTTTATATTTTCAAAGGGTATTCTTACTTCCCTAATTTTTTCCAGAATTAGAAGGAGGTATAGACTCTCTAATTTTTCTTTACCCTTTACCCAATTTGTGAAACTTGCTATCACCAAGAACCACCAACACTTGGAATTCCTTTGTCAACAACTAGTTTTACCAATAACTATAATTCACTTACCTTTGATTTTTCATTCATCGCTCATTGAAATGAAACTTTAAAGATCATGCTATGATTATTGCATAAGAATAATAAACCCATGAACCACATATTATTGGAGAGCCTTTGTTAGTTCCATCAAGGTAAAACAATATTTAGAATGGTCAATATTTGTCTAAGTTAAAATTTTCCTAGTCTTCTCCTTCAAGTTTTCCCAAGATCCACTATGTGTTATCCCACTTGATAACAAACCTACATAGATAACATGTATTTCCCTTTTAAAATAATATAATTCTTGGCTAACCAAATTTTTTAGGCCATACTTCATCGTAAGGCTTTATGCCCACTATCTTTTTTTATCTTATAGTGGGTTTTGAAGCATTCTAAGATGGATTATCCTTCACAATTCCCCCTTCATTTTATTAAAAACTATTTTTCAAGGCTTCATTCTATATTTATCTTAAGAAAATATAACAAACTAATTTAATAAACAATTGATTCTTCATTTCTTTTTCGCATTATTCACCTATATGGACCATCCCATGCTTTTTTAATTGGACTTGACTCAACTTCCATGCTATATTCCACCACCATACCTTTTCTCCCTATGATTTTTTATTTTATTTTTACCTCACAACATAAAAAAAATTATGCAATTTATATATGTTCTTATTTTTTTATTAAATTATCACATATTCTTCATCCTTTGTCTTTAGTTAACTATGTTGAAGACCAAATAAGTACTATTTCCATTCTCTGTCGAATTCCTATGAGTTTATACAAGTATCATTTCCAGCATTTTTTCGACATGGTATTTGATCCTTCGTTAGCTACATCTACCAAGTTGTATATCTCCATGTAATGCAAATAGTTGATTAGAGAGATACAATTTACAAAATTATAGACCTCACAACTAAGGATCCTCTCAAATTTTTTCCTTGTACCCTTTTCCTACCTTCCACACTAGCCATATCCCTATCAAGAGAAATTCGTCTACTATTTCCTTCTAAATGATTGAAGCTCCTCCAAATATTTGTACATCTCTTCTAATCCAATATTTGATTATGCTTGGGGCTATGCATTTGGCAATCATTATTTTCCTAATAAACCTTCATTGTGCATCAATCTCCATAGGGTATTTGATACTAGGGCCATTTTAAACAAGTGAATGTTTTTGAGTGCTCATTCACCATATTCTTTTGGTTTTGTTTTTTTCTCCATTTCAATAAGAACTTACCCTCCCTTTTCTCTTTTCCCTATTCGAGGGAAGCTAAAATGTTTTTTTCTTATATTTATTGGATTCCTTTAGGGATATAAGCAATATATTGGTATCTGTCTAATACTAATTTCACTAATGTCATCCTCTCTCCTTTAGAAAACCACATGTAACACCAGTTGTAACTCCTCCCTCTATTTTTTCATTGAACCAAAGCCAAACTCTATGCTTATATCCTTCAGGTTTTAAATGAAAACCCAAAATATAATATATGTGACAAAGATATATAGTTTTCCATATTTATCCCTTGCCTTAAACCAGTTGAAACATAAAAGAATCTACAAGCTAATTAGTTTACTAAAACAACAAAAGAAGATGAACTACTTGAATGCTAATTCCTATGTGAATCAAGATTAACTTAATATACATCTATTTAACTTTATCAAATTCCTTATTCTAGGTCAAGTTTCATTACTAACGTTGGAATATTTTTAACTGTTATGGAGTGTAGACCCCCTTAGGCTACTTCCACGACATCATTAGTTTTATTATTATGAAAGAACCCAAACTACTCTTTAGGCATAACTTCATATGAAAATAATTTGATCATGTAGAAAATATTTTGTGATAATTTTATATACGTAATTACACATCGATATAGGCTTGTAATCCCCAAATGCTTCTAAATCATTTTTCTTTGGGATATTTAGAGCCCAAACCAATTTCCCTCAATAAATCACCCTCTAGTAGATCATAAAATTCCCAAGTAAAATCCTGTTGTCATAATTGTTTAGTGCTTGAACTCTTTACTTTCTTGAAGGATTGAATAATATATTGTAACTCTTATTTTGAGAGTGTAGGCTTTCACAATTAGAATTCAACACATTTTTGTTTCTTCCAGAAAAAAATGTGGCGTGTGTGTGAAAATCCCAACGTTCCAATTAGACGCTCCACCCATCATCAGGGACTCATAAAGTTGTTTGTGATACCAAAGAGTGTGGGACATGGTTAAATAGAGTGATTGTTTGATGACTACTAGAATTGAAACATTAGGAATGGGAAAAAATATTAATTTTTTTGTTTTTGTTTTTGTTTATATATATATATATATATATATATATATATATAAACAAAAACAAAAACAAAAAAAATTATATATATAAGAAGAGGAATAGAAGGATACTTAGTTAAGGATTAAATATTTTAAAATAGAGAATGAGTTTGAGAGTGTAGAATTTTAGAGTTAGAATTCATATCATATATTGTTGTTTCTGGAAGAATTGTGGCATGTGCGTGAAATACCTGACATTTTTAGTGGCCACTCCATCATCATCAGACACAAATGAATATTTTTGAATGAGTAAAGAGATCTAGACTTAGTTAAATAGAAAAGGGAGAGTGATGACTAGATTAGGAAACCTTGAAAGAAGAGGGAAACCTTAAAAGAAGAGGGAAGGGGTTTAATCCAAGAGAGAAGAAATTTATGAGAGGGATAAGAGATAGGATCCAAAAGGACTAAACAATAATTTTTTAAGGAAGGATATTTTGAATTGACTAGAAAGAGATGTTAAATTATTGAAGTATAATTTATTCATATTTTTTATTTATTTTTATATAATAGCAATAATATTATATAATAACAATCATTATTATTATCAAAATTAAAATCAATAATCTTATTATGATCTAATATAGGATGTTATTTTGTTATAATTATATAATATGATAATGTTATGCTTATAAATATGAAAATAAATTATTATATGTGTTATAATTAATAATCTTATTTTGATTAATATACTAATAATATTAGGATCCATCTTAACCGGTATAAAAACATGGGGTTGGAAGGAGCAATGGAGGAGCTAAGGAATCCTAGTTGTCGGCTGTAAACCAATGCCTCCTATGCTATTTTTCTCTAATCCTTCCTTCCTCCTCCATGATTTTATAATGTTATACTATTTTTTCCTTCTCTCGCAGGTGGTTTTATTTGCATGGATTGGGGGGTGGGAGGGTTGGCGTTGGAAAATGCAATGTGGCGACTATTAATTTAGATTTTCCTTATCCTTAATAATTTCTTGTGAACTTTATTATCTTCTTATGTTTTCTTTATTGGATATTTTTCATCAAACAATTATTAAGGGAAAAATAGTAAAGACAGTGGCCACAAAAATTAGGTTCCAAGCCAAGAAAAATACCTCTAAGGGGAAAACCTAGAAAATATCTTATTTTCTTATAGAATCTGATTCAAATGAGACAATCAAGATCCAAACTCTAGAACAAGTCCTCCACCAATTACCAAGTCATCCCTTCAAGAGAAGCGTCCAATAGGATCAAATAAAAAAGGCTTAATCCTACTTCAACCAACTTCTAGCTTCAACTTTGACCCTAACTTCAACCCTACAACTTTGACCTACAAATTCAACCCTGTAACTTTGGCCTTGTAGTTGCTATAGAAACCCTAGTTCAACTCTTCAAGAGATCCTCCTTTGAGGAAGAAAAATCTTTCCAAGTTCAATGAGGTCAAAACAAAGTATTGTTGGAAATATTGAGAGGGGGGTGAGTCAGTATTTATTTTCAATTGTTATTATAACCACTTAGATTCTACACAAAAATAAAGAAATTAATAATTTATTATAGAAGGAAGGATAATGATCCTTTTAAAAATGAATGAATACAATGATTTCCAAGCACCAACTTGGACTTAATGAGGCTCCGACCTCTAGGGCTTCAACCCTATCTTCTCCAAGGCACCAACCTTGTGTTTAGGGGCTCCTACCCCAAGGACACCAATCCCTCTTATCTTATTTTGATAGAAAATGAGAATAGTACTTACTTGAATGTCCTTGACATATTCTTCATTGTACAATTATCTCCAAAAATTCTTATGTTGACTTCACTTCTCAATCACCTTGTTGTACATTTTTTACTTCAATTCCAACATCCAAAATCCCATCAAAGGAGTCTGACCCACAGTAATGAAGGTTTCTCAGTCCACAATCCTAAATATACCAATCCAATTTTCCTGCACCAATCCAAGCCACTGGAAGAAGGTTGCACAATAATCTATGCCACTGTTGAGATGTCACAGTCCAGGAAGAGGGATTTGAGGCACTGAAGGAAGTTGTTGTGCCAATGCTACACCAATCTGAGTCCCTGTTCAAATATACAGTCCAAGATAAAGGTGGTATGGACCTCTATTTATGATGGTGCACTTAATCCGAGTCTGTTGCACTAAATTGAGGCATTTTCCGATAATCCATGTTGATGTAATTACAGTGACCTTGTCACAGTGTCTGAGCTACAGGAATGTAGAAATTATATGCACTAAGCATGCATATGTCCAAGATCCACCTGATGTCACACTATTTAACTTTATGCAAGATACTGAATCTATTCCACTTGTTAATATTTTGTGGAAAAATTAATTGCACACACATGTGAAGCATAAACAAAAATTATCAATCGCACATAACACAATTTTTAGTCGGGAAAGCTTGAAGCTGAAAATCCTAACTATATATTATGTAACATGGAGATCATATGAAAATCTCATACAAAGCTTATCACAAGCTCTCAGTACGGTACAATCGTCATACACTAATCAGGCCTAATCTTGCAAATCCATGCACCGATCTTTGCCACCTGCGAGCCTACCTCCACTGCGCAATATCTGCTGAAGAATAGCTCTGAATGAATTTGAATTACTCTTGGATTGACTGCATAATCCTCATTTGCATCTCCACTGTGTGTTGGATGCAATCAATGCATCACTAATAGTCACAACAGATAGTCTATCTTGCCCTTTCACCTATCTCTCCATTGGTCTCCGCTGAAACTGCCATGCACTGTAGTTAACTACTGTATTGTTTAGTTGATTAATGAGTTATTATTTGTGAATTAATTAACCAATTAATTCACTCCACTCTCACTAGTGTATCAATCAGTTATACTAGATACAACTAGCTCAACTGAGTCTAACTGAGTTAAACTGAATACAACTCCATAACTAATTCTTCCAACTGTGTCATAACTCAGCCACTTGAGTTCTAACTGAGTCCTCCATGCATTAGCTCCAGTAAACCCTTAGGAATAGCATAATTCCTTTTGTCATTTTCTGTGCATTATAATGCATTTGTAAGTGTTTTTGGGAATGAGAAGGGTGACGACTGCAAAGAAGAGGAAAAGGAGGGAATAAAGGGCGTAACAACAGTGCTTAGGTTTTGAAGACAGAGATGGAAAATGAAGCGGGAAGGCACCACGGAGCTGCTTTGGGGCTTTAACACTAATTCCTACAATCAACCCTACTAACTTATGCACAAAGAAACAGACAAATGCGTGAAAATACAGTACAAAACGAAGGCTGAAAATGGTAATGCAACTCTACTCTAATCTTAGAAATAGTGAACAGAAATCAATTTTTGGGTCTATGGGAAGGTTCACCCTCCTCGAGCTCTATTGAAAGAGATTAGAAGGGAGGTCTTGATCCACATCTTTTAGATTTTTATCCTCTATTCTATTACTCATAATAAAATGAAACCTACAGCAGCACACTGAAAGAAAACACTAAGCAACGATGAAACTATTAGAAGAAGAACTAACTGAATGGTAGAAAGCAGAGAACAAGTACAACGGAGAGGCTGAGGTACATGGATTGGGCCATAACCCACATGCCTAACTCTTTGAAACTTATATCATTAAAATGAAATCAATCTGCTCATTTCATGAAAGAATAGTCTCGTACATTTCTCAAAGTTTAATCGTTGAGTACAATAATCAAAAGCCCAATAGCTTGTAGCAAAGTTCCCAATAGAATCGAATCCCTTCCTAGCACTAGCTCTGCTCTATTTATTATACAGGGAAAATACCAACAACTCCCTATAAAATATTGATTGAGTGCATTTTGACTCCAAGTAAACCATAGATTGAGTGCACTTCATCCTCAGTTTGCTTGGCTGCCTTTGATAGTTAAGGAGGGTGGAAAAACCTCTTGAATATCTCTAAGATTTCTCCATAATTTCCTGAAATTTTTCTCATTTATTCTTCAATCTTAATATTCCATTGATAGGGAGAAAGTCCCTAAATTATCTCCTTCTCCAAATCTACATAATCTGCCCAATATTCTCACAATATTCTACAAAAATAACCAATATTAGGCACAAATATGCAATTACATTTAAACCTTCCTAAGAACATATTAAAGCATAAGAAGACATTATTAGGTGTAGAAGGAGAGATTTAATATATATTTTATGTACATAATGAAGGTGAGATGTGCCTAAGAAAGGTTAGCTGGGTCTTATTTTATGTCTAATTTAGAGGCCCATCAATAGGTAGGCTAGAACAGGTCGGCTCCAAGACCAGAAATTATGTATTAATTTAAAAATTCAATAACTCTCAGACTGCTTGGATTTTCGGTCTTAGTAATAGCTCGTTGGAAAGCTAAATTTATGCTCTTTCATATGGTGGAGGTCTTATGAAATAAATTTTCCTCAATGTTATCATAAGAAATATTTTTTATGTGACTTATCCTTTGTGAGTGCAGAATTAGAATGAAGGACCTCTTCATTGATTCCTTTGACTTTGCTTCATCATGCTTGCCTTCATTATGCTCATTGTTAATCATCTCATGGATATTGACATCAATGAAAATTAGTCTAACAATATCCCCTTTTGTCATTGGATGGAAATATTTTTATTCTCTCCCCCTTTGACATCAATGGAAAACAGGGTGCCAATATGCTCCCCTTGTCATGATGCTCCCCTATCATGTTGCTCCCCCTGACATGCTTCTTGTTTTAATGTGATGCAATAGCAATGACCCCAATATTTTGACGAAGATATTCAAATGATTCTCGAGGAAGGGATTTTGTAAAGATATCTGCAATATGTTCCTTTGTATTGACTTATTCTAACTTGATATTTTTTTCAGCAACTTGTTCACGGAGAAAATGATATTTGATTGGAATATGTTTGGTCTTTAAGTGCATCACCAGATTCTTTGAAAGTTTGATGGTGCTAGTGTTTTCGCAAAAAATAGTGATTGGTTGCTTAGTTTCTATGTTGACATCATTCAAGGCTTCCTTCATCCACAGTATTTGTGTACAACAATCAGCAACAGCTATGTATTCGAATTCAGCTATAGAAAGAGATATAGATGATTTCTTTTTGCGGAGCCAAGATACAAGAAAATCTCCCATGAAGAATTCATTTCCACTAGTAATTTTTTGATCATCCACACTTCCAACCCAATCAGCATCGGAGTAAGTTGTTACAGTGAGATTTGAGCTCTTGGGATACCAAAGACCAAAATCAGTAGTTCCTTTCAAATATCTAAATATTCTCTTCACATCTGTTAGATGAGACTGTTTATGACTTGATTGAAATCTTTCCACCATTCCAACTGCATACATAATGTCTGGTCTTGTGGAAGTTAAGTATATAAGAGCTCCAATAATTAACCTATAAAGAGTTGCATTGATTAGATGGGAATCATAATCTTTTCTTAATTTACAATTTTTGGCCATTGGTGTGCTCATAGGGGCACAATATTCCATCACATATCTCTTGAGCATGTCTTTAAGATATTTTGCTTGAGATATAAACATGCCTGCAGTGGTTTGAGATATTTGTAGCCCAAGAAAATAAGATAACTTACCAATCATTGACATTTCTAATCTTTTGAACATATTTAGAGAAAATTCATGGCTCATCCCATCATTATTTCTAGCAAAGATTAGATCATCAACGTGTACAAGAGAGATCAAAATTTTATCCTTTTCTATCTTCATGTAGAGATTTATTCCTGCTACTCCCTTTTTGAAACCTTCTTGTTGCAAATAGTGATCCAAATTTGCATACCAAGCTCTAGGGGTTTGTTTCAATCCATACAAGGCCTTTCTCAACTTGAATACAAATTCTTTCCCTTCAGCTAGATAAAATCCTTCTTATTGCTCCATGTAGACTTCTTCCTTGAGGTCTCCATTCAAAAATGTTGATTTACATCCATTTGATAGAATTTGAATCCTTTTGAGCAAGTAAATGCCAAAAAAATTATTATAGCTTCCAAACGTGTTACTGGAGAAAAATTTTCTTCAAATTCAATTCCTTCAATTTGTTAGTATCCTTTGCAAACAAGTCTAGCTTTATTTCTGATAATTTTTCCATCCTCATTCATCTTGTTTTTTAATACCCATTTTTTTCCAATTATATTTTTATCTTCTAGATGAGGTACAAGCTCCCAAGTCTCATTCTTTTTTATTTAAGACATTTCTTCTTCCCTGGCATTTATCCAATGAGGATCTTTACTTGCTTGAGAAAAATTTCCAGGTTCTATTAGAGATAAGAGAGCAACATCATCTTTTCTTGGAGTGTTTTTCATTCTTCTTCGAGTTTTAATTCATTCATCTATATTCTTGATAATCTGTTCTTCTGGATGATTTTTTTGAAGGAATTTCATCTTAGAAGGAGTTTGTGAAGGTTCACTTTGAGGTTCTTCGTCATTTTCTTCTTTTTCGGGTTCTTCTTCACTTTCTTCAAGGAAGGGCTCAAATTCATGATCTTCAATTTCCTTTTCTAGAAGGGCTTCATCGATCTTCACATCAATTCTTTCCACTATTTTCCATAGACGATTATTGTAACATTTTTTAGCTTTACTCCTAGTGGAATATCCAAGAAATATTCCTTCGTCAACTCCAAAATCAAATTTTACTGGTGAATCATCATTGATCTTTATGAAGCATTTGCTTCCAAAAATCCTGAAATATTTGACTGATGTAGGTCTTCCTTTCCATAATTCATAAGGATTATTTTCATTATTTGGCCTTAGTTGAGTTCTATTTAAGCTATAAACTTTTGTCCCAACTGCTTCTCTCCAAAATTTTGGCTACAAATCAGGTGATAATACCATTTTCCTTGCCATTTCTTGAACGGTTCGGTTCCTTCTTTCAACTACTCCATTTTTCTTGGGTGTCCTAGTAGCGAAGAGTTCTCTTTTGATTCCATGCACTTTACAGAATTCATCAAATTATTTTGAGGTGATTTCTCCTCCTCTATCCGTTCTAAGACATTTGATCTTAGAATCTTCCTCATTTTCAATGAAGGCTTTAAGGTTCTTAAAACATTCAAATACTTCAGACTTATATTTATGAAATATACCCACATCATTCTAGTATAGTCATCAACAAATAATAAAAAATACTTTTCACCTTGAAGAGTTGGAGTGCTAGTTGACCCACATAAATCTGCATGGATGATCTCCAAAGGTTTTGATGTTGAGAACTCTTTAGTTTTGTGGTTGATTCTAGTTTGCTTTCTATGTTGGCATGGGCCACATATAACTTGATTTGGCTTGAAAATATTTGGAATGTCCCTTAATGCATTAATTTTTCTGATATTGACCAAGTTATCAAAACTTGTATGCCCCAATCGCTTGTGCCATAACCAACTTTCATTTGTTTGACTCAAGTAACATTTATCTCCTTGGATTTTGCTGAGAATGCAAACATTATCTGGTGTTCTTACTCCTTTTGCCACAAGTTCTCCTGAGGACGAGTCTCTTATTTCACAATTTTTAGTACTAGAGACAACATTATGTCCTTGGTCACAAATTTGAGCCCTTCTACCAGCAAAGTATTTTTAGCTTTTCCTTGTCCATTAACGAGGGTATCAGTTCCTTTTCCAGTGGTTTTAGCAGATCCACTTCCAAAGGATACATTTCCATTTTTCTTGTTCAATGAGATAAACTTCTTTTGGTCTCCTGTCATATGTCTTGAGCATCCACTATCCACGAACCAATGATTTTCTTCACTATGAGCACATAAAGCTAGGCCACATTTATCCGTTTTGAAATTTACGCTTTTAGATTCCTCTCTTTTGAGAGGGAAATTTTGTTCATTGTGGTCATAACTATTACATAATGAGAAAGTCTTAGCCAAAAGATTAAAATAATCGTAATTTTCGATTTGTAATTTCTCTTTAGGACCACAGAGTTTGTTTGTTTGATCTTTCAATCTTGGTGCTTCATTCTTATGAGCCTTGCAACGCTTAGCATGATGACCAAAGTTTTTACAATAGTAACAATACCCAAGAAAGATAGTTTGGTACCTATTGTAATAGCCATAACTTGAATCAACATTCTTCCTTCAATTATTGGTTTTGAGATTGGACTTTGTTCTTGGTGAGATGGATTTTCTTCTTTTGGATGGCAAGAAAGTATGTCGGCATAACTCCTTACATTATTCTTCATACTTGATGATTCTCCTTTGAAACCAATTCCAGATTTGCCATATTGAGGTTTTTGACTATTAAGAATGTTATCAATTGCTTGAGAGATTTTCCAACTCTTTTTGACTTGCTCCAATTCCTTTCTTAGAGATACTATTTCAGCTTCACGTTTTTCACAGATATCTTCCTTATCTTTTAGCTTATTTTTCAATAAGTCTTCCCTTCCTTTTGCTTCCTCCTTTTCTATTTTGAGAGAAATGATCTTCTTTCGTAAATTCTCATTTTCTTCAATGGCCCTTATTAGTAATTTATCCACGTTTCCTCCGTCTTCCAGATCTGAATCATCATCATTTTTGAATTCCATGAATAACACGTCTTTGCTTCTAGCATAGTCATTTTCGTCATCTGATTCAACATCACTTCCTTTGTGGTGAGGGATATTTCCAATTGATTTCTCCTTGATGACTACAAATTCATCTTCATTAGACTCATCTTTTTTGTAGAATAAATTATTCTTATTAAACCCTTTCTTTTTGTACACCATCCTTTTAGAATCCTCTTCATCATCACTATCATGTTTATGAGGACATTTTGCTGCATAATGACCTATTCTTCCACATTTGAAACAAATAAGAGGGTACTTACATTTTATCTTAGATCCCTTATTTAGTCTTTGTATAATTGAGCTAATTCGGTTTCATAATCAGAGTTATCACTGTTGTTATTCCATCCTTTTCCTCTTTTTGTTGATTTTGAGGCTCTGAATGCTGCTTATTTAGAATTTGGAATTCCTTTCCTCATCTCATAGGTAATGAGAATTCCATGAAGGTCATCCATCTTGAGAGTATCTAGGTACTTCATTTCTTCTATGGAACTTTGGAGTCAAATATGTCAGGAATAGATCTCAGAATTTTTTGAACAATAGTGCTTTCTTCATCATTTTCTCCTAACCCTCTAAGAGTGTTAACCACTTCAGCCTCGGAGAAAGTATGATGCAATATCTTCTTCGTCATCCATTTTCAGACTTTTGAATTGAATTCTATGAGTTTGAAGCTTTGCCTTCTTAACTTTGGAGTCCCCATCATATAGGGAAATCATCTTATCCTATACTTCTTTGGCCAAGCCACAATTCATGACTTTTGTGAATTTTGAATCAGAGATTCCACTAGAGATGGAATTTAGAGCTTTGGAATTAGAAATGTAGGCTTTTGTTTCTTTTGGATCAGTTGGAAGAGTGGAGGGAGCTTTGTACCCATTCAAAACAGAATTCCACACTTCAGAACCAAGGGACATTAAATAGTAGGACATCCTCTTCTTCCAAACACCAAATTTGTTCCATCGAACATAGGAAACTTCCCTGTCACTTCTATGTCCTTCATTGTGTCTAAGAATCCTTCTTCCAGCTGTTAGATTGATAATGAAGAAGCTGGCTCTAATTCCAATTGTTGGAAATACTTAGAGGGGGGTGAATCAATACTTCTTTTCAATTGTTATTATAACTAGTTATATTCTACACAAAAATAGAGAAATGAATAATTTATTATAGAAGGAAGGATAATGATATTTTTTACAAATGAATGAGTACAATGATTTTCAAGCACCAACTTGGACTTAATGAGGCTCCGACCTCTAGTGCTTCGACCCTATCTTTTCCAAGGCACCAACCTTGTGTTTAGGGGCTCCTACCTCAAGGAAACCAATCCCACTTATCTTCTTTTGATAGAAAATGAGAATAGTACTTACTTGAATGTCCTTGAAATATTATTCACTATACAATCAACTCCAAAACTACTTATGTTGATTTCACTGCTCAATCACCTTGTTGTAGCTTGTTGAATTCAATTCCAACCTCAAAAATCAAAACAAAGGAGTCTAACCCACATTAATGAAGGTTGCTCAATCCACTGTCCTAGATATACCAATCCATTGTTCCTGCACCAATCTGAGCCACTGGCTAAAGGTTGCACAATAAGATATGCCACTTTTTATATGTCACGGTCCAGGAAGAGGGATCCAAGACACTGAAGGAGGTTGTTGTGAAAATTATGCACCAATCCGAGTCCCTGTTCAACTATATATTCTAAGATAAAGGTGTTCTAAACCTCTGTTTATGATTATGCACTTAATCCGAGTATGTTGCACTAAATTGAGGCGCTGTACAAGAATCTGTGCTACTGTAACTACAGTGACCTTGTCAGAGTGTCTGAGCTACAGGAAGATTTCCATAGTTTGAAATTACAGGAGTCACTGCAGTTCGAATTTCACCACAGTATGAATTTCAGGAGTCACTACAGTCACAATCTGAGCCACCAAGAGAGAGTTGTGTTATGTAATTACTGCTTCATATTTAAGCTACTGAAACGTGCCAAAGAAAGAGGTCTGAACCACTGTATTTTCATATGAGACCAAATCATTGTAAATTTAGACATATCTGAGCATCATTGGGGCTGCACTAATAATGAGGTCCGTAGTGCAGTTTTAATGAGGTATTTTAAGCCTAAAGTAGAATATGCAAAGGCTCCTTCTCCTTTAAGTTCATGAGATGTGAAATAAGTACCTCTTTTTCTGTGTGATCAATGAATTATTGATGAAGAAATGAAAAATGATCACTTATATATAGTAGTTCAAGCGTTGAACAGTTATGTCCTCAAGGCAGGCCGACTTAGATAGGCTAGAACAGGTCGGCTCCAAGACAAGAAATTATGTATTAATTCAAAAATTCAATAACTCTAAAAATTCTTGGAGTTTTGAGCTGACTAATAGCTCATTGGAAATCTAAATTTATTCTCTTTCATATGGTGGAGGTCTTATGAAAGAGTTTTTCCTCAATGTTATCAGAAAAAATATTTTTAATGTGACTGATCCTTTGTGAGTGAAAAAATAGAATGAAGGACCTCTTCATTGATTCCTTTGACTTTGCTTCGTCATGCTTGCCTTCATTATGCTTGGTGTTCATCATCTCATGGATATTGACATCAATGAAAATTAGACTAACAAGTATTTGTTCTTCCAACAACTCAATCTCTTGCAATTCAGACCTGCAATTTATGCCTTCCTTGAAGCTATATAAACCCTATATTTCGCACATGTGAGAGAGATAGAGCCCAAAAGTAGACTTTCTTCCTTCTTCTTGGATTCTTCTTGCCTTATATACCTTCACCCTTCCTTTCTTGCTTCTCCAGCTACAGATCAAACTTCTTCTTGAGAGATAAAACTTGTGAGTGACTGAGTGTGAAATGAGGTCGAATATGCTTCTACTTATAGCCTTTCCAAGGGGTAAAATTACCTTCTTTAGGCTGACTTATAGCTGCCAGGTCTAACTTGTACTTTGGAGGTTTATAGGACCTTCTAGACTCAACATAAATTATTTTTACAAGATACATATTTCCGGAAAGGGTCTTATATTCATGATGTTGACTCTTTCAACTCATGACAATAAATCCTATGACCTAAAAAACCCTAGAAGCATGAAGAACATAATTTTACATAGAATACCATCAATAAGGAGCATGAAGCCCATGCTTTAAAATAATGATTTTTTTTTTTTTTTACATAAGATACATATTGAAATTAATACAATAACAACTATGAAGACTGAAACTAGTAACATTTCCAATGGAACCCTATCTGCCCTTGCCCCCTAGTCCATGATGCACAATTTCTTTGGAGCCAGTATTTTAGGGTCTTCCTCGACAAACGTCATTTTTATTTGTACAAGTTTTAATTAGCAATGTGGTTTGGTTCTTCGATAGACATGGGGCCTTCCCACTATATTCCTCTTCTCTCTAGTTCTATGCTACAATTTCACTCATTGTATGAGATCATCACTAGCTCCTCTCTCAGCCCTGTGGCCTCCATCTCCTTAAGCCAGGGTTTTTTGGGGATTGTGTTGCAGGATTCTCATCCTAATTGTATTCCCTTGTCCATGACATGCTGCATCTTAGCTGTTGTGACCTCCTTTGGGCACAACAACATTTTTTCTTTTTTTCTTTTTTTCCAGCCTCTTCCTCCTGATCTGGCAATGGGGTTTGTTGACTTTCCTTCGAAGTTATTGCTTCTTCCTTGATGCCTTTATTCTTATCTAGGTTTCAATATGATGTATTCATCGATCCACTGTTTGTTGGGTGCCATTGAAAATTTATTTATTTTGTATAAATGGGTACATATAGGTTTCTTGTGGTGCTTTTACATGGGGCTTTTCCGTGGGCCTGTGTGCCCTGCATTTTGACATTTTTATCAAACATTTATTGGCCCAAGATTGCATACACACAACGTGCATCTATAAAATGTAATTTTTATTTTCATTTTAATAGAAAATATGGTTTTTTCCCATTGGAAAAAGAATTCGTCTTAACCATGGATCTACCAAGTGTTGGGAGAGATCAAATATCTTGATATGCAAACCTATTTTTAGAATGAAAATTTGAAAAAAGGTTTACCCATCAAGATAGTTGACCACTTTTAGTGCTCGATAAATTTGTGGTTAAGATGGATCTGCTCTCTCTCTCTCTCTCTCTCTCTCTCTCTCTCTCTCTCTCTCTCTCTCTCTCTCTCTTTCTATATATATATATATATATATATATATATATATATATATATATATATATATATATATATATATATATAATTCATTGCCAAGGAAGAAAAACATTGCAGATGTTGATGGTATTCCAAGATATTCGAGCAACAAATTTTCCCAAGGAGATATCCATTATAGAGCATATACATATAAAAAATGTAGCTAAGAAAAATACATGAGTTTATTTCTTCATCAAATTAATCACCAAATTAGATTTTATCCAGTCAAAATATAAATTCTTTTTCAACCATCCAAGGCCCAAATATAAGTCTCATATGTATTTTGAATCGCCTTGAGACCCGTGTGGAAGAATAAAAAAGAGATCCTAGAGTACTGTGTGTGATAAATACTGACCCACCCCCAAAAACAAAGAGATGAATACTTTAGTCATAATGTAAACAATCTCCCTAAATAATTTTCCAAAAATTTTCCATCTAAGAAAGGAACCACAAAGGTACAAATCAAAACAGCGAGGCACTATTGACAGAAGGATCAGTTATTCCCATGAGCAGAGTTGGATAAGGTTGAGAATGCCTTCCCTATTTTCATTAATTTCCCACTGGCCCTCAACCATTTCTAGTCCACTTTTTGAAAGGAGGTTGACTTCTTGATTTCATTCCCCATATACATGAGAGAAGGAGATACATGAGAAATTATTGAACATATTAACAATGTTTTGATACAAGGGTAGGATAGTATGATTTTTTATTTTTATCTACCATTCATCCAGTTTATCACGTTCAAAGAGTCATTGTCAGGCCAGGAGGTAACTCCACAAAATGAACCATGAGATTTGATTGAGGGTGCTCATGAAAATATACATGGAGGTGAGACTGTTGGGATTCATTTCCCAGTATCTCTTATACTTCCTTATTTCCTATTTTACCCTAATGTAAAATTTCCCCCAATCACTTAGAATTAGGTGTCAACATTTCCCCCCTTAATCTAAAGGGATGTTGGTGAGTCCAAACATTTCAAAATTTTCTCTTCCAAGCGCTTTGGTGAAGATGTCTGTAGTATACTCATTTGTGGAAAAATGACGTAGATGGATAGTTTTTGCCTCAACATGATGTCGAATTAGATGGTATTTTGTATTGATGTTCTTCGTTCGATCATGGAACTTTGGGTTCTTGGCCAAATTTATTGTAGAAGTATTTTCGATCATGAGTGGAGTTGGATGTATTTGTTTCATATGAAAATATTATAGGATTTTCCTAAGCCACACAATTTCCTTTGTTGCTTCATATGCTGCCACATATTCTACCTTAGTTGTGGAATCTGATGGAACTGACTGTTTCCGTGATCTCCAAGAGACAACTCCTGATCCAAGACTGATAGTATAACTTGAAGTAGACACCCCAATTTCCTTTTCCCCATCAAAGTTTGAATTAGAGTATCCAATCAAGCTAAATTCACCCACCTATGTATATTTGAGTCCAAAGACTCGAGTCCCTTTAAAGTACTTTAGAACTCTTTTTGTAGTAGACCAATGTCCTTCACAAGGTTTTTGCATAAACCTGGAGAGGATTCCAACAGCAAATGAGATGTTTGGTCTAGTAGTAGTAAAGTAGATGAAACTTCCTACAAGTTGTATATACTTTGTTGTATCCTCAAATTCCTTCCCTTCAATGGATGTGAGCTTCAATTTTTGTTCCATTGGAGTGGTCAAAGGATTACGTTCATCCATGAAAAACTTTTTCAATAGATCTCCAATGTACATCTTCTGAGAAAGGAATATAAATTTAGGATGTTGAGTTACTTCAATACCAAGATAGTAGTGAACATAGCCCAAATCAGTCATTTCAAAACCTTTCTTCAATTCCTTGTTTATGTATGCAATATAACTCTCATTGTTCCCTGTCATTAAAAGAACATTTACATACACCACAAGAAATACAATGATTTTTCCAAATTTATTAACAAACAAATTTGCATCATCAAGATCAAAATGTTTGAAGTAAGTTTCATAAGATGCTCAAATAATTTCTCATACCAGGCTCACAGTGCTTGCGTGAGTCCATACAAGGATTTTATAAGCTTGCATACTCTGTGTTCTTGGCCCTTCACAAAAAATCCTTCTGGCTGGGACATAAAAACATTATCCTTTATATATCCATTCAAAAAGGTTGTTTTTGCATCCATCTGATGGACTTTCCAACCCTTCTAAGCTGCTAAGGCAAAGAGTGTCCGGATGGTGGCCCATTTTGATGTGGGGGGAATTTTTTACTCATAATCGACCCCTTCTTTTTGTGTAAAACCTTTTTCCACAAGCCTGGCTTTGTGCTTATCAAGTGATCCATCCGCTTTATACTTGTTCCTATAGACCCACTTGCAGCAAATTGGTTTGGTTCCCAATGGAGGATCAACCAACTTCAAAGTGCCATTATTTATCAAGGCATCGTACTCCTTTTGCATTGCTTCATTCCATTCATCATGAGAATCATCTTCTTCGAAGGAATTTGGTTCAAGATATATAGACAAATTCAATTCACAATTATAAGCAACATCCATATCAATAGGTGAATCAAAATCATCTACATCACCTCCATTTTTCCTGGTGGAACTTCTTGTTCCTGCCTCTCCAACCTCATTGGGACGAAAATTTTCCAGTGTCTTTGTAAGCCATTTTAGGGGACCTTTTTGAGATGGCCCAGGATGCTCATTCGAATGAGTTTAGATTGAATCAAGCAAGGTGTCATCCGTGGTTGGTTCTTCATGTGTGGGATAGAGTGCTTCAGAAGATGATTCCACAGTTTGATTCAGTATAGGAATCCCCCCTTCAAGATGTGAAATTTGATTATCAAATTCTTGAAATGAATTTTCATGTGTGAATCCATCCAAGCGATCAAGCTCTCGCTCAACAACATCGTCAGTCTTGGAAGATTCAAGGAATATGATCTCTCTAGATACTACAAACTTCTTATTGACTTCATCATAGAGACGATATCCTTTGGAGGTATTGGAATACCCCAAGAAGATACATTTTTGACTTCTGGCACCAAGTTTATTTATTTGTAACTTAGGTATCAAAGCATAGCAAGTGGAACCAAAGACCCTGAAATGATTTACCGAAGGAATTTGGCCATGCCACATTTCATAAGGAGTTTTATTTCTGATTATATTAGAAGGACACCTATTCTTTATTTACACAGCACATAGAACAACAACAACCCAAAAAATCAATTTTACATTCTTGGAAAACATCATGGACCGAACCATATTTAAAATTTTCCTATTCATTCTTTCAGCTACACTGTTATGTTGGGGAGTATAGGGCACGATTTTTTGATGTTTGATCCCATGTCGGCGAATATAGTTTTCAAATTTGCTTGAAGTGTATTCTTTTCCATTATCAGTGTGCAAAGAGCTAATATGAGTTTGTGCATCATTTTCAATCCATGCATGAAAATCCTTGAATGTTTGAAAATCATCAAATTTGTTATTCAATAAGTAAACCCAACACATTCTGGTGTAATCATCAATAAATGCCATCGTATATTTCTTTCCATTTGCAGAAGCAACAGGCATGGGGCCACATAAATCTGAATGAATAAGCTCAAGTTTTCTATGTGCTCTATAATGTAAATCATGAAAGGACTATTTGTTATGCTTTCCTATAATACATGCATCACTTTGCTTAATTTTCATAGGAATTGTAGGCAATCCAGTAACACCATTTTTCTTCAACAATTGAATGTTGTCATAGTTTAAGTGTCCAAATATAGCATGCTATAAAAGACTTGATGGGAATGTACCTTCATCATAGTGAGAACTAAATGCCAAGTTTTGTGCATGAGAAGAGGTACCTTACAACTTTAGGAGTCTTCCTTCTTCTATTCCTTTCATGAAAAGTGATCGATCTGAGACTTTTCTAACCTCAACCTTGCCATCAAAAATGTGAATGGAGTGTCCTTACTGGTGGATGTGAACCAAGGAAAAAAAAATTATCCTCAACTCAAGGAGGTATAGAACCTCATGTAGAAGATGGTCTGGAAGACCAGGCAACTTAAGCCTGATTGTGCCAAGCCCTGATGGCTTGATTTTAGATTTGTCTGCAAAGTATACTACTCTATCAACCTTGTGAGTAAATTCTTCAAAAAAAATATTTTCTAAAATTCATGTGACATGTTTCTTCTGAATCTAGCAACCAATCATTTCTACAAGAAGTAAGTGAAGCATTAAACAGGTATTCAGTTACTCTAATGTTACAATGTGCTACACCATAATGAGCGGATTCAAGTGCTTTAACTTTGTCTCTGTCATGAGTTTTACCTTTTTCTTGATTTCTTTGCTGCTCAATGTTGTCCCAAAGCAGCTTACATGTAGATGCATTATGCCAATATTTATTGCAGCGTATGCAATGAAGATAAGATTTTTCACTTTGAACTTGTATGCCCCCCCTTCCTCTAAAATTTCTTCTTCCTCGTCCTCTTCGGCCACCTCCTCCTCTGGAAGAATCTTCAGCATGATTCTTCTCTCTATGTGTGAAATATATTCTTCAAAAAACAGAGGGGTTGCCTTCTTTCCAAGAGGTGGGAATGTTGACACCTAATCCTAAGGGATTGGGCGAAATTTTACATTAGTGTAAAATAGGAAATAAGGAAGTCTAAGAGACATTGGGAAATGAATCCCAACAGTATCACCTCCATGTATATATTCATAAGAACCCCCGATAAATCTCGCGGTTCATTTTCTGGGGTTACCTCCTCGCCTGACAGTCACCATAAATATGTTCAAAAAATTTTCCAATTGGAGGAGAAGTTTGAGAGAAAATAATTCAACAAAGTTATTTGTAACATATCGAATACAACATGTAAATGAGAATAAATTATTCTCAGAGATGTATCTTTTTCACCCAACCCCCCAATGGCATTGTTAGTGTCAGAATATGCATTCTTCCATCAGTGATCAAAATTACTCTTTTTATATTCATATTAGGGGCCCCACTCAGAATTTTTTTATCATTCCACTAGGACATGAAAAAATTTAGTCACTGATGGTAGACCTAGTCCAAAAACATCACTCTTCCTTAAAATTCATTTTCCTGTTGGCACACTTCCATACCTTGCTGACTATACATCATCCATAAAGTCAATTCATCATGTCATGTTACCATGGAGTCCAGTCTTGTCAAGGTCATCATTAGGTTTTCTAGGGTTTTCATGGTCTAATAAAACTCCATTCCATTGCATAAGGCCAGCAAGTAAAGGGTGATTAAATAACATCTCTTCACCATGTGAAGATGATTTGTAAAGAGAAATTCTTATTTCATCATGTAATTTTTATTTCAAATGTGAGTTTCATTCCAAGATGTAATTTTATTTTTATTCATGTAATTTTATGTCAATTCAAATGAATAAGTACTCAATCTCCAAAAATCTGCCAACTCAGTTCCACATTCCAAACAAGCACATGTCAAATTTCAATATTTTTAGTCCATCAATTGATCAAATGTCAAAGGGATTTGTCTTTTCCCAAGGGTGCCCAAAACATCATTTTCCACAAGCACTAAACCCTAATTTCTTCTCACATTGAGCTAGGATTTGTTATGGAATCAAAGATATATGAGAAGAGGAGGCATAAGGGAGTTCATATCAGCAAGTATGAGGTAATTTCAGCTCATAAACATCATGTCCCCACCATTTTTCAAGAATTCGTTCCAAGGGACAAATCATTTTCCATACATACGGCCAATGTTTCTTCAAACTATGTTTCTGACCAAATAGAGATGAATTTGAGAAAAGTGAGAGAGGTTTTTGTCCATAATAGGACAAGGAAGAAAAACCTCCTTCATTTTTTACACAGGTGTCATGGTTTTGGGAGAAATGTCAAAAATACAGGTACTACAAGAGGTTTTCTGCACTTATGGAGTGACCTTGGGAAAATCAAGTTTTCTCCTAGCTGGAGTGTCCAAATCACTTTGTTGATAAGTCAAATGAAAAATACACTGGAATATATTTCCAATGAAATACCATGAGCTAAATTTGGAGTTGAGGAAGGCCTCCAAAATTTTCCTGCACCACACCCTCATTCTGCATGTTTTGACCAGTCTTGGGAGAATCGATTTTTGACAGGTCAAATCAAGTCCATTATGAAAAATAAAGGTATATTTGGAAATTAGAGAGGATAATATTTCCAACAAGATATCCTGGGCCCAATTTAGACACCAGGAAGGCCTCCAAAATTGATCTACAAGTTGGAACTTCTCAGGCATTGCGCATGAGCTAAAGGCGTTGCGCACAGATTAAAGGTGCTATGCACAGCCTTAAGTCTCTGCGCATATCCTTAAGGTGCCGCGCATGTGTCCAGAAAGCAATAAAATCATCCAAATTGTGCCAAATCACTTCTAGAACTTCTGCAACAGTTGTTTGAGCCTCCAGCAAATGAGTAAGGATGTATTTTATCATTATTTACCTCCTTCAAGTTTATTTGTTTGGTGTTATGTTATTCTCTTGAGAATTTGGCATTTTAAACATTAAAAACCCTAGTTTTCCTCCCTAACACTCCAAATTCCAAAAATTCGATCCCTTACCCTTTTGCATCCTTCCCATAGTTATAAAAACTTATTCCCAAATCCCTGTTATTACAACCCCCTTCCCTAAATTTATAATCACAAAACCCTAAGTCCTAGGTGTTCTTTCTACCTAGGCTCCCCATCCTAAAATTCCCTTTAAATCCCCAAATCCCCATCCTAATTCCCATCACACTATAACTCCTTTTCCCTTCCTTCATTTCGCACATCCGTAGAAAATATCTCCCTCATTTTCCCTTTCCTATTTCCTTTTCCTAATCCCTAGGATTTTGACAAAAAACACCATGGCAACAGAAGAAGAGCATAACAGACCATATAGTGAGGAAGAAGAAAGAGAAGAGAGGAGGCCACACAAAGGATGGAGGATCCTCAGAATTGAACCTAAAAACACCAAAAAACTAATGGCTTCACCCATGGCAGTCACTTGTTTCAAACATGTGGGCTGCTTTGATTTCTGTGAATTGGTCCAGCACTACAAACCCTAATTAAGCAGAAAGAGAAGGGTAAGTTGGATTTTCTCATTGATGCATCCATGATAGCATAACATACCATATCAGGTCTCCATGAAGTAATTCTAAAGCAAATTTGAGGAAATTTGAAGAAAATTTGGGAAAATTTGGAAAACTCTTCGAAGGCACATTTTCCAAAAATATTGTTTTAGACACCTTTTTGTAGAGATGATTGTGGCAAAAAAAAAAAAGAATTTTGAGAAACTGGAGGAGGTTTTCATTAAAAACATGCCAAATAACAAAATTTCTCTCAAGTTTTCAAAAAACCTCATGGTTAGTGAGATATTGCTCCATCTTGGAGGTCAATTTTTCCAGAAAATTCAGAATTTTTACAAAGTTTGATTGTCTAGTGTGCTACGCAAATGATAGGGACATTTTTTTGGCAAACGGTCACCACCATGGAATCATAATGATGAATACATGCACCTTGTACATTTTCTAAGGTTTTTGAGTCAATTGATCAGTCAAAAGGGCAAAAAATGCCAAAAAGTCATGTTTCTGCCCATATTTTTGTTACGCACAGAGTAGTCTTGGGAGATTACAATTTTGAAGGCTCAAATAAATATCATTTTGAGAGATGGAGGCATATTCAGATATAGTACTTGAAAATATTTCCAACAAGCCATCTTGGGCTTGATTTGGACACATGTAGGTCAGTCAAAATTTTCCTTAACATGGAGGGCGCACAACCTTAAGGCGCTACGCATATGACAAGAAAATGGCGCATATGACAGTTTGTTGATATTTTTGGTTTTTCACTGAAAATTTTGATTTTATCTCATAAAATTATCTTTGTATTAATTTAATTCATCATGGTAAATGTAATTATGTCAAGGATACATTACCTAGGGGTAGATTCATTAGGTAAAGTTATCCTTTAGTCAAGATGAATCAATTTGAGTGTAAAGAGGAGTGAGTCACTTGGACCATCCTACACTTCAGCTTTCAATTCAGAAATTAGTGGATCTCTTCCTCACCTCATGGATTCGACCCCTGAGGATGATTGAATCTTGTTTGATGTCTATTTAGCCCCTTTCTTCACACTAAGAAAGGGTTGGAATCAGTTTGTATGTTTTTTTATTGATCAAGGAACTATTGTACTCAGTTTGGCCAACTAATAAAGAGGATTTTCAGCTATTTTTTGGGATACTTGTGGAATGTTTTTTTATCATTTTTTTTCTTCAGTTTCATATGTTATAATTTATTTTATACACGTTCACTTCATTTATATGGTATGATCTCTTTCAATTTTGATAATCATAACACATGCTTGCTCATGCTCTGTTTTTGGGAATTGATCATAATTTGTCCATTTTCCTCTGTCTAAGAAGAATACATCTCCCATGCTCTTCCCCACCTTCTCTTCAGTCTCAAAACCATCCCATCACAGTCATATTTAAGTGATAAACCTTATGCCTACCTTGCCTCATTGATCCCTGCAACCCTATCTCATTTTCCCTACCTAGCTCCCTTGACCTAATTTATTCATCCAGTGATAACCTAACCAAATCAAATCAAAACAACCCCTGCACTCAATATCTAGCTAAAAACCCTAATTTTCCAGCCCTCCTGCTGTGAACTTTTGGAGAGAGCCCTCTCTGACTTGGTAGGGCTAGCTACCAAGTCAGAATCTTGGTTTGTGGTTATCTCTGTTGGGATTCCTTCTTCAGCCTTGGGAATCTGGAAGAGTGATAATAGGCACAATAAAAAAGGCCCATGATTTATCCTTTTGAATAACGGTTTCATAGTGTTGATTCATTGTGAGAGACTACAACTTTTTTTGCAAAGATTTTAGGACAGCCAAACCGTTGCATACCACCTTGATATAAGAGTTCCCTTGATCCTCAAATATGGAAACATTTTTCTCTAGCCATATTCCCTAGTAATCCACAAGAGGAAGTGATTTTAAAGATTCCCTTGGCTTTCTATTAAGCTATTTAAGGAGGAAATCATTTAGAATGGGACCATTCCAAGAGAATTTTCACCCACCGAAAATTGAATTTCTTTCCAAACTTGTTGAGTAAAAGGGAAATGAATTAAAATATGAGGGATGGATTCCTCATTCTGTAAACATAGTGAAAAATGACTAGGGACAATGTACAATTTTTTTTTAACACCTTCTAAGTGGGAGCCTTTTTTTGAATAAGCAACCACATAAATAATTTGGATTTGAGAGGGCAAGAGAGCTTCCAATGTTTTTTCAACCACCATAGGGGAGGGATGTTCTCCTTCTGAGATAGAGAAAGGTAACCATATTTTGGATTGGATCTTCCAGAGGGGGCTAATGACAAGACCAAGTAATCCTCATATGGGGAAAGGGAGATAAGCCTTTGCCTTAAATAAGCAGTGTAATTAGTCCTTTACTGAGTTAGAAGATCATATAGATGGAGATCAGTTGCACCTTTCCATGCTTGAGGACATATGTATTCAATTCTATTTGAAAAATAGTTCATATATTATGGTCCTTGGGAGTTTAGAGCATGTATGAGTTGTTATGATAAAATATGTGTGTCCCTACTGCAAACCTGAGGGTCTTTACCAATGAAGAGTTTCGATATGTCACCTACCTACTTATATGGAATTGATAATGTCCCTCTAGACGATTAATCGATTCCCCACCACCTTCACATGATATCGTATCCATTCCAATAGTGTGGAAGGGGGGATGTATTTTTTCTCCATAATATGGGCCCATAGGCCAGAGCCGTTGATCAAATTCCAAGCTTTTTTGGCTGCTAAAGCCATTGAAAACCAATTCATATTTTTAAGGCACCAACCCCCTAGTTCCTTTTCCAATGCATTGGAGGACAAAGTTGCAAGGGAAAAAGGATTTTTGTCTTTTTAACCAACTTATAGATATTAGAGAAAATTTCTTTATTTTATTGAGGATTCCCTTTGGAATTCATTCCAAGGAGGCCCAATACACAAGGCAAGGGTGACTTTTTGCAGTGGGGATGGATAAGGGTTTGGAATTTTTGGGGTTGATAATAGAATGGAAGGAATTTTTTATTTGAGGGAGGTTGTAGCCATTGGATAAGAGAGCCTCAATTAAATGGGATTTTTCCATTTCAAAAAATTTGGGGGAAAAGTATGCCCTATGGAGTTAGGGTTCTTGAATGCTTTTGAGACTAGTTTCAAATAGTTCAATTTGCAATTTTTGTTATAAGTTATTTTTGGGGATGTTTCAAACTAAGATTTTTTAGATATTTGTGGAAACATATAGAAATAACTTAAGTAAATTTTCAAACTTTGGTTTGAATTAATTTTTGGGATAGTCCCTATGGAATTTAGGGTCTTTGAATGGTCCTAAAATCAGTTTCAAATAGGTTAACTTGGAATTTTTGTTGTAACTTCTTTTCTGGTAATGTTCAAACTATGAAATTATCAGAGATATAAGGATACTTACAAAAATGTATCAGGTAAAAATTTCACAATAAAATATGAAAAATTGAATATGTGGCATGCTGTACATGTTCATTCTTGAGAAGAGGCCAAGAAAACAAGGTTTTGGAGAGTTACCATAAATTTCATTTAGAGATTCAAATTTCGGTCAAACATGGTGAAGAAAAAAGTAGTGATAAAACCTAGTGAAGTTAGAAGCAACAAGTAGACCTAGTGATTGTAGATATATCAAGCATACAATGACAGTAATGTGAATGTTATCATTTTTGAAGAAATTACATGAAGAGTTGTAATTGGGGGTTGTTTCTCAAACAAAGGGATTGATGTCTCTTGCTAAGTTGGTGCTTAGTATTACACATTGGTGTCTTTAGTAAGTTGGTGCCTAAAAATATTTGCAATAGGGGGCATCGGTCTAGTATATTGGTGTCTACAGAGATATGTAAGAGTATTTTGGTGCCTACCAAGGTTTGTAACAAGGGGTTTGGTGTCTCTAGTAGGTGGGAACTTACAAATATTTTTAATAATAGGTTGGTGCCTATAAAGAATTATGAAAAATAAGTTTTGTGGTTTTCTCTTGAAATGGTTTCCATGTAAATCATGTGTTTCATGTTCTTCAACTGATAGATTTCACATGCAATTTTTTTCTTATGGTTCATGAATTCTTAAATAAATAAAAAATGTTTTTGTATCGATTCATCGCCCCCTCTCATTACAAGTATTTTCTTAAAAATTGGTGATCTTTCCACTAATCCTACATATCAACGTCATACTTGTTCACAGTCACTAGTTATTCTCCTCCCTTTTGGTTTAAGTTTCAAAGAATCATAATCCAAAAACATTTTTAGAAGCTTCACATCATCCAAATTGGGAAACAAAAATGAATAATATCATCTCTTGATGCCCAATGATACTTGGGAAATTGTACCTCTTCCAAAATGGAAAATATATTTCCAAATGTAAATGGGTGTATATAACTATGTATGCATCAAATGAAATTATTGAAAAACATAAGGCACATTTAGTTTCTAAAGGATACTATCAAATTAAAAGAATTGACTATAATGAAACATTTTCCCCTATCACCAAAATGAATTCGATCCGCTTTTTTCTAGCCCTTTCCATCTCACATGGATAGGAGGTCCACCATATGGATGTTAAATCCTATTTTTTGCATGGGGATCCACAAGAAAATCTCTAAATGGAACAACCTCCTAGCTATGTTCACAGTAACTCCATCCTTGGTTTTCATCTTAAAAAACCACTCTATGGTATTAAAAAATATCCTCGAGCTTATAATGGATAGATTTCTTATTAACACTAATGTTTCTAGATTTCATTTTGGCCTCAATGTCTACACAAAGAAAGTAGAAATATATCTCATAATATATTTTCTTTATGTTTATGACCTTACCATCACAAGTAGTGACCCTAAACTTTTAACCCATGTGAAATCAAGCCTTAAGAGGAAATTTGAAATGAAATAATTATGTTATTTTTATTATTTCCTTGGCCTCTAGGTATTGCAAACCAAGGAATTAATTTTTCTTTCCCAATCTAAGTATGCATATGACCTCTGTTTATTTTACATGGAAGATTGTAAACCAACCCCTTCCCTCTTTCAGTATTGAGTGAAACTTGTTGTCGACTACACTAAACTAGAAGTAGATGCCACTTTGTACCATTAGTTAATTGGTGGCCTCTTATATTTGAATCATACCCATCTTGATATTTCCTTTATTATTGGTCTTTTTGCCCAGTACGTGAAAACACCCCATGAAAGTCATTGGAAAGTATAAAAAAATGAAACTTTGGTATATCCAAGGTATAGGTCAATTTGGGATACATTCCACTCCATGGGGGAATCCTTTCTTAATTGGTTTCCCTAATTCATATTAGGTCAGTGATTCCGATGATCAAAATTATATTGCAAGTTATTTTTTCAATATTGGTTATATACCTATCACTGGAGATTGTAAGAAGTAAAAAGCTATCCCTCTTTCTTAAACAAAAGTAGAATAACGAGCATTAGTTAATGAAAGTCAAGAACTCCTGTGGCTTTGAAAAATCCTTTCAAAGTTTAGATTCCAGCCTCCTTCTTCTCTTATCATGTCATATTTGTAAATCATTCAATCTTTTCCCAAGTTTTTCTTAAGGAGGGATGTTAGGATATTTAAACTCCTAGGATTTAGTTAACTTTAACCTGATATGATGTGTCTATTAGGTATAAATGTGTTTCTTTAGTATGCATTAATTGCATTGTAATTCGATGATCACAATGTTTTTAGACATATATTGATTCCACAACTCATATTCTCTTAGATACTAACAACTGTTGATCCATGGAATAACATCTAATTGGTCCATGATCTCTATTTAATGATTATGGAGGGTCCTTGTCGATGATTAATTGTGAGAAAATCTCTTGTAATTTTTTTGTTTTGCATTAATAGAATTGCCTCAAGTAGCCACATTGGTTGGGCTCAGGGATTATTTCCCTCTTTCATGGTTTTAACCACATAAAAATATTGGTGTTATGATCTTTGATCCTATTGTATGAGTGGTTACTAAAGATGTTTATCCTATATGGAATATCTTCATGTTTTCCCGAAAAAATTTGGAATTGAAGCAGGGAAGGTTTAAATCTATATCTTCAACTAAAGAAGAGGTTTAGTTTAATGAACTACAATACAAGAGGAAGAAAGAAAACACAATATCATTCTCAAGGAAGGCTAAGGCTATTTTACAGTTTCATCATGCTAGTCTAAAATGTTGTAAATTAAGGAGATATTGAGACATCCAAATTGTGATCCATAGGAAAAATTGGTGCATTACTCATTAAAGAGTTAGATTCCATCCCTTTCCTTCTATTCATTATTATTAAATTATTATTTTTGTCCACATTTAATCATGTATCATTTACATATTGTGATTTCTTAAGTACACTACTTCCATACTTTTTGCATTTTGATAGTATTGACATAGTTTTTATGTCTTAGGAAATCACATAATCATATCATACATCAATGTGTCTTCTATGGCAGCGTCCTTGCAATATGTCCTTGCCCATTTTCATACCTACAATTTTATCCCTAGTTACAAAAATAACCCTTTGGAAATATTCATCATCCTCTTAGCATAATCCACAAGGTCTTCCTCCATTTTGTCTATATATGCATCCATGATCTATTAGCAAGGATATACCCTTAACATAATGTGTACTGACTCACTTATGATAAAAATTTATAGTATTAGAAACACAACTCCTTCATTGTGGAAAATAATTGAAAATATCATAATAGAGTTACAATAGTAAACGCTACACACAATTAACACAATGATTTACCTTAGAAAACTCCGTGAGGAAAAAATTTGACAATAAATAGAAAGATTAAATTGGTCTTCTTATTTCAAGTTTATAATGAAAAACATAAATAAATATTGGCTCACTACAGAGTAAATAAATTGTTTTATCCTATTATATGTTGCTACATGATCACTTTCTTCATTTGTTCTATTATGGCATCTAAGTCCTTTACACTAAGCACCCATTTAACAAAAAATATTACAATAAGAATGTAACCCACTTTTCTCTCTTAGTATCTAAGGTTTTAAGTCCTCTTGATAAGTGATAGGGTTAGAGTTTTTGTATGTCTAAACTTTAGATTAGGGTTAGGTTTTAAACCCCCTAGGATCTTGTTGTGTCCATACATGGATAGTTTCACATATATCGAAAATGATAGCTAACATGGTTTCAACTTAGTATACTAATTGTATGAGCATAAGTCAACTTTCCATAAGCATAACTCCTTCATATGAACTCTGATTGAGATACCCTTTGGACCATGGGAATTTTATATGCAAGAAGAACAATTCCAATTGGTTGAAAACTTCATTTACAATAATGTAGGGGAAAATCATCCACTTATGCTAAAAAAAACTCTAAAAGTCTTATTTTCCCAAATCACCTAATAAGGGTTGATCCCCAATATGCATATGAAATTAATCAAGTGTACCCTAAAATTAATTGAGTGTCCTCAAAAATTTAAAACAATAATTAATCATTTACCGTTTTTCAATGTAGGCCAAGTCACAAGTGCCACCATTTTTTCTTCTTTCATATTCATTATAGATAGGAGGAGAAGAAACATTTTGCAAACCATTGTTATTCTATTTACTTTAATTCATATGTTTCTTATTATTTTGTTGTAAATTGGGTTTATCTTTGATGGTTGGGAGGAATGATTGTTATCTTTCCCACCTGCGTTTAATTCCCACAAGTGACATGATGAAATTTTTATTGAGTATCAATAATCCCTTGAGGATCGAATCATATCATTCCTCATATGGAATATAAATATATTTCTCATGAGAAAAAATGTTTCTTATTTTTTGGAGAATGTTTTCACTATATAGGGCCCTACAAATTTAGATTTTTCCTTTTATATTACAAGGTCATGAACCCTAATCCAAGAATAACATAAATTCCTTCTATATGTGAAGCATGGAAATACAAAATCATAACATGTTTATTTATTACTAGTTTCATGTTTTCATATGCCAAGAATTTATCACTATTAATATTCATATTTGTAATGATTTCTAGAGATATTTGTATTTTTCCATCAAACTAGAATTTATTAAGATTTTAGTGTGATTTGTATTTGTGGAAACAATAATTGCCTATTTTGAACTTGTCTTTAAACTTGAAACATGAAGGTTTTTTTTTTTTTAACACTACATTCCTATTCAATTTTATTTCCATTAAGAACATTGATTGAAATTCTTCCACCCTTTTTCTCCATCAAGGTTGTGTTGAAAAATTGTCATTGATGTCAAAGGGCAATAAGCAAGTTGTTAATACATTAATTGTTTTAGATGTCGAAGTATGCTTATCTGAAGAATAAAATAAGATATGATTAAAAATAATTTTAATCCCTTTCCAATGAGCTATTGCATGCCTTATAAATCCCTTCCATTATGGAGATTAATTTTTTAATATAAAATCCCATTTGTTTAACTCTTGTCCAAGACAACCCTAATTGACTCAGGTCGGCTCTAGTGAATGGACATGGATTTTCAAGAGTAGCTCAACAATTATAACTAAGGAATGATTCAACCTAATTTAACCATCAACTCGACTAAGAATAACATAAGAGGAATTTAGATATGAAGAAGAAGAACATAAGTTCATTTCTCATGAACCTTATGGAAAATTGAACGAGAAAAACTTGGGATTTGGTTTCAGATTTTTGTGGTTCTTGGGTTATGATTTTTTGGTGATACTTTTTATCAGATTTTGGAGCATCTTCACAGGCTATCTTTGGAGAAAACCTTGGCCACCTTGTATCAATAATTTTTCTTAGATTTGGACCTCTCTACAAATCATAAATTCGACCTTTTATAAGTATTGTACCAAACCCAAACCTCTATAATTTTAGACCTAAGATTCAACCTGTGGAAATATAAGAATTCTGGCCCTATCTATAAATTTTGGTCCTGAGTTTCAGACCTATGGAAGGACTAGATCTCAACCTTTTTGTGGGATAGACTTAAACCTGTGGAAATATAGAATTCAACTCCTTTTTGTTGAAAATAGCACCAAGAAATATTCTAATTTGATTTCCCCTTGAATTAAATTAGAAGAAAATGGTAATTCCACATCTCATGACAACTCGTACGAGTTGACTAAGTTTGTTTGACTTAGTTGGTTTAGTTAAATCGAGTTGAAGGTTTAACTTGAGTCATGTAGAGTGGTTTGTATTTTTTAGGAGCCCTGGTTGAGTTTATTTTGAGTTGTAATTAATTAATTCAGTTTGTCTGAGTTAAATTTAGTTTAACTAGTTCCAACTATTGGAGGAACTAGAGGAAGTTCAAAGTGTGGAAGTAGAACCTAAACCACACTCAATGATCAACCAGAGAAATTATAGATCAACCATAAATAACCCATGCATGTGTGAACTGTGAGTTACCCAATCAAGATTAGAGTTCAAGGGGAAAGTACTATCAATTTTAAAATCATCCAAATTGTATAGGTGGTGCGTGCAGTAAGAGAAAGGCCCTAGATGGATTATGCAGTATTGGATAGGGATTTACCTAATTAATAGGGTATAATTACCTAAGGAAACAATGCAAGGAAATAGGGACTTTTTCATGCCAAAATTTGGTTAATTATTGGCCTAGGCATGTCTAGGAAGTAGTGAGACATATAGAGATAATACAGAGGTTTCTCAAGCTTGAGAAAAGAATTGTGATCTTCTCATATTTTATGATTAATGAAATATACAATTAGAGGGGTTTTTAGCTGTGATTTTCCCTAGGAAATCATTTTTTAATGTGTTGATTGAATTATTTTTCTTGTATGCTTCACGATTTCACAATCGTTTAAATTGGTTTCCGCAATTGGTAGAGTAGATTCAAGTTTACTGTTTTAGAAAATTATAATTAGCAGATTGATTCTAAAAATAATTTATACATGGTATCAGAGTTGAAATCATTATAGAAGAGAAGAATACGAGTTTTTTTTGTGTAGGTGAATCCAATTTTCATATCTGTTCTCCAGGACTCGCAGCAGGATTGAGATGTCATTCTATGGATTGAGAATTAAGTATTCCCTTGAGGGAAAATCAAATTACATAGCTTGGAAGGAAAAGATGGAAGCAATTTTGGAAGATAATGGGTTGGAGGATTTCATAGACACTGATATTCCTAAGCCTCTAGCAGTGGATTCTCAAGATATGGCGACCTGGAAGAAGAATATAGCAAAGGTGAGAAGGATCCTACTGGAAGGAGTTCGAGATCATATTCTCTCGCACCTCCAAGGAAAGGAAACTCCATATGCAATGTGGAAGGCCTTGAGAGACTTGTTTCGGAACAACAGTTACCACAAGAAGCTGGCACTGAAGGAAAAGCTCAAGAAAATCAAGATGGAGAAAGGAGAGACAATACCAAAGCACTTGACCAAGTTCACCCAATGTCGGGATGAGCTTGGAAATGTTGGTGTAACAGTAGCAAAATATGATGTGGTTAACCTAACACTTCTAGGCCTTCCCAAGAGCTAGCAAAAATACCAGGACTCGGTAAATGGGAGGGAGAAGCTACCAGAGTGGGATCGTGTGTGGTCTGACTTAGTGCAAGAAGAGATTCAGTGGAACACCAGAGATGGATCCTCATCCAATCATGATCATGAGGAGAACTATGCCTTGGATGGAAATGAAAAGAAATGGAAATGGAATTCATCCCATTCCAAATCAAATTTTGGTCAGGTAGGCAAGAATAAGGAATTGTCGAATATTAAAAAATGTCATTGTCACGAGTTGGGACACTATGCCACGAAGTGTCTGCACAATAAGGTGGGAAAGAAGTCCTCAGGAGGAGCGACATGTGAAGCTATTTCATCACAATTCAGGGTGTATTTCACCCTCATCGCATGCATGGTGTCATTGGTGATGGGTAGTGTGTGGTACTTGGATAGTGGAGCCTCATTCCATATGACCGACAACAAATAATTCTTCAATGACTTGGAGGAGAAGGACCTCCAGATGCACATCGAGATGGGAGATGATGGAAGGTATAACATGACCGACATCGGTACTGTTACTTTTTAGAGGGAGTCTAGTTCTTCTCTCACATTGAAATATGTCATGTATGTTCTGGGTTTGAAGAAGAATTTAGTTTCAGTTGCTATGTTGGAAGATCATGGATACGATGTGATTTTTAGCAAAGGAAAGGCATTCCTTCGTCACACATCACGAGACAGGTGAAGAAGATAGGGGTTCAAGTGAAGAACCTCTACAAATTGGATGCACAAGATTTTGTTTCTTTGTGCATGAAAGTAGAGAAGGTGCAAAGCCGAGACATCAGTGAGTTATGGCATAGAAGATTGGTCCATCTACACCATGGAGATTTGAAGATCATGCATCAAATTTCTATAGGACTTCCCAAGGGTGCACTATATTAGTGTGATACATGCAAAGGGTTCACATTGAGGAAGTACACCAAATCCACCTTTCATGATAAGGACAGTCGAGTGAAAGCGATCCTTGAAAGAGTTCACTCATATTATGTGTGGACCGTTCTCAACAACCTCCACGACCAAGCACTAGTATTATGTGATTTTTGTAGATGATTTATCATGTAATTGTTGGATATTCTTCATGCAGAAGAAATACCAGGTGTTCTCAAAATTTTGTGAGTTCAAAGCACTTGTTGAGAAAGACACGAGTAGGAAAGTGAAGGCTCTCAAGAGTGACAACGATGGATAATATGTGTCTAATGAGTTGAAGAACTTATGTGCATCAAAAGGAATTTGACAGGAGTTAATATCACCCCATAACCCACAGTAGAACAGATTTGCAGAAAGAAAGAACATAATCATTGTGGGAGTTGCACGAGTGATGTTGCATGATCAGGGCCTACTATTGCACTTATGGGAGGATGCAACGCAACAATATATGTGAGGAACAGGAGTCCTCATCGGATTCTCTGGATGAGTACACTAGAGGAATATTTTTCAGGTAAGAAATCAGATGTAGCACACTTCAAAATATTTGGTTCATCAGTTTGTTGTCATGTTCCCAAGGATGCACGGAAAAATCTAGAACCAACAACTGAGTTGGGCATATTTTTTGGGTACACTCATACACCTCGCAAATATCAAGTGTACCTTCCATCTCAAAGGATGTCAATTGTCCGTAGAGATGTGAAATTCAATGAGGAGAAGGCCATGTGAATTTCCCTTTAGAGGGAGCTTCAATTGCATGCAAATGAGGAGCTTGTAGCTATAAAGGAAGAACCTCAGAATGATGTGGAGAAACCACATGCAACACATGTAGAGGGGCAAAGAGTGGAAGCACCCACTCATGAAGAGAAATTTAGAGATGGAAGGAAGTGCACTAGAGAGGTTGACAGATTGGTGTGTGATGCTTGAGATAATGTGGGAGCACCCACATCACAGCGCAAAAAAAGAGGTCACCGGATTGGTACACTGGCTACATGGCTCTTATGAGTGAGAGTTTAGAGACTGAGCCATCCTCATTCAAGGAAGGAGAGCAACAACCAGTATGGGTTGATGCCATGGTAGAGGAGTATGACTCCATTATTAGGAACAATGCATGGGAGGTTTTTCCAAGACCAAAGGAAAAGTTAGTTGTAGGATCCAGGTGGATCTACAAGGTGAAGCAAGCAGCATCTGCGAGTGTTGAGAAACACAAGGCCAAATTTGTAGCCAAGGGGTTCTCTCAGGTGGATGGAATTGATTACAAGGATACCTTTTCTCCAATAGAAAGGTAATCTTCAATCAAATCTATTCTATCACTTTCAGCGCAGATGGGATGGAGGATACATCAAATGGATGTGAACACAAACTTCCTCAAAGGAGTGATTGAGGAGTAGGTGTACATAGAGCATCTGAAAGGATTTGATACCTTCGACAGAGAGTGACATGTGTGTAGACTAAAGCGAGCATTGTATGGATTGAAACAAGCACCCCGTGCTTGGTACAGCAGGATCAACAACTATTTCACAGGGTTGAACTTCACCAAAAGTGAAGAAGATGAAAACCTTTAACATATTGTGGTTTAAGGTGAATTATTGATTATATTATTATATGTCGATGATTCAATTCTAACAGGTGATGAAAAGATGATAAAATCTTACAAAGAGGATTTGGAAAGAGAACTCAAGATGAAAGACATGGGTCTCTTGCATTATTTCCTTGGTTTGGAAATTTGGAAAATAGATGGGGAACTTATTTTGTCTCTCAAAGCAAGTATGCCAATGAGATATTGAAGAAGTTTCACATGGAGAGAAGCAAACCCATGGAGACTCCTCTAGCATGGAATTGGAGGAAGGAATATGCTACTTCAAGCAAAGTGGTAGAAGCTATGATTTACAGGTAGCTTGTGGGTTCACTTATGTACTTGGTGAAACACGAGTGGAAATGTTTTATGCGGTTAACTAACTTAGTCAAGAAATGGTTAAGAAAACCAAATTCTATTGGAATGAAGCCAAACATGTGTTGAGATACCGCAGATGCACCACTCAATTTGGTCTTTGGTACAGAATAACAAAAAGAGTGAAGCTTCAAGGCTTCACAAATGTAGATTGGGCAAGGATTCCATCCGACAGGAAGAGCACATCAGGCGAAATATTGAGTATTGGGTCAACAAAAATTTCTTGCTACAACAGGAATCAAAGATCAATTGCTAAGTAAAAGAACTTGTGAGGCTATCTGGATGAGGAAGATCCTTGTTGGGTTATTTGGTCATCAGATGGATCCTACAGTGATTTACTGTGACAACCAGAGTTGCATCAAATTCTCGGTGAATCCATTTTTTCATGATAAGTCCAAGCATATCGACATATGGCACCACCATCTCAGAGATTGTGTGCATAGGTGGATTGTGATGCTAGTGGAACAGAATGCGAACATCTTGACGAAGGCACTGTCAAGAGGAAAATTTGAATTTAATAGAGGCAGGATCAAGGTATCTGATAATCCCTTTCTTTCTAAGGAGTGTTGAAAATGGCACCAAGAAAATTTCTAATTTAATTTTCCCTTGAATTAAATTAGAATAAAATTGTACTTCCACATCTCATGACAACTTGTACAAGTTAACTAAGTTAGTTTGACTTAGTTGGTTCAGTTAATTCGATTTGAGGATATAACTTGAGTCATGTAGAGTGGTTCCTACTTTTTAGGATCCTTGGTTGAGTTTATTTTGAGTTGTAATAAGTTTATCTGAGTTAAATTCAGTTTAACTAGCTCCAACTGTTGGAGGAACTAGTGGAAGGTCAAAGTGCGGAAGTGGAACCTGAACCACACTTATTGATCAACTATAGAACTGATATATCATCCTTAAATAAGTCATGCATGTTTGAACTAGGAGTTACCCAATTGAGATAGACTCTAAGGCTTGTGAAATTCGACCATGGGACCAAAGCTAGAATTCAACTCCTTTATGTGACTTTTGGCCTTATGAAAACTAGACTCTGAGGCCAGTGAAATTGGGCCCTGAGGCCAAAATTTCATCTACCCCGCTTCCTCCCCCTTTCCCCTTTTGTGGTTTGTGGTACCTTGTTTTGAGAAGAAATAGCCTCCTAAAGTAGGCTTTACATAATTTTTTCAGGTGACCTTGGACCATTTTTTGGACAGACATTAGATTAATTTTGAAGACCTTTGAAGTAGCCATATAAGCCTCCCTTGAAGCATAGTTGAAGGATCTGTGTGAAGCAGACTTGGAGATTTTTGAAGCAGGTTTTTGAGTAGACTTGAAGAACCCTTTTGAGCGGACTTTAGATCATATCTTGGTGCAAATTTTGAACGTAAGTTGAAGACTTATTATAGAAGCTTTCTTGACAGAACTTGGTGACTTGTTGAAGTATACTTGAAGACATCTTTGTGTAGCATACTTTCAAATAATTCCTTGAAGGATTTGGTGCAAACCTTAGAGCAACAAGTTTTGAATCATCCTTGGAACAAATTTTGGAGAATATTTTAAAGGCTAACCTTGATATTTATCTTAAAGAAATCCAGGGTAAGATCAATTATTAGTTTGGTGATCTAAGGTATGCACTTCTTAATTGAACCATTTATATGACAAGGGGAAAAACTGAAGTTGTTTAATTGTTGTTGTAATTGGGCCATTGTCCCTAGCGTGAGATCCCAAGAACTTATTTATCTTTATTATAGAGGGTGGTAGTGTGATGCTAGGGAAGGAAGTTATAACTTCCTTCAAGAGGTTTTCTCCTCCTTCCAATGGGAGTTGGGAAATATTGGGTTGTATCCCTTCTAGTTGTAGCTGGTAAACTAGAAGTTGTATCACCCCTTGTAATATAGCTATTGTAGACATGCACACACACAAATATATATATATATATATATATATATATATATATATATATATATATATATATATATATATATATAACAAACTAATCACTAGAGGGAAGATCGTGAGCATATATGGAAATGAAAGGCATATCTTCAAGAAAAATTTCGGTGTTTGATAGAAAATATTATCCACTATGGAGGAGTTGTATGGAAACCTACTTGAAGGATTTAGAAGTGGATGTTTGGCTCTCCATCATAAATGGTTACAAAGTTCCTAAAAATCCTCCAACTGATATTGATGAGAAGAAGTTGTTTTACTACAATTCAAAAGCTCTTCATACCATCATGGGTGGTTTTTCAAGAACCATTAAGTCCAAGGTGATGGCTTGTACCACAACCACAGAAGTTTGGGATAGACTTAAAAAAAATTATGAAGGTAATGAGAAAATAAAGTAAGTCATACTTCAAAAGTATAGAACACGGTTTGAAAATATGGAAAAGGATGAAAAGGAAGATGTTGCGACTCACACACTCAAATTAGATGAAGTTTTCAACTCTATCAGAGGATTAGGAGAAAAAATTGAAGATATGTTGGTCGTAGAATAGGTCCTGAGATCACTTCCCTTGAAATATGATGCCAAAGTATCTTCCATAGAAGAAACTAAGGACTTGACCAACATGAAAATGGAAGAACTACATAGCACTCTTACAACATACAAAATGATAATAGATACATAAGAAGGACCATTATCTAGAGAAGCATAATCTATTAAAGCCACGAGGAAGACAAGGAACCAAGAGCTCAAGATGATTCATACGTAGAAGAAGCAAATTTTATAGCGAAGCTATAAAGGGGAACCAAAAAACAAAAAGTTAAGTTACCTTTTAAATGATTTGAATGTGTTAGAATCGGTCATTATGATAAGATATTTCCTTTTAAGGAAACATAAATATTCCACAAGAAAAGTATTTATTCTAAAGAGGACAGCATTCCTTTACAAGAAAGTGATATAGAAGAACCCAATGCAAGAGAAGTTCTCTTCACAACCCAAGAAAATCAAGATAATGATCATGATGATGAAGAGGTTATGATTAATATGATGAAGAGAAATATAGGAGAATAGACTCTTTCTGGGGACTCAGAAAAAATTCAAAGACCGAACATGAAGATGAAGATTTTCAAGAAAAGTTAAGGAATATTGAAAACAAAAATGCCTTGCCTAGAAATGAAAACATAGAACTGACAAACTTTCTTGAAAAGTGTGATGAGGAATTTTTCTGTTTAAAAGTTCATCTTGAAGAAGAAAAAATAATTGAGGAAGTGATGAAGATCCAGATGAAGAACAATGAAGAAGTGTGTAAGAAGCTTGCAGAGGAAGTTGTAACATTGAAAGCTGAAGTTCATAAGCTTACAAAGAACTTGAACAACTCACTAGTGTTGGATAACATTAATAGTTTTCAAATATCTCCAAGATATATAACATGTCTTGGTTATGAAGGCACATTTTCAAGCAAGGAAGGCACAAGCTCCAAGCCATTGAAGGAAGAAATTAAAATGGAATTTGGAATTGTTTCTACTTCAAGAATTTTTGTTGATGTCCCCAAGAACATCCAAAATAAACAATGGTTTGAGTTTCCTTGAAGACAAAACAAATTTAGAAGGTCTTCCTACTCTCCCAGGTATGAAAATATTTTTCTTGATCATTGTTACTCCTGCGAAATTTTGGACATAAAGAAATCCATTGTAAAATCATTACAAGATAAAATTATGCAAGAAGCAAGAATGATTATGGGAGGAAAAAATTAGGAAATTTTCATGTTTCTACCTATATAAACTACAATCCATTTGAACCACTAATCAATCAGAATATTGTGTGCTACAGATGGCAATAATATTGGCCACAAAGCACATAATTGCATGTTTGAAAATGAATCAATCATAAAGACAGAAAATCCAGGTATGAAATTCGAAAGGAAAAAGAAGTAATATTGCAACTTAGTATTGATCGTTGAAGATAAATAAGATGAGTGGTAGATAGACAGTGGATGCTCGACACATATGACTCGAGGTCGAAACAAATTTTTTAGCTTAAAAAAAAGTGCAATAATGTTGCATTTGGGGATAACTCTTCAATCAAGATAGTTGGACAAGGTGTAGAAAGTCTTGGAAGAAA
This sequence comes from Pinus albicaulis, assembly GCA_034641835.2. NCBI lineage: Eukaryota > Viridiplantae > Streptophyta > Pinopsida > Pinales > Pinaceae > Pinus > Pinus albicaulis. The sequence goes on from CM076583.1 coordinate 1,325,260,275, forward strand.
ACATAGGAAGGCACAAAATGTTTTTCTAGTTAAGGATTTGAAGCACAATCTTCTCAGTGCTGGCAAGATGTGTGATCAAAGGTACAATCTCTCATTTGACTCTCGGAAGTGTGAAATCAAAGAAGACGGCCTAGGAAGATTGCATTAGGGGAATTTTGAGCTCTAAAATGGGCCTCCTAAGGAAATTATAAAATAATAGTGGAAATAATAAAATAATATTAGATTACATCATTGATTTTAGAGAGAGAAAAGAAAAACACTATTTTTTCAACCCATATTTTCAACTGATCTCCTTATGGGTTTACTCAAATTTTGAGTGGGAACACTCGTTGCATGCATGATTTGATTCCTCATCCAAGGAGTACCCATGTTGCATACTTTCGATGGACCCTGCTACACGAAAAATTAGAAATACATGAAAAATGTGATTGCAATCACAATTTTTCATGTATTTCTTATTTTCGTATAGGAGGGTCCATCAAAGGTATGAAACATGGGTACTCCTTAGATGAGGAATTAAATTTTGCATCCAACAAGTACTCCTACTAGAAATTTGAGTAAAACTTTATGGAGATAAGTTGAAAATACAAGTTGAAAAAATAGTTTTATTATTTTGTTATTTTTTAATCTTTTTAATTTTTACCCAAAAAATGGAGAATCATGCCTCATGGTTGACATCATCATCTTGAATCATATTGGTTCTTATAAAGTTTATTTTGGTTGTACATTTTTCTTAGGAGGCTCATTTTAGACTTCAAAAGTTCTCTAATGGTTGCAACAGTCACACGATGACCAAACACCATATACGTTGATGTCAAAGGGGTAGAGAAAACGAAGTGAAGCATGGAGGGGGAGCATTCTTTTTTTTTATATCAATGGAAAACGGGGAGATTGCCGAAAATTTTTCACTGATGTCAAAGGGTTATAAGCAACTTGTCGAGAAATTAATTGTTTTAGATGTCAAAGGTTGCTTATAGAAAGAAGAAAATAGGATAGGCTTAAAGAGAAGTTTAAGCCCTTTCCAATGAGATATTGCATGCCTCCTAACTCCCTTCCATGAAGGAGAAATAATTTTTTTAAGATAAAAATCTACTTGTTTAACCCTTGTCCAAGTCGGCCCTAATTGGTTTAGGTTGGCTCTAGTGAATAGACATGGATTTTCAAGAATAGCTCAACAAGTATAAATAAGGAATGATTCAACCTCATTTGACCATAAACTAGATTGAGCAGAACATAAGAGGAATTCAGGTTTAAAGAAGAAGAAAATAAGGTTCATAGCTCATGAACCTTATGGAAAATTGAAGGAGCAACACTTGGGATTTAATTTATGATTTTTGTGGTTCTTGGGTTATGATTTTTTGGTGATACTTTTTATCATATTTTGGAGCATCTTTGTGGGCTATCTTCGAAGTAGAAATTGGCCACCTTGTATCACTACTTTTGCTCATATTCTGACCTTTCTACAACTCATAAATTTGACCTTTCAATTTTCTTATATTAGACCTCAACCTCTGTAATTTCGGACCAAAGATTTAACCCGTGGAAAGATCAAAATCTGTGCCATATTTGTGAATTTCAACAATGAGGTTCAGACTTGTGGAAGGACAAGGTCTTGGCCCTATCGTGGGTTAGAATTCAACCTCTACAAAGCTAGAATTCAGCTCCTCTATGTGACATTCGGCCCTGTGAAAAACAAACAATAAAGCCTATGAAATTCGTCCATGAGGCCATAATTTTTCCCCTTGTCCCCCGCAATTTTGTGGTCAATGGTACCTTAGTTTGATAAGAAGTTTCGGCCTCCTAAAACAAGATTTGGATAAAGTTTTTAGGTGACCCTGGATCATATTTTGAAAGACATTGGATCAATTTTGAAGACCCTTTGAAGCAGCCCTATAAGCCTCCCCTGAAGCAAAGTTCAAGAATATTTGTGAAGAAGACTTGGAGAGTTTTAGAGCAAAGTTTTGTTCAAACTTGAAGAACCCATTTGAGCAAACTTTGGATTCTATCTTGGAGCAGACTTTGAACAGACCTTGAAGACTTATTGTAGTAGCTTTATTGACCTTTTGTTGGAGTAGAACTGAAGTCATTTTTGACAGAACTTGGTGACTTGTTGAAGCAGACTTGAAGACATCTTTGTGTAGCAGAATTTGGAAGAATTCCTTGAAGGATTTGGTGGAGACCTTACAACATCAAGTTTTGAAGCATCGTCAGAGCAGATTTTTGAGAATTGTTTAGAGGCAAACCTTGATATTGATCTTGAAGCAAGATGGGGTAAGATCACTCATTATTTTTATGATCTAAGGTATGCACTTCTTAATTGAACCATTGATATGACAAGGGGCATAATTGATGTTGTTTAAGTGTTGTTGTAATTGGGCCATTTTTCTTGGTACGAGAGCCCAAGAAGAGCTTATTTTATCTCTATTATAGAGGGTGGTAGAGTGGTGCTAGGGAAGGAAGTTGTAGCTTCCTTCAAGAGGTCGTTGCCTCTTTCCAGTGGGAGCTGGTAAATCTTGGGTTGTAGCCATTCCAACCATAGTTGGTAAACCAGAAGTTGTAGCTTCTTCCCCCCTCACCAATATTTCCAACAGGTTGTGCTACTAAACATATACCTCAACTTTAAAATAAAAAAATAAAATAATAATAATAATAATAATAAATTTTTTCCTTGAGAAATTTAATCCACCAAGGTTGTGCCACTAAACATATACCTCATCCTTAAAATTTAAAAAAGGATTCTAAACATAGTGAACCTTTTTCCTCATTGAATTTAATCCACCATTGCTTAAAATCCTCTTTTCCAGAAAAGGAGGGATGGATTCGATATTAAACTTCCAATATGAGTGTTGATTTTTTGAAACAAGAATGCTAAAATATAATTTTGATGATAGTATATTTTACTCATTATTTAATATCCAAGAATAGTGAAATTTGATGAAGCGAACAAAGTTCCTTCTCAAGCTTAAATACTACAGAACAATTGGAATACAAAGATATCCATGAGGATACAAATATTATATTCTAAAAGATATGAGGTAGATGATTGAATGTTACAAGTGAGGCCTGCTTATATACCTATGCAAGTGCCTCTTCACGAAAGGTCATGTCTTATCAGACATGACCTTTCAACCCAATTACCAATTAACTAATTTATCATTTATTTACATTATTTATTCATTACATTGCCTTCCCCTCAAAAATCTTTGTCCTCAAAGCTTGTCAATGAAAGGCCTCGATTTCTTTTCCTGCTACGAACATCTTCTCGTCTTAGGGTAGTCATCCTTGTCGATACAAGTTGATATGATCCTCTAAGTGACAAACAAAATTGTCGCACTGAGAATGAATTAGACCATCCTAAATCAATCTTCTGTGGAATCTTATGTTGACTAGAAATTGGTGATGATTCGTTAGTATTCTTTAGACTATCAGCTTGTTTCTGTTCTGAATACATAGCTCGGCTGAGTTGTCTGCTCCCGTGATTTGGATGTCGATAGGGAACGTTTTTGTTTTGACTTTGATTTTCTTTTGGCGAGGATGTTATTGAGTAGGTTACAAAACCTCGTCTGAACTGCAACATAGAAGTTTGTATCATTTGCAAGTTGCCTGTCTTCTTCTTGAGTTGTGACATTTACTGGATCAATGTTCATTTTTCTTGCAACTTGAACTTCTACATTTGTCGATTTTGACGACTCTTTTTCGACAAGTTGTTGCACCTTGTTTTCCAAAGACTTCTTATCCCTCTTCAATTTCTTAATTTGCGTTAGCAATTTTTTGTTGTGGTCCTTGAGGCAAGCAATTTCTTCATTCTTGTTAGTTGTGATTTTGTCAATTTCATTTTGCATATTTTGGATCGCCTTTTAACTTTCTTGAGAAATTACTTTTGAAATTTCTTGAATGTCTTTAGGTGTCACTGAATTTGGCTTTAAGTTGACGTCATGTAGCATTATTTTCTTCTTTTTGTAGGAGAATGTTAAAAACCTCTTTTTTGTATTAAGGACGAATGAACCTAATGATTCCATCCAAAGCGAACCCAGAATTATATCACTATTGTTACAAAATAAGGTTTTAACGGTAAATTGTGAGACCAAGTAATATTCCCCAATACTTAGGTGTAGATTCCTTATGTCGTATTGTTTTCCATTTGCGTTAATTGAATTTGTTTCAATTATAATTGATTCAGGGATCACTAATTGGTTAGCACATTCAGTACTAACATAGTTATACTTTTGATTAAGATCGATAGATATGAGAACTTTCTTTCCCGTAAGTGACCCTTTGATTCTAATTAGCGCACGGACAAACATACTATAATTTTCAGGAAATCTTCCTTCTCTCCTTTCCGAATTAGATTTGATTTCCTTTTCATCAATGATTGATTCCATTTTGTCTATTGAATTGAGTTTTTAGGGTTTTTAAGGTAACCTTCCTAACTTTCTTTTCTTCTTTTTAATGAAGTTATTATTCCTTCAATTTTTTTTTAATAATTTAATTAATTAAATTATATATATATATATATATATATATATATATATATATATATATATATATATATATTATTTTAACAATTGATTTTTGTTTAACTCTTTTTTGTTGTTGAAAGGTTACAACCCTAGTGAAATGTGACTATTCACATATATTCACCTATAAAATATATATCCACTTATGTGTATTTTATTTGGTTAATATTCTCCACATAAAAGTAACCTTAACATTCACACAAAGACTTTTTATTCCTTTACTTCTTATTTTACCTTGCAATTACCATGGGCTTCTAAAACCATGAGCTTGTAAACCACTAAAAGAATAATCAAAATAACCTTACATACTCTTCCTTATTTCTTTTCCCTTTTTAATTTTAAATTGTCTTGGTATGTACGTATATGTAATTCTTTATATATATCTCTTTTTTTTCTTTTCTTTTTGTTTTCTGATTTTGAGTCCTGAATAACTTTCATGATGCCCTGTTAGGTGGTTTTCAGAGTCCACTTAATAATGGCCCTGCTTGGTCATCAGTAATTCCTCGATATCAAGTCTCATTACAAGATCCATATATTAATGAGTTCTTGACAGCCTATATTCAGTTTAATGGTTTTGATGTCGCCCCTCAGACATTAATTGCACAGTTACATTCTTCTATCTGCCTAAGATTTGTTTCCAGTACTATGCCTCCTTTAAATCCAAAACTGTGTTCAAGAGCCCTTAAAGAAGGTGTGATTGTTGGTGCTGGTAATACTGCTCATCTTCAAATTGGTTTTAGTGAATGCACCCTTCCTGAAGAATGGAATAGTACATACATTCCATTGTCTCAAAAATATCCTCAGCTCAAATATTCTAAAGAACCACAACAGTTAACCCTTGTTACTCACTCTGATGGTTCTACTGGGTTGAAATTTACTAGTCCCTCCTTGTCCAGATCTGTGTCCACCTTGGACAGATCTTCATTTTTAGGGGGTAGAGATAGTACAAAAGCAGTAATACCTTCCATTCGTCCTTCAATTCCCAGAAGAAATCATAAGAACACTTTGTCACACAAGTCAGATGATTGTCAGTTCTGCGTACCTGGTACATCCTCCAGTTTCCAAGTAGAAGGACGAAAGAAAGAAAAAGAAAACTCTGTAATCTTGCCTGATATTAAGAGTGTTACTTTATCAAAAGCTCAGCAAGAGCTGATGGCTAAGATAAGTGAGAGACATCTAGAGCCTGGAAACACTAGGAGGACATTTAAGAATGGTACATTAAGGTCTGATTTTCAGTGGATACAAATGAAGAATATGTCAGATCCAGAACAGAGTGAAACAGAAAAAATGCATAGCTATACAAAATATCATATTGTTTGTATGTTGCAAAATATAGACGACATAGCTAGAGATGTGCTTGAAATCAAAGAACACATTAAAAAGATGCACACTGGCTATAATGAATGTTTGGGAATACAGAATGAAAATACCCAGAAGCTAAATGATGTTAATTCTAACATGGGTATCATATATAGATCACTTGAACATTTGATAGATGCTTTGCCACAACCTACTTCTCCGCCTCATTATAGAGAAGTAGATATTTCCAGTTCAAAGCTAAAATTCTCCTCTAGCAGTACTAAGACAGATGATGTTCTTAGAAGTATTTTGTTTAAAAGCATTGATAACATATATACTGCTAAGATTGAGAAGATCCAAAAAGGAATAGCCTTAGCCAGAGAAAAAATTGATCTGATGAAAGAAAGGCTATCAACTTTTCCTTCTTTAGAAAGTTTAAGACTGCCAAAAGGTTATGTTAGTCTTGCAAAGTTGGTTGAAAATGGCCAACCATCTGCTCCAGAAATATTGACCATGTCTGGAGTCACATCCACTAGAACCCCTGGTGAACCTACTCAAGGAGAACCGAGTGTTAAAAGAGATAGGGGTGATACTTTTTCTTTTTCACATAAGGCTTCTTGGTCTGATATAGTTACTCAAATTGTCTGGTCATTCACAGGTATTTTAAAACAATGGTGGGATAAGTTGTCAAAAGATGAGATGAAAAATATAATAGAACATCCTCCGGATCCCCTAAAAGTTATCTTTGATGCTTTAAAACATGAGTTTGTAAGGGTAGTTCCAGAAGATTCAGTTCATCATGCTCAACTATTCTTAGCACAAAGGTTGTGTAACATAGATCATCTTCATGATTATTATTCTGTTATACAAAAGCTTCTTTATCAGGCACTAGATCTCCACAATGTCGCATATTTGAGATATTACATAGCTTCAATGCCTGGGAGGATTCCAGATTTGATAAATCAGTACATTGAGACCAATAAAGTCAAGATAGAAAATTCTTCATTTGCTGCAGTTCATCAGTTGATAGTTTCTGTTTTGCAGAGAGAATGTGCAGCAGAAAAAGAAAAGAAGAATTTTAAGAAGCAGATGAAGTTCAGCAACAAAATTTGCAATAATTTTGCAGAAACCTATGATTTTGGATGCCATAGTAAATCCAGAAAGAAAGTTTTAAAGACTTCATGTTCTTGCAAACCAGGTAAATATTCTCCTAAAAAGAAATATTATCCTTCTAAATTTTCAAAGAAAAGGAGAATAGTATTTAGAAAGAGAGCAAAGCCTTCTAAGTAACATGTTTTATTTGTGGAAAATAAGGTCACTATGCTAACACTTGCAAAGAGAAGAAGGATAAAAAACAGATAAAGGTTATTGATGTTTTTACTCATATTCATGATCCTAAAGATTGGGATCTCATTTCCCATTCAGATGGGGAATATTTTGAAATATCCAGTGATTCTTTATCTTCTGAAGATGAAGAAGATGGTCTGCCAAATATCAGTCAGATAAATTTGAATTCTGATTCATCTGATTCAGATGAAACATTTATTGCTGATATTAAAATTTTTTATTACAGTAAATCAGATACATTGCATACTCAAATTGATGCAGTAAGATCTGAGATCAATCAGCTGGAGCCATCACAATTGACAGCCAGGAGAAGATTGAAAGAAAATCTAGAGAGCTTGGAAAAACAAAAACCATCCTCTAAATCATCCAAAATATTTGAGGATGAGGAGTTTATAAACAGAGAGTTTGATTCAATGTTCACACCATTGCAGATCTCAGAACCTTCACAAAGTCCAGGTATGAATGAAATCGAAACTCTCAAGATAAATATTACTAATTTGGAAGAATCTATAAAGAATGCAAGATCAGATATGATTCAATTGTCTGCCAAGCTTCAAATACTTATTTCTGATTATGATGATGCAAATTCCAAATTAACAAGATTATTGATGAAAGATATCCCTGAGGAATTGCCTTTAAAATCAAAGCAAGTTGATCTGGTAAATATCATGGGAATAGGAGATAGAGTAGTAATTCCTTTAAGAATCAAGTTACCCAATATAAAGGAATATACTCTTGATGCACAAATTGATTCTGGTGCAATGTGTACATGTTGTAAATATGGTGCTATTCCTTCTTACTACTGGCAGCCAACTAAGCTTTCTTTCAGAGCTGCTAACAAAGAATTGATGGAGATCAATCATATATCTCCTGACTTTCCAGTCTTCTTGAATAATGTGCTGACATATGTCACTTTGTACAGTTTTGATACAGGATCAGATGTCCTCGTAGGACAAGATTTCCTGAAAATATTTCTTCCAGTCACATTTGGAAAAGATTCTATCACCTTCACAACACTTGAGGGTCCAGTTCAAGTTCAAGCCAAAAATGATTTTCAGATTAATGTCAAGCCCACTGATGAAGATAAGATTCAAGATAGTTTGCAGGATTTGTCAAAAATCCAGAAGATCATAAAAAATGCAGAGCTACATGGACAATCGACTTTACAGGCCATTACAGATAAATTGAGGTCAAACTGCATAGCAAACAGGCCAGATGCATTCTGGACTAGAGAGAAGTATCTTGTGGCCTTGCATTACAAAGAAGGTTATGTCTCTAAGCCTCAAAAAGCTAGTGCTAATTATATGTCTCCTAATGAACAGGATTTGTGCAAACAAGAGATCAAACAGCTATTAGATCAGAAACTTATTGAACCTTGCAAAAGTCCATGGGCACGTCCTTCCTTTTATGTGAACAAGCATAGTGAGCAAAAAAGAGGAAAGAAGAGGTTGGTAATTAACTATAAAGCTCTGAACGAATATTTATTGCCCATCAGGTACCCTCTTCCCAATAAAGAACTCTTGCTTGCTAAAATTGCTAATGCCAATTTTTTTAGAAAATTTGATCTTAAGAGTGGTTTCTGGAAAATTGACATTGTTCCTGGAGATAGATACAAAACTGCTTTTACAGTACCACATGGTCAGTATCAGTGCAATGTCATTCCATTTGGTTTGAAAAATGCTCCCTCTGAGTTTCAGAAAAGGATGGAAGACATTTTCGGAGGGGTAGAGTTCATCATTGTATATATTGATGATTTGCTTGTTTTCAGTAAGGATGTAAATACTCATAAGAAGCATTTAGAACAGTTTTATGATATGGTGGATAAGCATGGATTGGTGTTATCAGATTCTTATAAAAAATTCCAAATTGAAAAAGTCAGAATTGACTACTTAGGTCTGCATATAGAACAAGGTCATGTTGAACTCCAAGATCATGTTTTGGTCCATATTTTGAAGTTTCCTGATATAATTCTTGACATAAAGATGTTGCAGAGATTTTTGGGATGTCTGAATTACATCAGACAATTCTATGTAAATCAATCCAATGACACAAAGATTTTGCAGAAAAGTTTGAAGAAAGAAATGACCAGTTGGACTGCACAGATGACAAAAGCAGTCAGGAATATAAAAGGTAAAATCAGAGAACTGCCTAAACTAAAACTTCCAAATATCATCCTGCCTTTTGTTCTTGAAACTGATGCTTCAGACCATACATGGGCTGCTGTATTATTGCAAAAATATGGCAGAAAGGAATCTGTGTGTGCTTATGCCTCTGGTTCATTTGATAGCACAGAAATTAAGTATCCTTAGATACTTGCAGTCAAGAGAGGTATACAAAGATTCAGATTGTTCTTGAAAAGTGTCAGATTTTTGGTTAGAACAGATCTTAAACATATGAAAGGTATTCTGACAAATAAGATATTGTTGGAACAAGGGAGCACCAGAGTTCTAAGATGGGCACTTTGGTTAGATGGCTATGATTTTGATATAGTCTATAAATCAGGTGCAGAAAATTATGTGGCAGATATTTTGACCAGAGAAGGAAGTTCAATAAGCCCAACAATCAAGGACATCAAGATGTTCAGACCTTTGTATCAAGGAGAAAGTTCTACAAGTAGAGGTTCAATCTAGTGCAGTGTGTGTCAGTCTAGTCCATGTCAGGCCATAGTATGTAGTCAGTGTGAGTATAAATTTTGTTGGGAATGTTTTGTAAAAAGAGTCAAGTCTTTACCTTTATGTCTGCAACAAATCATCCTGCAAAAATGGTTTGATTCAGAAGAAGGTATGCATTCATATCTTAGAGAGCTACTGTATAGGAATAGGCCATGGCATGCATATTATGCATTGTCTAGAACATTAGTTCCTATCTATTTTTCATTCATTCATAATACTGATTGGACATGGAATGAATATTTCACCATTCATCAAAGGGCTAGGATTCATGGCCATATAAGAGTTATTTTTTATGCCATTAATGTAGATATGTCATTAATTGGTGGAGTCCATGGTTCAAGTTATTTATGTTTAGATATATGCCCAGAGCTTGTTGGATGCTAGACAAGAATTATTCAGAGACTATTAGTACCCTCACATGGGAACTACATGTTGTAGCTCAGCACGACTACGTTATTGATTTTGAGTTCATCCACCAAGATACAGTAGTTGTTGCTAACGAAGAAGATGAATCCTTCAGTCTATTTGTGAGCCATCAGGGAAGGATTTCAGTTCAAGAAGAATATATACCTCCAGATCTATACTCGTTTCCTTTTTATTGTTGTTTCAGAGAAGAGGACCCACCTTGGTTGGGTGATTCTTTGCCTCACGAGATTCTTGCTCCTGATCTAGACGAATTATTAGAACCTGATCAAGCTGCCAGATATGATCACGATCATGACTATGAAGATAGAGAAAATAGTGATTGACAGCAAAGATCAATCATTTTATATCTTTGCATATCTTAGTGTTGGTTTCCGTGGGATTTAATCCATCTAAAAATCTCCACTGTGTAATTACTTTTATAAAAGAGTAGATGTCCTAGATTCCGACCGTACGATAACTCATTTTGCTTTATTTTGTAAGGTCCGATTTGGTCCCCATATGGCCTAGCCTCTAAGGGACGAGAAACAGGTGGTAGTACCCACTTGCCCGAATCTTTCAAGTACGCATTACTGTTATTCCTTCAGATATGATTTCCTGCATGATATTCATGCCGAAAGTAGATTTCATCTGTTTCAGGTTTCCGGTAAACGTTTTAACCGGTTAACTTGATAGGATATTATAAATACTAGCATTGTAAGAATAGGGAGGCATTCGGAGTTCTTGTGTCATTGGTGTGTTTGAGTTGAGTCTGAGTCTGAGCTCCCTGCTCTGCATCTACAAGAAATTTCTCGATCTGCTTGCATCACGGAGATCTAACTCTCAGTCATTAGGAGATCTGAGCAAGCCTGCGCATTAGGACGTATGAGCCTAGTGTGAAGCTAAAGTGGCGGGATCTATAGATCGAGTCTGTCAATAGGTATATATGTGTGTTGTCTTTAAAGCTCTGAGACAGAGTCTGCAACTAGCCAGGAAGCCTCCAGTGAGCACGCTCATTCAATGAGTTGCAGGATCTGGTAAATGCCACTGCAGTCGAACTCTGGAAAGAGACTTGAAGTCCATAATACTGTAATCTGATGTAATACCATTTTGAAATATTAATGAAGAGTTGCTCTGCATTCTGATTTCGAGTCCTAAATCTCTGAATTTTGAGTTCTTGGTTCTTGCTATGTAAAATTGGTATCATCCAAGAAGAAATCATAAGAACAATCTGTCACACAAGTCAGATGATTGTCAGTTCTGCGTACCTGATACATCCTCCAGGTTCCAAGTAGAAGGACGAAATCAAGAAAAATAAAACTCTGTAATCTTGCCTGATATTAAGAGTGTTACTTTACCAAGAGCTCAGCAAGAGCTGATGACTAAGATAAGTGAGAGACATCTAGAGCCTGGAAACACTAGGAGGAAATTTAAGAATCGTACATTAAGGTCTGATTTTCAGTGGATACAAATGAAGAATATGTCAGATCCAGAACAGAGTGAAACAGAAAAAATGCACAATTATACAAACTATCATATTGTTTGTATGTTGCAAAATATAGATGACATAGCTAGAGATGTGCTTCAAATCAAAGAACACATTAAAAAGATGCACACTAGATATAATGAATGTTTGGGAATACAGAATGAACATACCCAGAAGCTAAATGATGTTATTTCTAACATGGGTATCATATACAGATCACTTGAACATTTGAGAGATGCTTTGCCACAACCTACCTCTCCGCCTCATTATAGAGAAGTAGATATTTCCAGTTCAAACCTAAAATTCTCCTCTAGTAGTACTAAGACAGATGATGGTCTTAGAAGTATTTTGTTTAAAAGCATTGATAACATAGATACTACTAATATTGAGAAGATCCAAAAAGGAATAGCCTTAGCCAGAGAAAAAATTGATCTAATGAAAGAAAGGCTATCAACTTTTCCTTCTTTAGAAAGTTTAAGACTGCCAAAAGGTTATGTTAGTCTTGAAAAGTTGGTTGAAAATGGCCAACCATCTGCTCCAGAAATATTGACCATGTCTGGAGTCACATCCACTAGAACCCCTGGTGAACCTACTCAAGGAGAACCGAGTGTTAAAAGAGATAGGGGTGATAATTTTTCTTTTTCACATAAAGGAAGAAAGGGAGAACATGATACAACTGCACATGAAGCATCTGTTGATAGCCCTTTATCCAGATATACAGAACAATTACAAAGTGCCCTGCCAAATTAGATAATCCATCAGCAAAAGGATTTGGTAATACACTTTTGGTAAATATAGATTGCTTGAGCAGTGAAGAAGTCATAACAGTTCTGCATAATGTACATGCTTGGGCTTTACAAAGGAAAGCTGAAACAAAGGCTTCTTGGTCTGATATAGTTACTCAAATTGTCTGGTCATTCACAGGTATTTTAAAACAATGGTGGGATAAGTTGTCAGAAGATGAGATGAACAATATAATAGAACATCCTACGGATCCCCTAAAAGCTATCTTTGATGCTTTAAAACATGAGTTTGTAGGGGTAGTTCCAGAAGATTCAGTTCATCATGCTCAACTATTCTTAGCACAAAGGTTGTGTAACATAGATCATCTTCATGATTATTATTGTGTTATGCAAAAGCTTCTTTATCAGGCACCAGATCCCCACAATTTCGCATATTTGAGATATTACATAGCTTCAATGCCTGGGAGGATTCCAGATTTGATAAATCAGTACATTGAGACCAATAAAGTCAAGATAGAAAATTCTTCATTTGTTGCAGTTCATCAGTTGATAGTTTCTGTTTTGCAGAGAGAATGTGTAGCAGAAAAATCAAAGAAGAATTTTAAGAAGCAGATGAAGTTCAGCAACAAAATTTGCAATAATTTTGCAGAAACCTATGATTTTGGATGCCATAGTAAATCCAGAAAGAAAGTTTCAATGACTTCATGTTCTTGCAAACCAGGTAAATATTCTCCTAAGAAGAAATATTATCCTTCTAAATTTTAAAAGACAAGGAGAATAGTATTTAGAAAGAGAGCAAAGCCTTCTAAGAAAGTAACATGTTTTATTTGTGGAAAAGAAGGTCACTATGCTAACACTTGCAGAGAGAAGAAAGATAAAAAACAGATAAAGGTTATGGATGTTTTTACTCATATTCATGATCCTAAAGATTGGGATCTCATTTCCCATTCAGATGGGGAATATTTTGAAATATCCAGTGATTCTTTATCTTCTGAAGATGAAGAAGATGGTCTGCCAAATATCAGTAAGATAAATTTGAATTCTGATTCATCTGATTGAGATGAAACATTTATTGTTGATATTAAAATGTTTTATTACAGTAAATCAGATACATTGCAGACTCAAATTGATGCAGTAAGATCTAAGCTCAATCAGCTTGAGCCATCACAATTGACAGCCAGGAGAATATTGAAACAAAAGCTAGAGAGCCTGGAAAAACAAAAGCCATCCTGTAAATCATCCAGAATATTTGAGGATGAGGAGTTTATAAACAGAGAGTTTGATTCAATGTTCACACCATTTCAGATCTCAGAACCTTCACAAAGTCCAGGTATGAATGAAATCGAAACTCTCAAGATAAATATTTCTAATTTGGAAGCATCTATAAAGAATGCAAGATCAGATATGATTCAATTGTCTGCCAAGCTTCAAATACTTATTTCTGATTATGATGATGAAAATTCCAAATTAACAAGATTATTGATGAAAGATATCCCTGAGGAATTTCCTTTAAATCAAAGCAAGTTGATCTGGTAAATATCATGGGGATAGGAGATAGAGTAGTAATTCCTTTAAGAATCAAGTTACTTAATATAAAGGAATATACTCTTGATGCACAAATTGATTCTGGTGCAATGTGTACATGTTGTAAATATGGTGCTATTCCTTCTTACTACTGGCAGCCAACTAAGCTTTCTTTCAGAGCTGCTAACAAAGAATTGATGGAGATCAACCATATATCTCCTGACTTTCCAGTCTTCTTGAATAATGTGCAGACATATGTCACTTTGTACAGTTTGATACAAGATCAGATGTCCTCTTATGACAAGATTTCCTAAAAAGATTTCTTCCAGTCACATTTGGAAAATATTCTGTCACCTTCACAACACTTGAAGGTCCAGTTCAAGTTCAAGCCAAAAATGATTTTCATATTAATGTCAAGCCCACTGATGAAGATAAGATTCAAGACAGTTTGCAGGATTTGTCAAAAATCCAGAAGATCATAAAAAATGCAGAGCTACTGTTAGGTCCCTATATTACTAGTATAGTCCCTTATTGTTGTTAGTGTAACCCCCTTATTGTTATTATTGTACCCTTGTAACCCCCATTTTTTTATTATTGTGCCCTTAAATTATTATTGTTAAGTCGGCTAGGATTACATTGTGGCCCACTAGGCTTACATTATGGCCACATGGACTTCTATATATAGAAAGGAGGTTTTGTAAATTGTATCATCGAAGAATTGTTCATTTATGTAATGTATGGGAGGTTGCCCCCTCGAAGTGGCTCATTTCTAAGGCGTTGATATCTCTTTTCTTCTCTTTTTGGAGCTGGTTACACAACATTTGGTATCAGAGCTTTGGATTCTAGGGTTTCGCTGCTCCAAACAGGTCATCGTGGCATTTTCGCTATAACATTTTTTCTACGAAGTTTCAGAAGCTGAAATTTTTAGGTTGCGAAACCGAAATCCTGAGGAAGATTTTCTAAAAATTTCAGAGCTTGGTTCGCAATATTTTCGGAGATATCATCTGTGGAAGTTAGGTCTTTTTTCAGGCTCCTAAACAGGTCATCGTGGAATTTGCGCTATAACTTATTTTCTACGAAGTTTCAGAATCTAAAATTCGTATGGTGCGAAGCCGAAATCCTGAGGTGATTCGTCAAAAAATTTCAGAGCTTGGTTCGCAATGTTTTGGGAGATATGATCTGTGGAAGGTAGTGCTTTTTCAGGCTCCTGAATTTCGTCGCAAAGAGGTGATCGTGGGAAAATTTCAATAACTCTCTCTTTGGGCATCGGATTGGAGTTCCGTAAAAATTGGTCGCAAGTAAACAGACTTTAGTTTCTTGGCTATCAATTTTAGAGACAAAGGATGAAACAGTGACACGTGGAAAGTCGTACAAGTTCGCTCTACTGAACCAATCCATAATTAGGTCATTGTGGGAGATTGGACACAACGTTGTCTTGGAGAATCCAAATCAGGTCAGACCTGTGGAATTTGAAAGATAATTCAGAGGGCTACGTTGATACCGAAATTCAAATATTGAAGTGCTGCAATCATAGAGATAATCTAGTTTCAATATCGAGTTCCTCAAAAGCAAGAAAAAGGTGTGTATATATTTTTTTCTTTCCAAATTGCATGAGTCTTCTTTGAAGAATCAATTTGAATTGATTCCAAGGGCCTATTGTAGAATATATAGCAGTATTGGGTTCTAAAAGATGCCCCGTAAAAATAATTCAACACCCATTAAGCCTTCAGAAGGCTCTACTATGACTCATGAAGATGAAGAATTGCAACATGATCTATCAAAATTACAAGAGAAAGAGCAACAAATTTCACTCTCGCAAAGAGCAACAAAAAATGAAATGGAAGTAAAGATGGACGGTTTGAAGAAAGGCGTGGAAGCTAAGATAGATGGCATGGAAGCTAAGCTGGTTGGCATGGAAGCGGACATGAAAGACAACATGGAAAACATGAAGAATGATCTCAAAATAGACATCGAAGGTTTGACAAAGTTGATACAAGAAATGTTTCCTAATGGTGAAAAGATAGTAGAAGAACCTCATGATGAGAACAAAATAAATGTTAATCGTGATTTCATAAACTCTAATGTTGGCGGGAAGAACCACCATATTCCAAAATGGATATGAGGAAGTTTGATGGAAAGGATCCTGTAACATGGATACTACAGATGGAGCAATATTTTGATCTCCATAATGTGAAAAACACACAAAAGGTACGCATCGCAACTTTACATTTAGAACAAAATACATTTGTATGGTATCGATGGCTTTGCTCCCGTAAAAAAATTGTCACTTGGTCAATTTTTATGGAGGAAATGATAGCACATTATGAGGATACAAAGAGCAACACCTTCTTTAGCCAATTGATAAATCTCAAACAAAAGGGTTTAGTGGGGCAGCACATCGAGGACTTCCAAAAATTGAATATAAGGGTAACTGATATTCCAGAGGAACACAGGATTGATCTCTTCATAGGCACTTTAAAGGATAACATCCAACATGAAGTTCACGTTCTAGAACCTGATTCATTGGAGAAGGCATTCAGGTTGGCAAGAAAAGTTGAATGTAAAATTATGGCGACAAGGAAGCCTACCACTCAATTCTATAAAGAAGGAAGTGTTTCTACGCCTAGATTTCCACAACCTACAAGGTTGACACCACAACAATTGGAAGAAAAAAAGAGAAAAAGGGCTTTGCTACAGTTGTGATAGAAAATACACTAAAGGTCATAAGTGTGCTGAGAAGAAATTATTTTACATAGATTGTGAAGAGGAAGAAGAAAATGAACAAGAAGTGGATATACACCAGGAACCAGCCCTAGAAGAGGAAGAAATGAATTCGACCATATCGTGTAATGCACTGGAAGGAATTACCACTCCTCAAACTCTCAAGATAGAAGGACAAATCAAGAAGAAAAAGGTAATAGTGTTGATTGATTTAGGTAGCACCCATAATTTTATTCATTGTAAGGTAGCCAAGGAATTAAATTGTTTCCTATACCCAACACCAGAATGTCAAGTGATGGTTGCAAATGGAGGAACTATAAATTGCTCTGGAAAATGCCATAATATCAAGCTAACCATGGGGGAATATGTATTGACTAGTCTAATGCTTTCCATTCCTATGGGAGGTGCTGATGTTGTACTAGGAGTACAATGGTTACAATCTTTGGGGACGGTAGCTTTTAATTTTCAAGAACTTTTCTTGAAATTTTTTTCAGAAGGAAAGGAAGTCGAATTACGGGGTATTGCGCGGAAGCCAGGAAGGATAATAAGCTCTAATGTCATGACAAAGCTTCTAAAGAAAGAACAGCGAGGCGTAATTGCACAACTATGCTCACTAGAAGTTCCAACATCAAAATCATCTATTTCTGCAGATCTCCAACAAGTCTTGGACAATCATTCCAAGGTGTTTGAAACTCCCAAAGGACTCCCACCTATTCGTGATCATGATCATGCTATTCATTTGATTCCGGGAAGTGTTCCTCCAAACATCAGGCCTTATAGATATCCTTACTTCCAAAAGAGCGAAATTGAACGTATGATTGCAGAAATGTTAGAGGCGGATATAATTCAACCTAGTCAAAGTTCTTTCTCTGCTCCTGTAGTATTGGTACACAAGAAGGATGGATCATGGCGAATGTGTCCGGATTATAGGGAGCTCAATAAGCTCACCATTAAAGATAAATTTCCCATTCCTGTGATTGACGAATTATTGGAAGAATTACATGGAGCAATTTATTTTACCAAGTTGGATCTTCGTTCAGGATATCATCAAATTAGAATGAAGACCGAAGATATTCCAAAAACAGCATTTCGAACTCATGAAGGTCATTATGAATTTTCGGTCATGCCTTTTGGCCTTACCAATGCACCTTCTACATTTCAAGGGTTGATGAATTCCATTTTCAAACCCTTCCTTAGAAAATTTGTGCTAGTATTTTTTGATGATATACTAATCTACAGCAGGTCTTGGAAGGGTCATGTTGAACATGTTGACAGAGTGCTCAAACTATTGCAGGAGAAACAATTATATGCAAAAGCATCCAAATGTTTCTTTGGAGTACAAGAGGTGGAATATCTGGGTCATATTATATCCCACGAGGGTGTTAAAGTAGACCCTAACAAAATTAAAGCCATTAAGGAATGGAAAGTCCCTAAGACAATAAAGCAGTTGCGAGGATTTCTCGGGTTAACAGGCTATTATCTTAAGTTTGTTAAGAATTATGGAAGAATAGCAGCACCTCTAACAACATTATTGAAGAAAGATGCATTTTCATGGACTCCTGAAGCAACTAAGGCCTTTGAACATCTTAAAGAGGCAATGTGCCTAGCACCGGTCTTAGCTACGCCAGACTTCACAAAAACCTTTATTGTGAAATGTGATGCCTCAGGAAATGGAATTGGTGCTGTTTTAATGCAGGAAGGAAGACCCATTGCTTTTGAAAGTCGTCCAATCAAAGGAAAGTATTTACAGAAACCTATTTATGAGAAGGAAATGTTAGCAATACTGCATGCACAAAAGAAATGGCGAACTTACTTAACTGGAAGACACTTCAAGGTAAAAACTGATCATGATAGTCTTAAACACTTTTTGGAACAAAGACTATCTTCAGAAGAGCAGCAAAAATGGGTCACAAAGATGTTGGGTTATGACTTTGAAATAATCTACAAAAATGAAAGCTTAATGTTGTTGCAGATGCACTCTCAAGAAAGAATGAAGAGGTGGAAGCATTGCTTTGTGCCATTTCTATTATCCAACCAGATTGGATAACTGAAGCAAGAGATGAATGGAAGAACGACAAAGATGTATGGACACTCATTCAAAAGTTGCAACAAGATCCTAGTACATCTGACACATTTAGTTGGAAAAATGATTCCTTATGGTACAAAGATCGCTTATATCTTTGTAAGAATTCCCAACTAAAACAAAAGATTCTTCTGGAATTGCACACTTCTCCTTTAGGAGGACACTCAGGATTTTTAAAAACTTACCACAGGGTGAAGAAAGAATTTTTTTGGGATGGCCTTAAATCCGATATTCAAAAGTTTGTGGCGGAATGTTTGGTTTGCCAGCAGAATAAAGTGGAAACAATTAAGACCCCAGGACTTCTACAACCTTTATCCATTCCAAGTCAACGTTGTGAGGAGATTTCAATGGATTTTATCACAGGTTTACCTAAGTCCGAAGGAAAGAGTGTCATCATGGTGGTAGTTGATAGACTTACCAAGTATGCACACTTTTGTGCATTATCTCATCCATTTAAAGCAAGTACAGTTGCTACTACATTTGTGGACAGAATTCAAAAGCTACATGGAAGCCCAAGGGTTATTGTGAGCGATAGAGATCCCATTTTTACGAGAAATTTTTGGACGGAGTTATTTTCTTGTTTGGGTACTCAATTAGCTCATAGCTCATCTTATCATCCTCAATCTGATGGTCAAACTGGGATAGTAAATAAATGTTTGGAAGGATATCTTCGTTGTTTTGTATCTGATAAACAAACACAATGGGTCAAGTGGTTACCTCTTGCCGAATGGTGGTATAACACTTCCTTCCATACTGCAGCAAAAATGACCCCATTTATGGCACTTTATGGATATCATCCACCATCCATCACATCATCTTTAAGAGAAAATTCTAAGGTTCAAGTAGTGGAAGATCACATCGAGCATCAGCAAGAAGTTCTCCAACTCTTAAAGGATAACCTGAATTTGGCACAAAATCGAATGAAACAACAGGCAAATCAACATCATAGCGAGAGAAGTTTTGATGTAGGAGATTGGGTATTTTTACGGCTACAACCATACAAACAAATGTCCCTCAAGCAAGCAAAGAAGGATAATAAATTATCGCCAAAGTACTATGGTCCTTACAAGGTGTTGCAAAAGATTGGTACTATGGCATACAACTTGGAGCTTCCTGCTTCTTCGCGAGTACATCCAGTTTTCCATGTTTCATGCTTAAAGAAGGTTATAGGTGAAAATCTTCCAGTTCAAACAGTATTGCCAGAACTTGATGGGGAAGGGAAAATCATATTGAAACCTGAAGCAGTCATGGAAAAAAGAACTCGACAACTACGGAATCGATCAATTTCAGAGTATCTCATCAAGTGGAAGAACTTACCCACTGAAGATTCTACATGGGAGGATGAGAATTTTATACAGAAGCACCCGTAGCTACTCAAGCGTTGAGGACAACACTTTTTTGAAGGAGAGGGGCATGTTAGGTCCCTATATCACTAGTATAGTCCCTTATTATTGTTAGTGTAACCCCCTTATTGTTATTATTGAACCCTTGTAACCCCCATTTTGTTATTATTGTGCCCTTAAATTATTATTGTTAGGTCGGCTAGGATTACACTGTGGCCCACTAGGATTACATTATGGCCCCATGGACTCCTATATATAGAAAGGAGGTTTTGTAAATTGTATCATCCAAGAATTGTTCATTTATGTAATGTATTGGAGGTTTCCCCCTCGAAGTGGCTCATTTCTAAGGCGTTGATATCTCTTTTCTTCTCTTTTTGGAGCTGGTTACACAATAGCTACATGGACAATCGACTTTACAGGCCATTACAGATAAATTGAGGTCAAACTGCATAGCAAACAGGCCAGATGCATTCTAGACTAGAGAGAAGTATTTTGTGGCCTTGCATTACAAAGAAGGTTATGTCTCTAAGCCTCAAAAAGCTAGTGCTAATTATATGTCTCCTAATGAACAGGATTTGTGCAAACAAGATATCAAACAGCTATTAGATCAGAAGCTTATTGAGCCTTGCAAAAGTCCATGGGCATGTCCTGCCTTTTATGTGAACAAGCATAGTGAGCAGAAAAGAGGAAAGAAGAGGTTGGTAATTAACTATAAAGCTCTGAATGAAGCTTTATTGCCTATCAGGTACCCTCTTCCCAATAAAGAACTCTTGCTTGTTAAAATTTCTAATGCCAATGTTTTTAGCAAATTTGATCTTAAGAGTGGTTTCTGGAAAATTGGCATTATTCCTGGAGATAGATACAAAACTGCTTTTACAATACCATATGGTTAGTATCAGTGGACTGTCATGCCATTTGGTTTGAAAAATTCTCCCTCTGAGTTTCAGAAAAGGATGGAAGACATTTTCGGAGGGGTAGAGTTCATCATTGTATATATTGATGATTTGCTTGTTTTCAGTAAGGATGTAAATACTCATATGAAGCATTTAGAACAGTTTTATGATATGGTGTATAAGCATGGATTGGTGTTATCAGATTCTAATAAAAAATTCCAAATTGGAAAGTCAGAATTGACTACTTAGGTCTGCATATAGAACAAGGTCATGTTGAACTCCAAGATCATGTTTTGGTCCATCTTTTGAAGTTTCCTGATATAATTCTTGACATAAAGATGTTGCAGAGATTTTTGGGATGTTTGAGTTACATCAGACAATTCTATGTAAATCAATCCAATGACACAAAGATTTTGCAGAAAATATTGAAGAAAGAAAAGACCAGTTGGACTACAGAGATGACAGAAGCAGTTAGGAATATAAAAGGTAAAATCAGAGAACTACCTAAACTAAAACTTCCAGATATCAGCATGCCTTTTGTTCTTGAAACTGATGCTTCAGACCATACATGGGCTACTGTATTATTGCAAAAATATGGCAGAAAGGAATCTGTGTGTGCTTATGGCTCTGGTTCATTTGATAGCACAGAAAGTAAGTATCCTTCGTCACATAAAGAGATACTTGCAGTCAAGAGAGGTATACAAAGATTCGGATTGTTCTTGAAAAGTGTTAGATTTTTGGTTAGAACAGATCTTAAACATATGAAAGGTATTCTGACAAATAAGAGATTGTTGGAACAAGGGAGCACCAGAGTTCTAAGATGGGCACTTTGGTTAGATGGCTATGATTTTGATATAGTTTATAAATCAGGTGCAGAAAATTATGTGGCAGATATGTTGACCAGAGAAGGAAGTTCAATAAGCCCAACAATCAAGGACATCAAGATGTTCAGACCTTTGTATCAAGGAGAAAGTTCTACAAGTAGAGGTTCAGTCCAGTGCAGTGTGTGTCAGTCTAGTCCATGTCAGGTCATAGTATGTAGTCAGTGTGAGTATAAGTTTTGTTGGGAACGTTTTGTAAAAAGAGTCAATTCTTTACCTTTATGTCTGCAACAAATCATCCTGCAAAAATGGTTTGATTCAGAAGAAGGTATGCAATCATATCTTAGAGAGCTACCGTATAGGAATAGGCCATGGCGTGTATATTACGCATTGTCTAGAACATTAGTTCCTGTCTATTTTGCATTCATTGATAATAATGATTGGACATGGAATGACTATTTCACCATTCATCAAAGGGCTAGGATTCATGGCCATATTAGAGTTATTTTTTATGCCATTAATGTAGATAGTGTCATTAATTGGTGGAGTCCATGGTTCAAGTTATTTATGTTTAGATATATGCCAGAGCTTGTTGGATGCTAGACAAGAATTATTCAGAGACTATTAGTACCCTCACATGGGAACTACATGTTGCAGCTCAGCATGACTATGTTATTGATTTTGAGTTCATCCACCAAGATACGGTTGTTGTTGCTAATGAAGAAGATGAATCCTTCAGTCTGTTTGTGAGCCATCAAGGAAGGATTTCAGTTGAAGAAGAATATAGACCTCCAGATCTATACTCGTTTCCTTTTATTGTTGTTTCAGAGAAGAGGACCCACCTTGGTTGGGTGATTCTTTGCCTCACGAGATTCTTGCTCCTGATCTAGACGAATTATTAGAACCTGATCAAGCTGCCAGATATGATCACGAGCATGACTATGAAGATAGAGAAAACAATGATTGATAGCAAAGATCAATCATTTGATATCTTTGCATATCTTAGTGTTGGTTTCCGTGGGATTTAATCCAGCTAAAAATCTCCATTGTGTAATTACTTTTATAAAAGAGTAGATGTCCTAGATTCTGGCTATACGATAACTCATTTTGTTTTATTTTGTAAGGTCAGATTTGGTCCCCATATGGCCTAGCCTCTAAGGGACGAGATAACAAGTGGTAGTACCCACTTTCCCGAATATTTCAAGTACGCATTATTGTTAGTCCTTCGGATATGATTTCCTGCGTGAATATTCATGCCGAAAGTAGATTTCATCTGTTTCGGGTTTCCGGTAAAAGTTTTAACCCGTTAACTTGCTAGGATATTATAAATACTAGCATTGTAAGAATAGGGAGGCATTCGGAGTTCTTGAGTCATTGGTGTGTTTGAGTTGAGTCTGAGTCTGAGCTCCTTGCTCTGCATCTGCGAGAAATTTCTCGATCTGCTTGCATCACGAAGATCTAACTCTCAGTCCTTAGGAGATCTGAGCAAGCATGTGCATTAGGACGTATGAGCCTAGTGTGAAGCTAAAGTGGTGGGATCTATAGATCAAGTTTGTCAATAGGTCTATCTGTGTGTTGTGTTTAAAGCTCTGAGACAGAGTCTGCAGCTAGCCAGGAAGCCTCTAGTGAGCACGCTCATTTAATGAGTTGCAGCATCTGGTAAATGCCACTGCAGTCGAACTCTAGAAAGAGACTTGAAGTCCATAATACTGTAATATGATGTAATACCATTTTGAAATATTAATGAAGAGTTGCTCTGCCTTCTGATTTCGAGTCTTGAATCTCTGAATTTTGAGTTCTTGGTTCTTGTTATGTAAAATTGGTATCAGAGCCATCTGGTTCTCTGTCCGAGTGGTTTTCTTTGTTTGGTTTTTCCTTTGAGTAGTATTTGTCTGTGCCACTGTCCACGAGTCTGAGTTGGAGGTAAGGCGGTGATCGAGCGTTGAGGCGGAGGATTGCCGTGTTTTGCTCCTGGTGCACAAAGACTTTTGTTTATCCTCTGTTCAGGTGCATACTTATATTTCATCTCAATCGCTGGTTCTTTGAATGAATTTGTTCTTCAAACACCCGAAGATAAGAAAATTTCTAGAAACAAGAGATGGTCATTTTTAAATAAGTATATGAACAAAACTTCTGAAGAAAAGTTGTATGATGAGAAAGTTATTGTTCAAGAGTTTGAGCCACAACCTAATTGGACACTGCCAGAGATTGATGTAGACAAGTTATATAAGATCCCTGCTTTTAAGTTTAGAGCAACTCAGTTATTTCGGTTTACATATGTAAATATTCCAATTTCTGTCGGACAGCAAGTTTATCAAATTCCATTAATTAAGAAAGAAGATGTTGAATTGGGTTTAGAACATGGCTTCAAATATATTCATATAGGCATGGTTCAGTTTGGAATTAATCCTTTAGTAAGGCCAGGGTTGAATACATCTTGTCTGACATGCATTCTTGATACAAGATTGAATAGCTTTCATGATGCCCTATTAGGTGGTTTTCAGAGTCCACTTAATAATGGCCCTGCTTGGTCATCAGTAATTCCTCGATATCAAGTCTCATTACAAGATCCATATATTAATGAGTTCTTGACAACCTATATTTAGTTTAATGTTTTTGATGTCGCCCCTCAGACATTAATTGCACAGTTACATTCTTCTATCTGCCTTAGATTTGTTTCCAATACTATGCCTCCTTTAAATCCAAAACTCTGTTCAAGAGCCCTTAAAGAAGGTGTGATTGTTGGTGCTGGTAATACTGCTCCTCTTCAAATTGGTTTTAGTGAATGCACCCTTCCTGAAGAATGGAATACTACATACATTCCATTGTCTCAAAAATATCCTCAGCTCAAATCTTCTAAAGGACCACAACAGTTAACCCTTGTTACTCACTCTGATGGTTCTACTGGGTTGAAATTTACTAGTCCCTCCTTGTCCAAATCTGTGTCCACCTTGGATAGATCTTCATTTCTAGGGGGTAGAGATAGTACAAAAGAAGTAATAAGAATCACTGGATATTTCAAAATATTCCCCATATGAATGGGAAATGAGATCCCAATCTTTAGGATCATGAATATGAGTAAAAACATCCATAACCTTTATCTGTTTTTTATCCTTCTTCTCTCTGCAAGTGTTAGCATAGTGACCTTCTTTTCCACAAATAAAACATGTTACTTTCTTAGAAGGCTTTGCTCTCTTTCTAAATACTATTCTCCTTTTCTTTGAAAATTTAGAAGGATAATATTTCTTCTTAGGAGAATATTTACCTAGTTTGCAAGAACATGAAGTCTTTGAAACTTTCTTTCTGGATTTACTATGGCATCCAAAATCATAGGTTTCTACAAAATTATTGCAAATTTTGTTGCTGAACTTCATCTGCTTCTTAAAATTCTTCTTTGCTTTTTCTGCTGCACATTTTCTCTGCAAAACAGAAACTATCAATTGATGAACTGCAGCAAATGAAGAATTTTCTATCTTGACTTTATTGGTTTCAATGTACTGATTTATCAAATCTGGAATCCTCCCAGGCATTGAAGCTATGCAATATCTCAAATATGCGACATTGTGGGGATCTGGTGCCTGATAAAGAAGCTTTTGCATAACACAATAATAATCATGAATATGATCTATGTTACACAACCTTTGTGCTAAAAATAGTTGGGCATGATGAAGTGAATCTTCTAGAACTACCCCTACAAACTCATGTTTTAAAGCATCAAAGATAGCTTTTAGGGGATCCGTAGGATGTTCTATTATATTGTTCATCTCATCTTCTGACAACTTATCCCACCATTGTTTTAAAATACCTGTGAATGACCAGACAATTTGAGTAACTATATCAGACCAAGAAGCCTTTGTTTCAGCTTTCCTTTGTAAAGCCCAAGCATGTACATTATGCAGAACTGTTATGACTTCTTCACTTCTCTAGCAATCTATATTTACCAAAAGTGTATTACTAAATCCTTTTGCTGATGGATTATCTAATTTGGCAGGGACGCTTTGTAATTGTTCTGTATATATGGAGAAATGGTTATCAGTAGATGCTTCATGTGCAGTTGTATCATGTTCTCCCTTTCTTCCTTTATGTGAAAAAGAAAAAGAATCACCCCTATCTCTTTTAACACTCGGTTCTCCTTGAGTAGGTTCACCAAGGGTTCTAGTGGATGTGACTCTAGACATGGTCAATATTTCTGGAGCAGATGGTTGGCCATTTTCAACCAACTTTGCAAGACTAACATAACCTTTTGGCAGTCTTAAACTTTCTAAAGAAGGAAAAGTTGATAGCCTTTCTTTCACCAGATCAGTTTTTTCTCTGGCTAAGGTTATTCCTTTTTGGATCTTCTCAATCTTAGCAGTATCTATGTTATCAATGCTTTTAAACAAAATACTTCTAAGACCATCATCTGTCTTAGTACTGCTAGAGGAGTATTTTAGCTTTGAACTGGAAATATCTACTTCTCTATAATGAGGCGGAGAAGTAGGTTGTGGCAAAGCATCTCTCAAATGTTCAAGTGATTTGTATATGATACCCATGTTAGAATTAACATCATTTAGCTTCTGGGTATGTTCATTCTGTATTCCCAAACATTCATTATAGCCAGTGTGCATCTTTTTAATGTGTTCTTTGATTTCAAGCACATCTCTAGCTATGTCGTCTATATTTTGCAACATACAAACAATCTGATAGTTTGTATAATTATGCATTTTTTATTGTTTCACTCTGTTCTGGATCTGACATATTCTTCATTTGTATCCACTAAAAATCATACCTTAATGTAACATTCTTAAATGTCCTCTTAGTGTTTCCAGGCTCTAGATGTCTCTCACTTATCTTAGCCATCAGCTCTTGCTGAGCTCTTGGTAAAGTAACACTCTTAATATCAGGCAAGATTACAGAGTTTTATTTTTCTTGCTTTCGTCCTTCTACTTGGAAACTGGAGGATGTACCAGGTACGCAGAACTGACAATCATCTGACTTGTGTGACAGAGTGTTCTTATGATTTCTTCTAGGAATTGAAGGAGGAATGGAAGGTATTACTGCTTTTGTACTATCTCTACCCCCTAAGAATGAAGATCTAGCCAAGGTGGACACAGATCTGGACAAGGAGGGACTAGTAAATTTCAACCCAGTAGAACCATCAGAGTGAGTATCAAGGGTTAAATGTTGTGGTTCTTTAGAAGATTTGAGCTGAGGATATTTTTGAGACAATGGAATGTATGTACTATTCCATTCTTCAAGAAGGGTGAATTCACTAAAACCAATTTGAAGAGGAGCAGTATTACCAGCACCAACAATCACACCTTCTTTAAGGGCTCTTGAACAGAGTTTTGGATTTAAAGGAGGCATAGTACTGGAAACAAATCTAAGGTAGATAGAAGAATGTAACTGTGCAATTAATGTCTGAGGGGCGACATCAAAACCATTAAACTGAATATAGGCTGTCAAAAACTCATTAATATATGGATCTTGTAATGAGACTTGATATCGAGGAATTACTGATGACCAAGCAGGGCCATTATTAAGTGGACTCTGAAAACCACCTAACAGGGCATCATGAAAGTTATTCAATCTTGTATCAAGAATGCATGTCAGACAAGATGTATTCAACCCTGGCCTTACTAAAGGATTAATTCCACACTGAACCATGCCTATATGAATATATTTGAAGCCATGTTCTAAACCCCATTCAACATCTTCTTTCTTAATTAATGGAATTTGATAAACTTGATGTCCGACAGAAATTGGAATATTTACAGATGTAAACCGAAACAACTGAGTTGCTCTAAACTGAAAAGCAGGGATCTTATATAACTTGTCTACATCAATCTATGGTAGTGTCCAATTAGGTTGTGGCTCAAACTCTTGAACAATAACTTTCTCATCATACAACTTTTCTTCAGAAGTTTTGTTCATATACTTATTTAAAAATGACCATCTCTTGTTTCTAGCAATTTTCTTATCTTCGGGTGTTTGAAGAACAAATTCATTCAAAGAACCAGCCATTGAGATGAAATATAAGTATGCACCTGAACAGAGGAGAAACAAAAGTCTTTGTGCACCAGGAGCAAAACACGGCAGTCCTTCGCCTCAACGCTCGACTAGCGCCTTACCTCCAACTCAGACTCGTGGATAGTAGCATGGACAAATACCACTAAAAGGAAAAACCAGACAAAGAAAACCACTCGGACAGAGACACAGATGGCTCTGATACCAATTTTACATAGCAAGAAACAAGAACTCAAAATTCAGAGATTCAGGACTCGAAATCAGAATGCAGAGCAACTCTTCATTAATATTTCAAAATGGTATTACATCAGATTACAGTATTATGGACTTCAAGTCTTTTTCCAAAGTTCGACTGCAATGGCATTTCCAGATCCTGCAACTCATTGAATGAGCGTGCTCACTAGAGGCTTCCTGGCCAGTTGCAGACTCCGTCTCAGAGATTTAAACACAACACACATATAGACCTATTGACAGACTCGATCTATAGATCCCGCCACTTTAGCTTCACACTAGGCTCATACGTCCTAATGCGTAGGCTTGCTCAGATCTCCTAAGGACTGAGAGTTAGATCTCCGTGATGCAAGCAGATTGATAAATTTCTCACAGATGTAGAGCAGGGAGCTCAGACTCAGACTCAACTCAAACACACCAATGACTCAAGAACTCCGAATTCCTCCCTAATCTTACAATGCTAGTATTTATAATATCCTAGCAAGTTAACCGGTTAAAACTTTTACCGAAAACCTGAAACAGATGAAATCTACTTTCGGCATGAATATCACGCAGGAAATCATATCCGAAGGACTAACAGTAATTCATACTTGAAAGATTCGGGCAAGTGGGTACTACCACCTGTTATCTTGTCCTTTAGAGGCTAGGCCATATGGGGACCGAATCTGACCTTACAAAATAAAGCAAAATGAGTTATCGTACAGTCGGAATCTAGGACATCTGCTCTTTTATAAAAGTAATTACACAGTGGAGATTTTTAGTTGGATTAAATCCCACGGAATCCAACACTAAGATATGAAAAGATATCAAATGATTGATCTTTGTTGTCAATCATTGTTTTCTCTATCTTCATAGTCATGCTCGTGATCATATCTGGCAGCTTGATCAGGTTCTAATAATTCGTCTAAATCAGGAGCAAGAAACTCGTGAGGCAAAGAATCACCCAACCAAGGTGGGTCCTCTTCTCTGAAACAACAATAAAAAGGAAACGATTATAGATCTGGAGGTCTATATTCTTCTTCAACTGAAATCCTTCCATGATGGCTCACAAACAGACTGAAGGATTCATCTTCTTCGTTAGCAACAACAACTGTATCTTGGTGGATGAACTCAAAATCAATAACATAGTCGTGTTGAGCTGCAACATGTAGTTCCCGTGTGAGGGTACTAATAGTCTCTGAATAATTCTTGTCTAGCATCCAACAAGCTCTGGGCATATATCTGAACAGAAATAACTTGAACCATGGACTCCACCAATTAATGACACTATCTACATTAATGGCATAAAAAATAACTCTAATATGGCCATGAATCCTAGCCCTTTGATGAATGGTGAAATAATCATTCCATGTCCAATCAGTATTCTGAATGAATGCAAAATAGACAGGAACTAATGTTCTAGACAATGCATAATATACATGCCATGGCCTATTCCTATACAGTAGCTCTCTAAGATATGATTGCATACCTTCTTCTGAATCAAACCATTTTTGCAAGATGATTTGTTGCAGACATAAAGGTAAAGACTTGACTCTTTTTAGAAAACATTTCCAACAAAACTTATACTCACACTGACTACATACTATGACCTATCATGGACTAGACTGACACACACTGGACTAGACTGAACCTCTACTTGTAGAACTTTCTCCTTGATACAAAGGTCTGAACATCTTGATGTCCTTGATTGTTGGGCTTATTGAACTTCCTTCTCTGGTCAACATATCTGCCACATAATTTTCTGCACCTGATTTATAGACTATATCAAAATCATAGCCATCTAACCAAAGTGCCCATCTTAGAACTCTGGTGCTCCCTTGTTCCAACAATCTCTTATTTGTCAGAATACCTTTCATATGTTTAAGATCTGTTCTAACCAAAATTCTGACACTTTTCAAGAACAATCTGAATCTTTGTATACCTCTCTTGACTGCAAGTATCTCTTTATGTGACGAAGGATACTTACTTTCTGTGCTATCAAATGAACCAGAGCCATAAGCACACAGATTCCTTTCTGCCATATTTTTGCAATAATACAGCAGTCCATGTATGGTCTGAAGCATCAGTTTCAAGAACAAAAGGCAGGTTGATATCTGGAAGTTTTAGTTTAGGCAGTTCTCTGATTTTACCTTTTACATTCCTGACTGCTTCTGTCATCTCTGTAGTCCAACTGGTCTTTTCTTTCTTCAACCTTTTCTGCAAAATCTTTGTGTCATTGGACTGATTTACATAGAATTATCTGATGTAATTCAGACATCCCAAAAATCTCTGCAACATCTTTATGTCAAGAATTATATCAGGAAACTTCAAAAGATGGACCAAAACATGATCTTGGAGTTCAACATGACCTTGTTCTATATGCAGACCTAAGTAGTCAATTCTGACTTTTCCAATTCGGAATTTTTCATCAGAATCTGATAACACCAATCCATGCTTAGACACCATATCATAAAATTGTTCTAAATGCTTCTTATGAGTATTTACATCCTTACTGAAAACAAGCAAATCATCAATATATACAATGATGAACTTTCCTTCTCTCTTATATATATATATATATTTCTTCCTTTTTTTTGGGTCAATTTTTTTATCATGGCCAAAGGCCTTTGACAAACTCAACAATGGAGAAACTCCAAAATTTGTATCGAATGCTTCAGTCACGACGGCAACAAGGTTGACGATTTTTATGGTCAAAGACCTAGATCGGAGAGCGTGGCTCTGTGCAGCGCTTAAGCAGCTGAAGGCTCAAACTACTCTAATACCAAATGAAGCGAACAAAGTTCATTCTCAAGCTTAAATACTCCAGAACACTTGGAATACAAAGATATCCATGAGGATACAAATATTATATTCTAAAAGATATGAGGTAGATGATTGAATGTTACAAGTGATACCTACTTATATACCTACGCAGGTGCCTCTTCACAAAAGGTCATGTCTTATCAGACATGACCTTTCAGCCTAATTACTAATTAACTAATTTATCATTTATTTACATTATTTATTCATTACATTTGAATGTTAAATATAGACACCAAATTTTACTAGAGTATGTCTAATGATGAGAAAGAGATCCAGCAAATCCATTGTTATGTCTGCCCCAAGAAATGAGGGTTTTCAAAGCTAAAAGCTAAAATGAGTATATCTCATCCAAAACACAAACAAATAGATGAAATTTAAATTTAAAGTCATCTATTTTATATCTTCAAACCCATAAAATTTTGGAAGTAGAGATTTAGGTATGGAGATACCCATGCACATCTATTGTCATTTTTGTTCTAATAAATGAGTTTCCAATACCTTAAATTTACTCTTTATATCTCTTTTATGACAACAAAATGTGTTGAAATTGTTATTACTATCATAGATCCATCTTCACTCTAGCTCTGTCAAGCACCAAAATGGATTAAGTATTCTGAAATGTAAATTATTTAATCATTAAAATGGAACTAGGCATAGAAGAAGACAACGGTAACAATATTTATATGTAAATGTCATATTTATAAATTTGTATTTAGATGTAAATCCATATTCTTCTTATCGATGTTTATATCAAGTATACATATCAAATATCTCTCTTTCATATAAATAAAGATTTTTCAATTTCTGTCTGTATATTTATGTTTGTGTCTCCATTTCGCTAAGATATGTTATTACTATTATTTGTTTCAAGTGTCAACATTTTTTGTTATGTTGACATGTAAGTATTACCCATGTGACAAATGGGACAACATCTCTATCAAACTAGGTTGTAGCAGCACCTCACATAGATCCATCTTAACTCCATATCTATTAAACACTAACGTGGATCAAAATAAAAACCAAGATTCAGATCTCTTGATGTGTAAAAGATCTTGAGTTGAGACAGATCTAAGCTAGTGAAAATTTTAAACACACACACACACACACTCTATATCTCGAAACACTTGATATTATATGTTGATAAACAACAATAGTGAATGATGCCAAAACAATTGCGCGAGATTCCTCTTCTCCAAATAGTTGATATGATTTGATTTTTATGGTGTTTCTTTTATGTATATATAGATTTGTGAATGACTTTTTACTTAGTTCACCTGAAATTTAAAGTAATATTTTAAAATTTAATGTGTATAAAACTCATTCAAAAGTCTATATATACATAGATAAAACCAAAAATACTTAAATCATGTCAACTATTAGAAGAGGAATATCAAACAATTATGTTTGGGACCATTCCCTACTACTTATCAACACAATATCAATGGTGTATTACATGATGTCAAGCATTAGTGTGTGTGTGTGTGCACGCGCAAAACATAACAATGTAGATCCATCTTAACTCAAGTTCTTATAAGAATTGAGAGATTTACATCTCAATTTTTTTTAATCCCTTTTAATGCTTAATAGATCCGTGACTAAGATGGATCTATGTGAGTTGCATCTATAGCCCAATATAATAGATATGTTATCACATTTTCCAAATGGATAACACTTACATGTTAGTTTTTAAAAAATATATCATACTTAAATAATAATAATACTATATGTTAGTCAATTATATATAGGAAAGCGATAGATTTGACAAGTAGCCTTAATATAAAATCTGATATATAAAAAGATATAGAGTGAGATCAAGAGTTAAACATAAATAGAAACATTATAGATATGATATTTACATAACAACATTCTTTTTGTCTGCACCTAGATCAATCTTAAATCACAAAAAATGTACTTATCAAATCCCTCTCAGTACTTGATAGATACAGAGTTAAAAATAGATCTAAATTGATAATTATATTTGTTGTTTGTACTATTTTAGAATGGCTGACATATGTTGATGTCAACATTATAGACATGAGCCATAGGTTACAATCTCTTCAAACCTAGGATATAGAATGGACCTTGCATCTCTCAACACAACAAGTCCCTCCATAAGATATATCTAAACCCAGAAAACTATAAGAAATGGATTTTTGGTTAAGAAAATAATAGACTTCCAAACATATTTGCATTTTCATTCCAACAAATGAAAATTCAGAGGACAAAAAGCTTGAAACGTAATATCTTGGTTAGCTAACCTCTAAATTGAGTGATTTCTTTTTCATTTCGAAATATTTATTAAAAATGTGTTGTAAAATGTTTAAAAAATTCTCAGATTTGTGGCCCAAATATTTCATGTTTTCCCTCCTTTTACAATGCAAAACAAAAGCAAAATTAACTTCTTTTGATATCAAACCCTTTGGGGAATTTTGCTAATTTTACATTAAGTTATAAATGTATATACATATACACACATACATACATATATATATATATATATATATCAAAAAAATGTTCTTGAGCAATAAAAATGGAAAGGTCAAATTATAAATTGAAAAAAGTCCCAAATAAGAATGAATCTACACTTCATCTTTTTTATTTGTGGTTCACGGACACCAGAGATTGATGAATGCTATGTCCACAAAACCTATCCACGCAGATCCACTCAAAGGGATCACTTCCCACCAACTCATTAGCAAAGCCAACCCCAAGAGGGTTGCGGAGTGTTGACTCTGCAAACTCCCATTAGCAAGGTGCTTTAACAATGGGAACTCGACCAATTGAGCTACCCCTTGTGCCTTAAAATGAATATACACTTGTATATGTGTATGCAAAATTAATTAATTAATTCTCTTTTAAATTATATATTTAAGTGTTTTTAATAATTTATACACACAAATGTTACACATCTTTTTAATAGTCTGTTATTTTTTTAATTTTAAAGAATATTATATTCAACCAACTTATGCCACGTCACTCAGCCATAGAGATAGACATTACACCTCTCTCATATTGAACTATAAAATGCACACATTCTCTCTCTATGCAATGAGAATATATTTTTCCACCTCTAAATGATTAAATTATTACTATTTAGATATTATTAATGACAATATGAAAATATGAATATCTAACAAAATGCCTATACAAAAGTGCATATAACGTAGAATTATTAGTGTTATATTTAATGTATCCTTTAAAAAAATGGTAGCTTATTTACTGTAATGTATCTTCACTAAATATCATCATCTATTTATTATATAATCACATTTTATTATATATTTGTCTTTATTATTTAGTCTTTTTCCTTTTCTTATGAAGGTCTAAGAAAACTTGTGATTATGCCAAGATAAACCAATAACAAAAAGGATATAACTTATTTCACTAAGAGATCATGATCCTTGATGAACCCAAACCCATCCCATTTTTTGTAATATTATCATTTATTTCATCTATTAAGTTATCCTTTATTAAATTATCCTTCAATAATACACTGGTGAGAGTTTTACTTTCGTTGACCCAAATTCGATTTCCAACGTATTAATATTTATATCCACCCTCTTTCAGGTATATGATATTCCCTAAAACAACACATAACGATAAATTTTTACCCATGACCCAAAAATGAAATTTAAATATTACTTGTAAAGAGTAATTTGCTTCATGTATACCGTAAGGGCATTATAATATGATACCTTGCTCTCTATCTACTAAAACAAATCCATCTATCTACGAAAACATTTATCCGAAATGCATTGTAATATGATACCTGGCTCTCTATCTATGAAAACAAATCTATATATCTGGACTGGCTCTCTATCTATGAAAACAAATCCATATATCTGGATATGAACCTGTAATATGATACCTAGCTCTCTATCTATGAAAACAAATCCATATATCTGGACATGAACCTGTAATATGATACCTAGCTCTCTATCTATGAAAACAAATCCATATATCTGGACATGAACCTGTAATATGATACCGGGCTCTCTATCTAGGAAAACAAATCCATATATCTAGACATGAACCTATAACAAAGTTCTATCTATGAAAACAAATCCATATTTCTGGACATGAACCTATAACAAAGTGCTTCTAATGTTTGTGCCCTTATTTTAATATATGCATACAATATTATTAATTATAATTATTAGGCTACTAAGCACTCCATCAAGGCAGCCTTCAATATTTCTCCAAAAATTAAGACACATTTAATCTTCACGAGATTGACATTCATGTTGTCTCTCTAAATTTAATCATAGTTACGTATAAATAAAAACTTGGTATTTTTACTATTTAAAATATGTCATGCAATATTATGTGCCATAATGAGTCTCGTGTTCCTCCATATGGTTTCATTTTTTCTTATTCGATGCCCTTCGAATTAATGCAGCCTTAAAAAGCAGTTTCTATTCACTGAAATTTAAAATGCAATTTTTATCACAAATGTAAAATTACATTTTAATCCTTGGAGCCAATTCTTAGCGCCCATATAGCCTTGGTTTTGAGCTTAGTTGTGGCTGAGCTTCGGGCTCATGCCAACTCTTCGTAAGATTAAGATTTGATCAGGCTTTACAAGGGTTGCCATGCACACACATCATCTACTTCATCCCAGTCACAATATGCTACTCTATCAAGCAAGAATAATTTCCAAAACTAAGACTACAACAGAATTGAAATGAAAATACCATTTGTTTAATGGTGGCCATTTTTAAATTATTTTGCCAAAACTGACTCAGCGTCCATAACTAACTCCGCATGTGTCCAGCACAGGTATTGTTTTATTCTAAGTCTTGCTACATGGAACAATAATACATAATTTATAGTTCTTCTGCCATTTTTTCAGCTCGTCCGTTTCAAGTGTCAGAACATCTGTTTCGTTAATTCCAAAATTAATTCAATAGTTATATGCAACAGTTAAATGGCCTTAAATTGCATTGCCTTAAAAAATATGCAGACAACCATCCACTGATCATTTGACAAAATATAAAATGTGGTGGATATTAGTTTGGATTTTCGCGGGATAATAAGAATAAACGGTTACATACTAACATTTACTAAAGAGGTTGGGTGTCGTGCTTTGAAATATTCAGGCGCACAACTATTTGTACAAAACACTCGATGAAATTGGTATTTCGACACTTATGTCTGCCCTCAATCTTGCAATTTTTAAGCCTACGTAGCATACAAATTGGATTTACAATAAAACATAGAACAGAACCATAATCCAAGATTTGGAGGGGTGCACATATTAAATAAAAGAACAGGTAAGCAGCCGCATGAATCACTACAAAATTATCAAAGACATGCAAGCGGACCTTCCTTGATTGAAATATACAATCCAAGGGAAATTATAGATAATACATTTGACAGCTTTAAGGAATGAGAGATTAGCTCCTGCTTTTCAGTAAGGATGAGGTTAAAATGAATCAATTTGATTATAGGGTTATAATTCATGTCTGCTGCTGCAATCATCAGAGATAGTCTCTTCTGAAGAAACTTCCTCATGATTGATCAAATCATCAACTTGATTAAGCCTACAAGGATCCGAATGTGTTTTACTTGAAGAATCACCACTATCAGTTCTACCTATTCTTTCATCATCATGTACCTCAATAAGCTTCAGAGTTTTGGACGTTGAGCAATGAGGACCTTCTAACTTTGATACTTTCTTCTGCTGGCCGAAGCTTGATACTTCACCCTCTACGGTCAAATCAAAAGGCCGATGCAACTGGTTTCTGGAAGACATGAACACAGGAGCATAGAGTTCTTTATCTTGTTTTCGAGACGTTTCTATGTGGGGTGTTTCTGGCATTGCTGAAGAAGACAGCTCAGTCACTGAAGCCTTCTGAAAGTTCAGCATCGGTACACGAGAATTCAAAGACGGGACATTTTCATGATTTGACTGCAACCCTATCTTTGAACCAGCAGTTACTAAAACAGTGCTTGAAGGCATACAACAGGTTGACTGTTGATAAACTTCAGGTAATAGAAATTTAGCTGACTCAGAAGGCTTTGTGAGTGCACTGGAATGTGTTATTACTGGTGCTGAAGATTGATGTCCTGAAGGAAGATTGTGTTTAGGCTCCATCCATGAATATCCAGACACTGAGGCCCCACAGGAAAGCTGGTTGTCAGAGCTAGCCATGCCCATGTTTGAGAATATGCTGTTAACCAGCCGTTCACCATTGCCAGTTTCTAAAGGCTTATGTTTCTGATGCTTTCTCTTTCTCTTTAGTCGTCTAGGGGGATCCTTTGGTGGAATGGGTGGTGGTCCTGGAAATGCACAAGGAGATAGAATTTGCTTGCTATCTCTATAAAGCAAATTTACTGCATGAGCAACAGCTGTAATTGTTGGAGGCACAGCAGGCTCTGCTGGTTGCGTAGGTAGCTTAAAAGCTTCTCTCAGCCAATGAGGTAAGTTGGTCGCACCAGATGAGCCTCCAGCACTTTCTTCCTCATGCTGTGACATGCGAAGTCTGTCTCTGGACCTTTTTTTGTCCATGCCACGGTTCTCACATCTTCGATCGAGGCTTGAGAGAAGCCCACTCCGCGTTAGTGATCCAGATGATCTAGAGTCAGAGACATAATTTGCACCTTCTGTAGTAACGGAAACAGTGGTACTGTTTTGGAAGTCACGCAACCTATTGAGTGACTTGTCCAGATAACTAGGTAATTTCAAGTATTTTATTGGGTCAGTCAAATCTTTCTGTGATAAATAAGCTGTCTCCCTCTCACAGTTTGCTTGGTTGCTTTCAACACTCCAAAAGTTCCTACTCCCTCCTTGCTTGACGCTGGATCTATGTTCATCTCTTCGACTTGATTGAAGATCATAATCTTTCAAGCACTTACCAGTTTGCAATGTTGATGAAGAACCAATAAATATAGGTCTGCCTGCTCCAGGGAACACAGGAAAGGAAGGCTCTACTTGTATCTTGCCAGGTATCGCAAACCTGTCGACACTATCCACCAGTTGCTTTCCTTGCTCCTTGGATGAAATCCTCCCCATAGCTCCTACATCTCCAACAGACATGTCACCAAATAAACTCATCTTACCTGCAGAACAGTCACCTTTGAAGGGTGGTACGGGAGGAGTCTGTTCATTCATCAGATTAAAGGGTGACCATTTTGCAGAATTCTTTCCTTCAGTGCTGTCAATCCAAGGGTACCTGCTGGATGAGAAATCACCTTGTACCAACTGTTTGTCTATGACTTGATTTTGTATTCTAGAAGAGACCCCATGGTCAATGCTAAATGTAGGGTACTTATTTGCAACTGATGCATTTCTGAATGGCACTTCTATATGACCTGGAATAGTTTCCTGCCTTGTAGTTCTCACAGGTGGTATTATTGGTCCACCAAATATTTTCAATTGTTCAGTTGCCCATTTATCAGCCAGATCTTCCGCAGATCGGGTTCTTGAAAACTTCAATCGAGGATCTCGAAGCATTGCATCCCAACTACCCTTACCATGCCTTCGCACACCAGTCCATAAGGCATCCAATTCATCCTCACTCCAGGGTTCCAAGGACTCCAATCTTTTCTGGGATTGCATGGGATACTCTTCCCGCTGGCTCAATGTGCCTGAGCTCATCTTGATAATATCTGGCTGCTTATTACCAACATTAGCAGATGTGCAGGTATCTCGGGCATATGAACCATAACCAGACGGTAGTCCATATGTGGATGCCACTGCTCCCTTGATGGATATAGCTGGTTGCTGATTATGTATTGCCTCATTTTGATGTAACCTCATACTAGATACCGAAGTGAGAACAGGGAGATCTTGTAATGGATCATAAAAGCTGTCAAGGTTCACAGATGAAGACAAATTTGGGAACACAAGATGATGAGCAG
This sequence comes from Pinus albicaulis, assembly GCA_034641835.2. Classification (NCBI taxonomy): domain Eukaryota; kingdom Viridiplantae; phylum Streptophyta; class Pinopsida; order Pinales; family Pinaceae; genus Pinus; species Pinus albicaulis. The sequence continues at coordinate 1,325,299,028 of CM076583.1, forward strand.
CATTTTTAACAGTTGGCATTTGTAATTGAAGCTTTTCATCTGAAGGTGTATATAGCACAGGCACTTTTCCCTGAGGATTAGGCTGATTAATGTCTGGACAAGTGTGCAGATATGGAACCCTTCCATGTAGGAAGCCTGATGATGAGACTACCTGGTTAGCAGCAACATCAGAGGGTGCCTGCAGATCACACTACCATTATTAATGATAAGCAATTAAAATTAACCCATGCAAATTAGAACACATTACAGCCTCAAATATAGTATATTTTATCTAAAGCTATTTGTCAAACAGATTCCCAAGATGAAGTTCGACAATTATTAAAACAAAGGACTAAAGAGAAAAAGAAATGACTTCATCTATTTTATTTTTAACATGGCAAAGCTCAAGGCTCAAACATAACTCCATACTTATTAGGCACCCACATTCTCACCGTGTCTTGGGAGATCACTGGGCACTTATGAACATTCAATTATTGTGGTTCATTTGCTTACAATTTCACTGAAAGCAGTCCTGGTGACCCAAGGGCACTTTCGAAATCACCATACCCAAAATAAAGAACAGGTGAATGGTAAAATCCCATTAGTCCATCTATGTGCCCTTAAGAGAAGCCAGACCATACCCATATGGGCATTGCCTTATTGAAACAGTGAAATATGTCAACAAGGCACTGGAAAGAAAGTGAAGAGCAACACTTACCCAAATAAAAGAACGACGACTTTCTTGTCCAAGATTCTTGAAATGTTGCTGATGGTTATCAGCAGTTTTGGCTGAAGAGTTTAGCGAGCCTATGGAACCTTCACCTATTCCATGTTTGTAAAGCAGTTTTCCTCCATCTCCCTCCATGCCTGATGAAAAGGGACTCAGTGAAATCTCTGGGAATTGGACTGTAGCTTGTGTATTCTTTGTTTGCGATTCAGAAACTTTTGGCCCTTTACCTCTTGAGCCAACCTCTTCATGCGAAGCTTGCTTGCAGTGTGAAATTGATGAAAAGTTATAGTTTCGCAAGTTTTCTGGAACTGTTTCCAGAAAATGTTTCCAGCTCATACCTGCCTGTGAAGTGTTGACTGCCTCTACTGAATTATAAGAATATGAGGGGACCTTGTCATAAACAAATGGTTTCCCATTGGGCATTGGCCATAGTGGATTACTATTTTCTAGTCTGTTGTTAGGCAATATGCTATTTGAGCTTTGAAAAGCAGATGAGGTTCTATTGCTATGCTCCATTTGAGGACGAAAACTTGTAGTTTCTTGTTTAGATATGCCTTCCTCTTTAACCTTTGAATCCCCATCTTTTATTGCAGTAAGATCTACAATGCTGTGGTGTTTAGATGGATGACTAGAATATAATTCAGCACCCTGTGATTGATTATTCTCCACCAATGACCCAGATGTTTTCTCTTCAATACCCTCTGCTGTCAAAGCTGTTGACAGTACTTTAGTTCCTCCATGTTTATTTTCAGCTTCAGCATGTGGACCAGTTAACCCAGAACCTGATGCTGATCTGTAACCAAACCCATCCCAAAAAAAACCTCCGGACTCCTGTCTCTGGGCAATACGTTCTTTCTGTCGAGCTCGAAGCCTTGCTCTGTTAATGCTCATAAACGAGGGTCAGATTCAATGGAAATAGTATTAATCTCAATTACTAGAAATCACATATGAATGTGCTACTTCTAGCCGTAAACATGCAGAGTACTAAACAAAATAGCTAACTAGAAATGTTTAAGACTTACAATTTATTTTTCAGTGCTCGACCTGCTGGAGTATAGTCTGGTTCACAGTCCTCATCCTCTTCATTTCCACTCTATTCAGTAGACAAAGAACAACTAGATATGTTATCTGGCTTCTGAATCAGATATATGTACCCATCAAATGAACTTATGCATAATCATGTCAGCAAACACCCATCTTCAAACCAGGAAAAAACATAGAAAATAATTTTCTAAACCAAAGGCAAGAGAAAAAAAGCATTAAAACAGACATTCTTGGTACTTGAATTCCCCTGCATCTCCAGTTAAAAGAGTTCAGTCATCGCAAAATGAAATTTTGGAGTTGAGAAACAAACATGCTGACATGCTTACTCAACAGATGACTTTCAAGAATGAAACACGCACCCAGAAGCAATCCTCCCAAAATCAGATTGATGAACATTAATCCTGGGAGAAAATGATCAAGGAGAAGAAGGTTCCCACCTTGTTGATCTGACAAGTTGAGCTGACACTACAGACTACGCTAGCAAGGCTAAAGAGCTCAATCTTCAGGTTCATGGACTTCCTAGATCTGCTGACCTCTTTCAGGCCGGCCACAATTTTATTCATGGTAGGGTGGAACTGCGAGATACCTCTTTAGACAGGGCCTAGGTCACCTCTATCTCCACTCTCATTATTTGCTTTGGTTTACTAGAGTCAAAACAACCTTCAAACCTCAAAGGCCAAGTGGATGCTCATCTCCCTCTTGAGAAAAATCTTTTTAAATGAAGACTTAACATGATTAAAGGTTGAAGAATTCAAGAAGACTCAAGTGCTGGTGGCAGCAGGAGGAAACAAGAAAAAATGTGGTGTTTTGCACAATTTGGGGGGTAAGTGGACTGTCGTGGCCGTTAATTCAAGTCAGCAGGTCAAAAACCATTCACTGTGATGCAACATCTGACCTCATGATAGGTGGCAAATGCTTGACAATCAAGGTATAAAAGATACACTCGCTTGTGATGTTCCTTTTTCTGGTGTTCCTTATGGCATGGTTAGGATGGACTTTCAGGGTTGGACGCAGATAGGTCATAGGTGCACGTCATCAGCGAGCCCAGAGGCTTTTGGGATGTTTTATGGGGTCTGGAGGAGTTCACTTGCCATATTCCATCATCAGGATTGATTCCGCACAACTTGCTTCTCGATCCATTGCATTCTAATAATTCCCATAAAACGGGGTTATTATTCTGCCTAACTCAATTAATTACACTTAAGGTGGCATTCCGAGAGGAATACTTGACAGAACACCCGAGTGTAATAGCTCGTTGGAACCGAAACGAGAAGATCTACAGGATGGGATGGCTAGAAGTGATTTTTACTGGCCTGAGAAGGCATGGTGGCCAATTTACCTTTTTCCCACATTAAAAAGATATTTTAATTGAAATAAAAAGAGGGAAATGTGCTCAATGATTAAAATAATAATAAAATAAGAGGTTCTAGAGGGGTCCATCAAATCTATAAAAGGAGGAGGAGGAGGCCATCACAGGACATCTTGGATTCGATCTTTCTTCTTGTATGAGAGGTTTGAGAATCCGGTTCTCTACTTTATTTGTAGCCCCGGGATGGAAACCCTTGGGTAATTCAGTGAGATTGGGTGAGTACCCATCCCCCTTTGGTGAATTCATCCAGAATTTACAGAAGAGCTTAGCAATGGCATTTCAGTTCAGTTTTGGAGGGCTAACACAGTGTGGAGCAGATTCTTGAGACTAGTTTTCCATCTCAACTATTTGGGTTGTATCAATATGTAAACCCCAGTTTTCTATTTTAATAAAGTTGAGAATTTTTATTTTCATCGAGTTATTGGATTGCAATGCTCTATTTATTATGTTTTACATGGCAATCTTCTGTTAAATCAATGAACTTTTTATGTATGCATTTTGTTGAGTTAAATTTGCGGAAATTTTTAGTTTGGGATACTACAGTAGTATCGACGCCTTGGCCTTGGCTTAGCCTGCTGGTTTTCCAATTGCAAATAGTATTGTTGGAAGGCTTTGCTGGAGAATTCGAAAACCCATTTCCAATGGAAAACTGAGAATTTGTTAAAAGGAGCTCAAAAAAAATTTCCTATTGAATATGCGACAAAATTTCAGTGAAATTGTCGCCTGAATATTAATTCTTGGACAAATTTATTATTTTGAAAGGCCAAGCTTTATATTTTATGAAAAGCCATGAAAATATTATATGCAAAGAGGGTCGATAGTTAAATTGGGACAAATTAATCCAAGTAGAAATATATTTAGACCGTGAGCTTATCTTTGAAAATTTTGAAAGTTGTGAGCAATTTTATTGAAGTTGAAATTATTAAAAGGGGCCAAATGTTTTTCTAGCATGGCCAAACTATTATTATAATGTTCAAGTGAGTCGTGGTTTGCTTCCGAGAAGGCCATATTCATCTCTCCAGATCAAGGGCAGGAAGGCACGTGTTCATCAGCACCTTGGACGAGAGCACTGTGAAGAGGTCGAGTGTCATGAGGGTTCTAATCAACGTAGGCACACAGACTTTCTGAGACGAGTCTCTATTGCTAGAAGGAAATCAAAATTATGCATGGTCGAATTCTATATTGTATAAGCTAAGTATCACTGCCAACTGTTGGGTTATGTTCACTAGCTCACCCACATCAATTCGTGTTGTTGAGAATATTTCAAGGGGAAAAATTTCATTGCATGTCGAGAGCAATTTTCTGATGGCAAATTTTATTTTGGCTAGACTCATCGCCTTGAGGCCGAAATTCTGAGAACCATCAACTTTAATATGACAACATATTTGGAGACAAGGGCTTGAAGGAGGACTTGGTCATTGCTTGGATGTTCCATTGCACTCAAAATTTTGAAAGCAGAGATCAAGCATAGAAGAGGGACGAAATCAATTTTGAGCAGTGATCTGGGTCCGTCAACTACCAGATTAACCCATGATCTTTTACTTCTATGATGTGGTTAGAATTGCACTAAAAAGAGCATTTAATTAACAGTAGAGGAAACATGCTTAAGTAAGAGGAAACATGACGACAGTAGAAACATAAGAACACGAGACATTTGAGAACGAAGTTCACCCAATGTGGGCTACGTCTCCAGGCCCGGATTCAAAATGGGGTAGGCCACTTCAAGTAGTGCTGGAAATGGTGATGGTGTATATGGAGTAGGTTTTCTGTCATATAAGAATATTTTCCCTCAACATGAGTGGTTTGTCTCTCCACGAGACGTTTCGCTACAGGAACTCTCACTCACAATAGGCCTCCTATCAACATGACATAATTTCACGCAAGGTGACGATGAGGATCCCTTCAACAAGGTTACATAGGGATCATAACAATCCATGGCGAATACATCTCACATGAAGTAGAAACATAGATCCCGCAACATACATCTCACAGCAAATGATAAAAGAGGCACATGACATCAATACTGCATATACCTCAACCCCTAAAGTTGGCTAAAGAAATGGATGCTTAGCTGCTGAATTTGGCTACACCATCGAAGTTGTGGCCTCGAGAGGCATAAAATCGACTGTCCACACTTGGGAATCTGACACCGCCACTCCAATTTGGAAAATGGCCAAAAAATGGGAAGCTCTATTGGTGAAACAGACATGGCCATTGAGTTCCTGTCACTGAGAGGTGTAAAATCGACATAAAATTTGTCAAATTTTGACTCCGGCAAGTTCAGGACCTCAGGGAATCTTTTTGATGTCCCTCAAGATTCCCTGGGCAAGGTTCCGCTCCTCTGGCTGCTCATGGTTCCGCACCTGCAATAAAAAAATGTTATTCATTGAAGAACGTGTCGATCTGCTCTGTTCTGCCTCTGCTTTTCTCACGGCTCCATTGGCCTCCCTGTGCCCTCATCTCTCATGTATTCTCCATCACTCTCCATGGTATTCTTGAACCATTTGAATGGCATTTTATAAAAAAGTGTGAGGGTGAATAAAACAAAGTATGAGGTTGGCACATTGGTTGGCATAATCATATCAAGATACTTGTTGGGAGATTTTGGGTTCAAATCCCATTGACTCCCAATATTGTTTTAAAGCCCAATTTTAGTTTTAATATAGTTTTTTCAAACTATATAATATATGGAATTCGTATGTCCATATTGTAACGACTCCCAAAAACATGAGAATAAGACAAAAAATGGAGGTTGCACCATCCAAGGCCACTTGGAATTAATTTGAGGTGCCATTTGGCACCATGTGATTGGGCCATGTGGCAAGCCCTCATTGGTCCACATCATATGCCACCTCTACCACCTACTTGCCATGTGTCGACTTGTGGTGCTGCCACATCACCTTTTTGTGGGTCCACCTGTTTTGTTGACTGGGCTGCCACATTAGCTTTGTGGGTCCCACTAGGCCTACCACATGTCATCCATACGACCTGCCATGTGGAAGAATGTCTGCTTTGACTTGTTTTTTGTTGTTTGGTACAAACTCCAAACTGCAATAACTTTCTCATACAAACTCGGATTTGAGTGTCGTTTGCACCATTGGAATCGAGGCGACGAGCACTACAATTGTGTCCTAGTTCGAAAGCATCCTGACCACTTTGAATTTTGACCATTTTTTAGCCCTCTTGGTCTCCTGAGGTTGTCTGGAGCCACCTGGATCAATCCTCCCCACTAAGGCGCTTTTGGTCCACCAAAAGCATGAAAACAATCTACAACTGCTTTGTACTTCGTCTACACCACAAGTGTCCTAAAAGGTCACCCTTCATTCTCTTTCACCTTTGTTCTTTGGAGCCATAAGCAATATGCCGACACCTACATCCTCTGCAAACCTATATTACAATCTTCTTGCAAATTACTGTTGAGATTTTGTGTCTTTGGGGTAGCATCAGTTGTGCTCTAGGTCCCAAATTTTGAGGAAGGACTAGAGTTCACCTGATCTACAAGATCCAGAAATGGATTTGGGAAATTTCATCTGGTTTAGGAGATATTAAATTAATTATTTATTTTAAAGTATTTCCTAAGTTAAAACTTAGGAAAATAAAATAATTAAAGTAAATTTAATTAAACATGTGATGAAATTGTCTTAAGTCACACGGAAAAAGCTTTCTTTAATCTTAGCCATTGATTCAAGATCTGATCATGGTCGTTGATTTGTCAACGAAAATAGTATAAAGGAAAGACTTGGAGTCATTTGTAAAGACACATAGAGGCAGAGCACTGAAGCTAAGCTGAGATTCTAGGGCAGGGTTTCTAAAAATACTCTGAAGTGCTTCAGCTGCAGAGAGAGGAATTTAGACCAAGGGAATGATCTGATCCCAGGGTCTAGAATACACAAAGAGACAGAGAAGAGATCAACTCAAGGATAGCACAGAGGAAGGCAATAGCAACAAGGACAGCGTAATTTTTAGGAAACCCTTCAGGGGTTACGTGAGACCCTTCAGGGGCAGCGTAGTGACTATGTCACCCATTCTGAGGTAACGAAGTCCCTTCCAAGAGCAGCGCTGAGGGTTTGGAGGCCATCCAAAGCTGACGCAGAGGCTTTCAGGGGGCTTCAGAGGCTGACGCAGTGCATTTCAGGGACAGCACTAGGGTTTCTAGGCCTAGATTTGACTGAGTTTTGTAAATCTTGTTTGAGGGTGTGGATCAGTCAGCATTTTTGGTCCTAGATCAGCTAGGAGCTGTAGATCTAGAGTTTTCTCTGTAGGGTTTTCTAGATCTGGAACCCAGAGTTCTGTATTCAGAAATATTCTTAATAATAGAACCCTCCAGCAGCCAGAGACCAATTTTCCCACATTGGGTTTTTTCGAGAACAGTTTGTTAAGAAATAACTGTGTCACTTTGTCAATGTGTTCATGTGCTTATTCTAGATCTGAATTGGTAGAGATCTGTTATGTGCTTTGCTTCGATTTTAACTTGAATTTATTCAGTTACTAACTTGTATAAGTAGGAGCTTAACCGGATTAACAGTAATAATTTTGCATAAGATATAAGATTCAGAATTTCTACATGGTATCAGAGCAATTGCAGCTCTAGAAGGGTCACCAGCTAAAGAATCTGAAGGATCTAGCTGCAGAAAGAAGCTGGAAAAGCAGCAAAGAAGCAGATCTGAAGGGACAGCATAGTTTTCAAGAGCAGATTCATGCAGAGGGAAGGGTGACGCTGTCCAGTGCTGTGTCCTAGCAAGCCCACGCAATTACTGTCTAGAGGCAACTCAGAAACAATGTTGGTTGGTCTGAAGCCAGCCAGTGTGATTCAGATCTGAATCTGTTAGATCCAAAAAAAGTCTGTGGAAAAGTTGCAAAAATTCAAAAGAGCTGGTGGGGTTAAAACTCTGAAGATTTCAGATTTTTAGCCTTAGCACAAGTGAAACAGATTGGAAAGAGATCAGCGTCTCAGAGAGTTTCTTGCCAAAGGAAACTTGCAGTTTGATTAGAGGATCAAAGAATAAGCTGACTCATAGTTGATTTGGTAGATTTCCAAGGAGGGAAATCAAGTGTTAGAGGGAGCAGAGGGTGCCCAATTTGTAAAGGACCCTAGATCCAGATCTCTAGTATAGAGAGGAGGAGCTCCGACACATTCTGAGCAGATGGCTCCTCATAAACTGCGTGATCAGGATAGGCTAGAGGACCTCTCAAACTTTTCGGTGTGGAAAGCAAGGATCCTGATTGTCCTTGAGGCATACAGTCTAAGAGACCATGCAGAGAAAACTCTGGCCACACCGACAAATGCGGATCTCCTACAGAAGCATAAGGAAGTTGCTGGGTATGTCAAGCAACTGACAATGGACAATATCAAGGACCATATTGTACCACACATAGCTGAGAAGAGGATAGCTAACAAAATGTGGAAGGCCTTGACTTCCCTGTATGAGGGAAAATCAGTCCAAAAAAAGATGTTGTTGGAGGCCCAAATGAGGTCATTCATGATGACCAAGGGAGAAGACATCGAGCATTTCCTCTTCAGATTGCAGTCAATCAGGGATCAACTAACTGCAACGGGTGCAACCTTAGACGATGCAGTGATAGTAAGAACTGCCCTCAATGCAGTCACAGATGAGTGGGAAACCTTTGTCCAAAGTATCTTGGGCAGAGCGGACCTCCCAGATTGGGACAGCTTGTGGTCAATCCTGCGGCAAGAAGAACTACGCAGATTCACCAAGAAGCAACATAGCCCTGGGTTGAGCAAAGTAAAGAAGGAAGATGCAACCTTGGCATTGAAGAAGCAACCAAAGAAGAAGAAGGATCTTTTAAAGATCAAGTGCTTCCAGTGTGGCGAAATGGGACATTTTGCCAGCCATTGTCCAGAAAAGAAAAAGGACAAGGAAGCATCTTTTTCCAAGGCAACAGTGGCAGATGATGGGTCAAGAGATGATGTAGCCATTAATGCTCATGAACCACGAAGGGGGGGTGACATGGACATGTAAAGGAGCTACATGGAAGAAATGCGGGATCCTTGAGCAGCTCATCTCTTGGATCACAATCGAGCTACGACAGCCTTAAGACAGTAGAGGGACAAGTGGAGCAGTGGGTGCATAGATCACAGATGAGGCAGAGGCCAAGGCAGATCTGAAGACTAGAAGGAGCAGCGCAGAGCAAAGCAGCAGCAGCGTAGAAGCAGTAGTAGCACAGAGGTTGATGTGACTTCAACAGCGCAGAGCAGTGTTGCTTACGCAGTGCAAAGCTGCAGCAGCGCAGAGAGCTTCAGAGGGACAGCGCAGTGCAACCAGAGACCAGTTTGCTGGGACAACATAATTTTCAGGAAACCCTTCAGGGGTTACGCAGAGACCCTTCAGGGGCAGCGTAGTGACTATGTCACCCATTCTGAGTTAATATAGTCCCTTCCAGGAGCAGCGCTGAGGGTTTGAAGGCCATCAAAGGCTGACGCAGAGGCTTTCAGGGGCTTCAGAGGCTGATGTAGTGCATTTCAGGGACAACGCTGGGGTTTCTAGGCCTAGATCTGACTGAGTTCTGTAAATCCCGTTTGAGGGTGTGGATCAGTCAGTATTTTTGGTCCTAGATAAGCCAGGAGCTGTAGATCTAGAGTTTTCTCTGTAGGGTTCTCCAGATCTGGAACCCAAAGTTGTGTATTCATAATATTCTTAATAATAGAACCCTCCAACAGCCAGAGACCGGTTTTCCCACATTTGGCTTTTCCGAGGACAGTTTGTCCAGAAATAACTGTATCAATTTTCAATGTGTGCGTGTGCTTATTCTAGATCTGAATTGATAGAGATCTGTTATGTGTTTTGCTTCGATTTTAACTTGAATTTATTCAGTTAATAACTTGTATAAGTAGGAGGAGCTTAACCGGATTCATAGTAATAATTCTGCATAAGATATAAGATTCAGAAATTTCTACAATTACCTACTTAATTACATGACCAACTATGACCCAAGCATCCCATACTTGCCACGAGTTTATAACACACACTCTTTGGTCAAGTTCACATCAAAATGGAAATCAATACGCCAGATACAAGGCCAAAACATCACTGTCACTTAACAAGTGATAGAATCACTTTTACATTTTAAATTGCAACACATGATTTACAAAGTAAAGCCAAAACAAGCTAACACATCTAGAAAAACCATCTCTCACTTATCAAAGTGAATGTTATCTTCATGTGGCAGATTTTCTTGTCGAACAACTGTTTCATCTGGTTCAGGCATGGACACTTTGTCTTTGAGACATTGCCGTGGATGGAGCCTCCAACATGTGGCTCTTTGATGGCCACTTCTGTTGTAATGACTGCAATGAGTCTTCTTCCTCCAAACCTGCTTTCCCTTCTTCTTTTCCTGTGGTGGAGAAGGCCTTTCACGTCTCATCCTCTTTCGTGGTGCCATTCTCTTCCAGCACTCAACAAATATATGGTGATGTAATCCACAAAAACTACATGTTTTTCAATGCCATGATTTATGTTCATTGTTAGCGACATGCTTGTAATCAAAATGAACATTAGAATACCGAGACCTGTTATATCTTTCTAGTTGGTCTCTGGTGTAATCATGGGGATGAGAGCTTGCCTCAGCTCTTTCTCTGCAATGTGCGTTGTCATAGGATGATGGTGAAGTGTTCCCATCATTCTCTTTCCCCAATGATTTCAACCATGTATTGGAAGCTTCTGACACCTTCGAGCATTGTCCTTCAATGTATCCCAAACCTGTGAATCGAAGTCTCTGCACAACCTCCAACGACTTAGTTATGCCTTGGCCATTCATACCAAGTCCTCCTCTTTTGTACCCCATTTTGGTAAGGAGTCTCATGCCAATTCCTGTAACGGGTATCTCCATTTTTCCAACAGAAATAATAGCATGTGAAGATGAAGCTGAAGAGCAATCAGTATTGTTTACCTCGATTGTTGATTCGAATACAGGTGATGATGGCTTCTTTAACCCTTCGTTGCGCTTCAACTTCTCCAAGGCCTCTTCCACTGCTCGCAACTAAAGCTGCAATCTTTGCTTCTTGTAGAAATTTGATAACCCAAACTGATTTTCAGTTTCTCCTTATTTCTCCCATAAAGTTAAATGCCCATTTCCATAGCCATAAATTCAACAAGCTGGAAAAATAAATATTTTCTGAAAACACAAATCCTGGAAATTTCAAAATGCTGGAAATTGCAAAAATAAAAAAACAGAAATATTTTCAGCCACACATAAATTTGACACCCTAATTTTTTGTCAATATGACCCTGGAAAAACCCCCTACAACTCTTGGAGAAAACCAGTTCGAAAGCTCTTCTTTATTTCTGATAAATAGCTTTTACAGTGAGAGAGAAATACTTAGAAAATTTCAACAACCAAACAAATACAACTTATCTTGTTTTCCGTGCTTAACCACTGCCTCGGAAAATGTGCAAACAGCAAAACAGGACAACAATAAATGTTGTACAGACTTCCTTGAATTTCGTGCCCAGAAATACAACAACAAATGTTGTTGTATGGCCTCCTCAATTTGCGTAAAAATAGCAATAAATGTTGCTGCACGACCTCCTCGAAATGTGTCCAGAGGGACAACAATAAATGTTGTACGGATTATGCCCTGTTTTCTGTGCACAGGGACTGCAACAAACTGTACGGTCTGCCTTGAAAATTGTGCCACAAAAACAGCAAAACTGCTCCTCGAAATTCGTGCCAAAATTGTTGTACGGCCTCCTAGAAATACATGCCCTAGCTGTTGTACAATTTTTCCTTGAAACTCGTTCCCAAAATGCCTTGAACTGTGTGCCAATCCTTGCTATACGGATTTGTTGAATGTTGTCTCGGTATGCATGCCAAGGTCTTGCTCTCGTTCACCTCACTGCTCAGAAATTTCCTTGCTCTCTTCTTCTCCTTATCTCAATTTGCTTATGAAAGACTGAATGATCTTTTCCCTCTTTTCCTCCTTTAACCTAACCCTAAGTGACTTTTGGGGAATCCCTAAATCCAATGGCTGAGATAGATTTAGATCTAGGGCTGAGATTAAATGTGCATTTAAATCTCACTTTCTATTTTTTAAGTCACCCCACTTTAATAAAGACCCTCTTAGTCATTTATTTCCAAAGTCACTTTTCACTTTCTAATTTCACATTGATTTTATTAAAGTCACTTTAAAATTAGACTTAGTAACTTTATCACTTAAAGTCACTTTTAAATTAGATTTGACTTTATAACTTATAAAGTCATTTTAGGAGAAAAAGTGAAATACATTTGGACACTTTTCCCTAGGCCAAAGATCAAAGCCTTAGGGGACCCCCTGTCCTCTGGTAACCAAATTTCAACACTCCCTCTTACCGAGGAAGGTGTTCCTCACCACACCCATCTTGTCTCTGAAGTAGACATGCTTGCCCTGTGGTAAGGCTTTGGTAAATATATCTGCTACCTGCTCATCTATGGGAATATACTCAAGCTTCACAGCTCACTTCTAGACATAGTCTCTTATGAAATGATATATGATGCTGATATGCTTTGACCTGTCATGAAATACTGGATTCTCCGTGAGTTTAATGCAACTCTGATTATCACAGTAAATCATTCAAGGTCTCAACAGTTGATCAAATAAGCCAAATAACATCTTGCAAAGCCATATGGCCTCACAACTAGCTAAACTGGCTGCCATGTACTCTGCTTCCGCTGAACTCAATGCTACTGTCTGCTGCTTTCGGCTGAACCACGACAACACTTCCGAACCCAACCCAAAACAACACCCTGAAGTGCTCTGCCTATCAAAAGCACAACTTGCCCAATCAGAATCAGTGTAAACTGCCAATCTCAATCCGACTCCCTGCGTATAATCCAGACCATACTCCACTGTCCCCTCCAAGTACTGCAAAATGTGTTTTGCAGCAACCCAGTGCACCCTCTTGGGCTCACACATGAACTGGCTCATCATTTTGACTGCAAAACATATATCTAGTCTAGTGTTGACCAAATACATCAAGGAACCAATCAACTGTCTATACAATGTGGGATCCACCAACTTGGAATCTGAAGCGTGAAGCTTCTTCCAATTGGTGATCATAGGAGTCGACATGGTTCTACAATCCTCCATGTCGACTCTGCTAAGGATGTCCATAATATACTTCCCTTGTCCTAGGAAGAAATGCCCCTCCTCCTACCACACCTCCAAACCCAAAAATTAATGCATCAAGCCAATGTCCTTCATCTCGAACTTTGACGCAAGATCTCTCTTGCAGCCCTCTATGAGTCTCTCTGCACCCTTAATGACCAAGTCATCCACATACAGCACCAAAATCAGAGGCTCCTCACCTATCACAATAAAGTATAGGTTTGGATCTGCATCACTCTTTGTGAAACCCATCTCCTGCAAGTACGTATCAATCCTGGAGTACCAAGCTCTAGGAGCTTGGTTCAGGCCATAAAGGGCCTTCTTCAATCTGCATACATGGGACTCCTTCCCATGCGCCTCAAAGCCCTATGGCTGCTCAATGTACACCTCCTCCTGTATGAAGCCATTGAGAAATGTGGTCTTCACATCCATCTGGTGGATCTGCCAACCCATCTCTGCTGCTATCGATATAATGGAGCGAATGGAAGTGTATCGAGCCACGAGAGCGAAGGTCTCCTCATAATCTACTCCCTCTACCTGGGAGAACCCTCTAGCCAGAAACATTGCCTTGAATTTCTCAATGCTGCCATTTGCAACATGCTTTACCTTGTAAAGCCATCTGGAAGTAACCACGAATTTGGTCTCAAGCATCGGCACCACCTCCCAAACATCATTCTTCATGATAGAAGAATACTCCTCCTGCATGGCCTTTCTCCAGACCTGCTGGCTAGCTGCCTCCTCACAGCTAAAAGGCTCAGAGTCAACGATGTTGGCAACCATTGCCATATAGCTACAAAACCTCTCAGGTGGTCTGCTCTCTCTGACCAGTCTCTTCGGCCCAGCAACAGATGTGGCCTCTCTCAAGGTATCCTGAAGTCACTTGGGCTTCATCTTCCCTGAGCACACTTCTCCCACCAAAGAATGAAACTCCTCATCCTCATCAGGAGCCTGAACTCCTGAATGTCTGTCTATTGTCCTCCTGCCTGAACCTTAACCTGTAGATGCTGAAGTACCGTGTGAACTGTCCATCAGTGGACTACCTAGTGAACTGCTCTGCGGACTGATCTGCATGCTACCCGAAGCGCCACCCCTCTGACTCTGCAAGCCACTACTCACTGATGGACCTGACACCGTAATCGATGTACCTCTTGATATCTGCCCACTGGATCCCTGTGACTGACTAAGCTGCTCCTGAGGGTCTGGCTGATCCAGATACTATAACTCCCGTGATCTCCTAAAAGCCCTGTCCTCCTCGAACTTCACATCCCGCCTGACAACAACTCTCCTCTGTGCGGGAATATAAATTCGAAAGGTTTTCGAGGTCTCACTGTAGCCCACAAAGATACCCTTCTCTGCGGTGAGCTCTAGCTTATTCCTCTTCTCCTTGGGTACGTAGGAGTATGCAATACACCCAAAGATACAAAAATGACCAATATTAGGCTTCTTTCCAGAAAAAGCCTCCTCCACAGTCACATGCCCCAAGGCACGATGCAGACTCCTGTTCTGCAAATACACAGTAGTGTTGCAGGCCTTTGCTCACAAAAACAATGGTAATCCCTGATCATGTAGCATGGCTTTGGCAGCCCCAATGATAGATATGTTCTTCCTCTCCGCAACCCCGTTCTACTGGGGGCTGTAAGGAACTGTGAACTCCCTCCTAATGCCTACCTCCACACAATAATCAACAAATTCGCCAAGGGTGTACTCCCCTCCATTGTCCGATCTGTCTGAGTCTCCACAAGAGCTCTGAACTCCTGAAACCGCTTGAAGACCTCACTCTTGGTCTTCAAGAAATAAATCCAGGTCCTCCTGGAGTGATCATCAATGAATAAAACATAGTACTCATATCCACTCAAGGAAACATGAGACATCCGACTGCTCACATCGGTATGAATCAAATCAAGTATCCCAGTCGATTTGCTATCACTACTGGGAAAAGGGGATTTGGCAAATTTGCCCATAGCACATCCTCTGCATGTATGTAGGTGATCAGAACTGAAATCTGGCACACATGTAGTGATCTCCCGCAATGTCCTCAAGGCTCCATGATACATGTGCCCCATCCTATGGTGCCAACTCTCGCACAGCTTTGAACTGCTAGCTTTGCTACTGGTACTACTACTCAATGCCAAAAGGGGTTGAAACGCAAACTTATACACCTTTGCATTGCGTACATCAATCACTCTAGCTGAATCAGCTAGAGCGCCCCTGGGATATATAAGCACATGTCCTCTCCTGAACAATACCTCATACCCTCTATCCTCCAATGCTGAGAAGGATATAAGGTTCTTCTTCATCCCTGGCACATATAGAACATCCGACTGCTCTAACAATGTCGTCATCTCCGAGTACTACCTCTATATCAGTGCCACTCTCTGAAAGCTTCGAGAAGTGATGCAGGAGCATTAGATTCGGGAAAATACCTTGTATTTTATTTAAACTAAGGGGTCTTATGTTTGTGAGGAAATATTAATTTCATGTAAATATTAATGAGATTTTTGAGTGATTAAATTATATTTTTAATTAATTATATGTGAGGATTTGTTAATGTTTCCAAATAATTGGAAAACATGAAAGAAATTAGACTTGAGATATCTAAGAATTAATGACGAAGCCTAAGATAGATTTAGTTTCAAGATTCTAGGGATAAATCTAGATTGTAGGATTTGTTGAGATATTTGAGGATTTGTTGAGTTATTAAAGGGATGTGAACCAAAATTGGTTCAATTCAATTTGTATAAATTAATGAGCCTCAAAGGCCAAATAGATCAGGAAGAATAGAGTGATTTAGAGGTGAGGTTTGGACAGCAAAGTTTGTAAGCCTCCGAGCATTTGTAAGAGGGTCAATGATTGAAAATCAGGCCAGGAAGAAATATTGTTGTAAGTAAGTTCATTTTTATATGAAAGTATTGGTTTTGAATTATGCGCCCTAATTGATTGATTTGTGTATGGTTCAAATCTTATGTTAAGGGTTGAAATGGTGAACCAGTATAAAAACTTGTTGGTTTTGATTTGTATGAATTGATAACCATTTTGTATTGAAGCCGAAACAGAAATCGATATGATTTAGATTCTGTCGATGAAGGATCGATGGCAGTTAAATGACATTATGGTGGAATTGGATTTATATTCTCCGCGTATAATTGAAATGAATTCTGAGTGAAGGGATTTTAAATCTTTTAGAATTCCATTTGCTATTAGTACAAATGTATGTCAAGATTCGGTGTCTGGAATCGGAGGAGATTTGATTTTATGAATCAATGTCAATTTTCATATTACAAACCCAATCCAGAATCGTTGAGTTTGAATGTTGAATTGTAGCGCTGGAGAATTGCAGAAGTATAGTCTGGCAAAGTCGTTGAATTGCAGCGTTGAGGGAATTGCGTTAAGTATCTATGTGAAGACTTTGAGTATAAAGTCGACTAAGCAATGGAGATATCACAAGAGAAGAAGGCGCAGTAACCTGTAGATGTTTTTCGTTCATGAATTGTCTTTGCAGAGTTAAAATCGCTACAGAATGGGAATGCTAATTTCAATGGCAAGTTACAGCGTTGGAATGGTAAGGACGCAAAGTCTAATTGATATTTGTATGAGTTGAATGAATGCTGCGAGGGAGGTTGAAGAATTTGATTCTGTTGGTGAAATCGATTGAACCAACCCATTTTTTTCGTTGTGTCACAGCCGAAGTGGTTTGACAAGCGGTTTTGTGCAGCTACACCACCGGTTTATTTATTGAAAGCATTTTTAAAATTTTGTTCTAAAGTCCGCAAGCATTCAAGTTCTATTCCTTATTTTAAATTCGATTGAACTGGTTCATAAATTTGATGGTGCGTTGGCAAATCAATGATTTGTAGAATCTAGCTTCAAGAAGCTGATAGCTCTGATGCAAAACAGAACGAGATTATGTTGGAATCAAACGCACAGTAAGAGCGTTGAATTGTAGTGTTACATGAGGTTGAGCTACAGCGTTAAATGCTGAGCTGAATAGTAAATGTGTTGGGTAGTCAATGCAGAGGAAGGCATTCAGTTAGAAGGCGGGTTTTGGATACTAAATTGAGTCAAGAACGCAGAGGGTTCTTCAAACCTTTGCAATTGAAAAATTAAGTTGCAGCGTTGGCAAGCGGTAGAGAAGCGAAAGTCGATGTGTGAAAGTGTTAGTCAACCTTGAATAAGGTGAAGGCGCATTATGAATTTGCATAGGCGTTCATGGAGGTAAGCCACATTTGTATTTACCGTGGCCAGGTCTATTATTGCGTTGAATGGGATGGGTGTTTTGCATAGTTAATCCAAAGATCAAAGGACATGAAATTTTGTGTGGGCCAAATGTTATGGTGGCGTTTGCCGTGAAAATTTCATATAAACTTCATTGATATTTCAGTGCATAAACTCGATTGCTTTAGTTACTTTGCCGTGTTGAGCTTTTAAAACATGGCGGATTTGCATACATTGTGTATGGCGGATATATGGGTTATTTGAAGTGAATTTCACAATATTGAAATATTTTCATGCCATGATAAGCGTTGGGGTTTTATAAGGGTTTTTAATGCTATTTGAAGTTTGGAAAAGTAGATTGTTGGGTTTGTGGTTTTGAACCATATGTTTGAAGAGCTTCCGCATATGAGAATTGGTTGTATGATTTGATAATCATAGTGTAATGATTGTTAAGATGAAGCTTCCGCGAATGATGGTGTGTGAATTTGCCCAAACATTGAAGTTTTATTTGGGCAATTATTTGGATGCATTTTTATGTGCATGAGAGTTTTGGGAGAATGTGGGTTTTGTAGGGTTTTCCTACATCAAGTGGTATCGGAGCTGGAATAGCTCTATTTGAAGATTCAAGTTTTTAAATTGAATTAATTGCATGTGATGAATAAATGTCAGATTTTGAAACTAATGAAGATTGCAGCACAGGGATGTAGTGCAGTTGAAGAAGTGAAGCGAGATCAACAGGATCTTGAAGGTGAGCTGACAAAGTATTATTTAACTCTAGTTTGAAGACTATTTGCAGAATTCAGATTGCAAGCAAGTTGAAGAAAGTCTCAGCGGGAAGGAGCAAATCACAGCTGGAGAGCAATGATGAAGGGGTCTAGCAAGGGATTCTAAGAGAGAGTGGCAAAACCTAGAGATTCAACAGAGGTTGAATAAAGTTGCAGATGAGTGAAGCCTGAAGGAGCAGTGGAGAAATGCTCGAAAGGGTTCCAGCAAAGAACCGGTGATTACCAAAAGACCAAATCCGGAGGAAAGGATTGGTGAGGTAAGTGGCAACAGGAGAGCTTGTTGTTGTAGAGGCTTGGTGCAACTCATGGGTGAGAAACTCATGGCAAAGAAGATGACTACTGAAAGTCATAAAGGAGAGAGCAGAGGTTTAGAGAGAGGCCACAGTAGAAAGAGGGAGAAAGAAGATGCCAAGGCAAATGGCATAAGACAGCAGTTAGCTGATGTAGAATATGACAAAGAGTTAGCTGAGATCAGGAAACAGTTTGATAAACTGAAGATGAGGATAGAGGAAAGCCAGAGAGTGGGTTGGCTCATGAGGAAGAGAGTGAAGTGGCAGAGGCTACAACAGAAAAGAGATCAACAGATAAACATGCAGTTAACAGAAGAGCTGAGGGAGCTCGAGCAGATGATGGATGTACAGTTGGGGTGTACACAACTCAGAGCAGCTGAGTTGAAAGTGGAGGTTTCCATTGATGAAACAGAAGAGGAGATCATTGATGATTTCCTGAACTATTGGGTAAATCCAGATCAGCTGGATAATGTAAAATATTTTTGTAGCTGACAATTGTGATATGATTACAGGTTTTACTGAGGAGGATGCGCAATCTTGTGAAGCTGTCACAAGTATGGAAAAGTATCTTTCAGGAGATAAATACTCTGAAGAAGAAACCAGTGATGCGTTTGTACTTGAAGCTGTTACAGCACAGGAAGTTCATGTGAATGAAGAAGAGGATCAGCTTGAAGAGCCGGTATATAAACCAACAGTTGAGACTATTGAACTTTGTGATTTTCAAACTGAAAGTTTGTGTTTGAATGCAGAGATGGTACATGATGATGAAATGCTTCAGCAATGCTATAGAGAAATTGCATTGTTGGAATATTTGTTGGAGAATTCAGAGTATGACAGAGAGATTGTAGAAGAAATAGTTCAGTGCAGTGAACAAGAGAAGAAAGACATCATGGAGACAGATGGTGTGAGAGAAAGACTAGTTGTGAGTCTTGAGAATTCTTTAGAGAATTCTTTGGAAAGAGAGAATCACCATATTGATGCGCTGATTAAAGAAGAGAATTCAGGACAACATACTAAAATGTTGGCAAAGGAAGAAAAGGCGCTGATGCCTTATGATTTTTATTTTAACAAGTGTTTTGTGAATGCAAGTATTGTTGCAGGTGTTGAAGAACATTTGACTCAGTTGAGCAGTCAAATGAAGGAAGAAGAAAATTCTGTGGAAATTTCTAATCCATGGGATGAGGAAGTTATGTTGCTGGAAATGATGCTGAATAGTCCAGATTCAGTGCAGGAAGAATCTCAATTTCAGAATTGGGAATTGCAGATGCAGAGTGATGAAGATAGAAGAAGAGAGTACACAATGTGCCAGTCCAGTAAGTTGCTGATAAGAGAAAGCAGAAAACAAGAGGGCATGGATGATTGGGTGGCAGTAAGAACTGAGCGAGTAAGAACAGAAGTAAACATAGAAGCCAAAGCTCAGCAGGCAGCAAGAAATCAACAATCTAAAGATTTATTGGACCAAGAAATTGAATTAATCAGAAGAATCATGTTGAAAATGTCTCAGAGGAAGACATAAGCAAGGAAGAGAAGCAGCAGCAGCAAAATGAAGACAGAGACAGATTGTAAAAGTGCAGCGAGTGGAGCAAGACAGCATAAGATATGGAGACCTGAAGAAAAGCAGCAAACAACAAATATAGATGATGAGTTACAGAACAAAGTGTGGGATCGAGGCGGACAAAGACTTAAACGCATGATCGAGAGATCATGATCATTTTCAACCTTGGGAGTTTGATGCAAGAGCATTAGATTCGGGAAAATACCTTGTATTTTATTTAAACTAAGGGGTCTTATGTTTGTGAGGAAATATTAATTTCATGTAAATATTAATGAGATTTTTGAGTGATTAAATTATATTTTTAATTAATTATATGTGAGGATTTGTTAATGTTTCCAAATAATTGGAAAACATGAGAGAAATTAGACTTGAGATATCTAAGAATTAATGATGAAGCCTAAGATAGATTTAGTTTCAAGATTCTTGGGATAAATCTAGATTGTAGGATTTGTTGAGATATTTGAGGATTTGTTGAGTTATTAAAGGGATGTGAACCAAAATTGGTTCAATTCAATTTGTATAAAGTAATGAGCCTCAAAGGCCAAATAGATCAGGAAGAATAGAGTGATTTAGAGGTGAGGTTTGGACAGCAAAGTTTGTAAGCCTCCGGGCATTTGTAAGAGGGCCAATGATTGAAAATCAGGCCAGGAAGAAATATTGTTGTAAGTAAGTTCATTTTTATATGAAAGTATTGGTTTTGAATTATGCGCCCTAATTGATCGATTTGTGTATGGTTCAAATCTTATGTTAAGGGTTGAAATGGTGAACTAGTATAAAAACTTGTTGGTTTCGATTTGTATGAATCGATAACCATTTTGTACTGAAGCCGAAACAGAAATCGATATGATTTAGATTCTGTCGATGAAGGATCGATGGCAGTTAAATGACATTATGGTGGAATTGGATTTATATTCTCCGCGTATAATTCAAATGAATTCTGAGTGAAGGGATTTTAAATCTTTTAGAATTCCATTTGCTATTAGTACAAATCTATGTCAAGATTCAGTGTGTGGAATCGAAGGAGATTCGATTTTATGAATCAATGTCAATTTTCATATTACAAACCCAATCCAGAATCGTTGAGTTTGAATGTTGAATTGTAGCGCTGGAGAATTGCAGAAGTATAGTCTGGCAAAGTCGTTGAATTGCAGCGTTGAGGGAATTGCGTTAAGTATCTGTGTAAAGACTTTGAGTATAAAGTCGACTAAGCAATGGAGATATCACAGGAGAAGAAGGCGAAGTAATCCGTAGATGTTTTTCGTTCATGAATTGTCTTTGCAGAGTTAAAATCGCTACAGAATGGGAATGCTAATTTCAATGGCAAGTTACAGCGTTGGAATGGTAAGGACGCAAAGTCTAATTGATATTTGTATGAATTGAATGAATGCTGCGAGGGAGGTTGAAGAATTTGATTCTGTTGGTGAAATCGATTGAACCAACCCATTTTTTTCGTTGTGTCACAGCCGAAGTGGTTTGACAAGCGGTTTTGTGCAGCTACACCACCGGTTTATTTATTGAAAGCATTTTTAAAATTTTGTTCTAAAGTCCACAAGCATTCAAGTTCTATTCCTTATTTTAAATTCGATTGAACTAGTTCATAAATTTGATGGTGCGTTGGCAAATTGATGATTTGTAGAATCTAGCTTCAAGAAGCTGATAGCTATGCAAAACAGAACGAGATTATGTTGGAATCAAACGCACAGTAAGAGCGTTGAATTGTAGTGTTACATGAGGTTGAGCTACAGCGTTAAATGCTGAGCTGAATAGTAAATGCGTTGGATAGTCGATGCAGAGGAAGGCGTTCAGTTAGAAGGCGGGTTTTGGATACTAAATTGAGTCAAGAACGCAGAGAGTTCTTCAAACTCTCTGCAATTGAGAAATTAAGTTGCAGCGTTGGCAAGCGGTAGAGAAGCAAAAGTCGATGTGTGAAAGTGTTAGTCAACCTTGAATAAGGTGAAGGCACATTATGAATTTGCATAGGCGTTCATGGAGGTAAACCACATTTATATTTACCGTGGCCAGGTCTATTATTGCGTTGAATGGGATGGGTGTTTTGCATAGTTAATCCAAGGATCAAAGGACATGAAATTTTGTGTGGGCCAAATGTTATGGTGGCGTATGTTGTGAAAATTTCATATAAACTTCATTGATATTTCAGTGCATAAACTCGATTGCTTTAGTTACTTTGTCGTGTTGAGCTTTTAAAACATGGCGGATTTGCATACATTGTGTATGGCGGATATATGGGTTATTTGAAGTGAATTTCACAATATTGAAATATTTTCATGCCATGATAAGCGTTGGGATTTTATAAGGGTTTTTAATGCTATTTGAAGTTTGGAAAAGTAGATTGTTGGGTTTGTGGTTTTGAACCATATGTTTGAAGAGCTTCCGCATATGAGAATTGTTTGTATGATTTGATAATCATAGTGTAATGATTGTTAAGATGAAGCTTCCGCGAATGATGGTGTGTGAATTTTCCCAGACATTGAAGTTTTATTTGGGCAATTATTTGGATGCATTTTTATGTGCATGAGTTTTGGGAGAATGTGGGTTTTGCAGGGTTTTCCTGCATCAAGAAGTACTCAAGGACTCCTGTCATATGACGTGAAGCCCCGCTGTCAACATACCAAATACTTGAAGATGCTCCGCTAGTGGAGAGAAATGCACACTCCCTCTCAACCTCCATGGCAGGTGATCCTACACTAGTGGACTCACAAGCAATGAACCCAAACTCCTGGTCAAAGCTCTCCGAGAAGTCCTCTATCTTTGTTGATGCTACCATGGTCTTGTTCTTCCCCTTCTTCTTCTTCTCAGGACACACAACTACATAGTGTCCCATCCTCTGACAATTCCAACACTTCACCTTGGAATAGTCCTTCTCCTTGTTCACCTGTTGCTTCCCTTTACCTTTGCCTTTGCCCCCACCACCACTTGTGGAAACTTGCTTCTTTCCCTTGCCATTCTTGCCCCTTGCTAACAATGCTACATTCTCATCCTCCTCAACTGGTTTGGCTGCCCCAAGCTGGTTCTTTCTGATTTCATTCTGTATGCAATCATCTCACAACCTCTCCCAAGGGGAAAGGGTCTCACGTGCAATAATCCCATCAGCAAATCTTAGCCATGAAATAGAAATGCCATTCACTGCAATTCGCACCAACTCAGCGGGTGGAATGACCTCTCCAACTGCTGCCAACTCATCTCTCACATTAGTGATCTTTGTGAGGTATGCAGTAGCACTATCAGTCTTTGCCATCTTAATGGCCTTTAGCTTCTCCCTTAGGACCATTTTTCAGTTCTCATTGGTACTCTGGTAGAGATTGGTCAAGGATGTCCACATCTCATGAGCAAGTCTCTTTCCTCTCACACGAGGAATGCAATGGTCTTTAACGCCATCCAGAATCAGTCTCTTACCCTTGTTATTTTTCTTGTTAAAGTCTGCCAACTGAATAGCATCAGTAGGCACATTCATAGGGTGTTGTTGGGTATTCACCATTATCCACCAAACTTCTGCCTCCTCAAAGATGCTTTGCATTATTTCCTTCCATATACTATAGTTGCTATGTCCATCCAACCTATCCTCCACCCTCAAGCCCAAAGACATGCTTGCTGTCCTAATAAACTGAAAATGACACTGTTGTGGTAAAAGCTCAGTTTTCTGTGGGTAAAATCAGCTTGCTATAATTTTTCTCTTTGCTGTCCCAAACTGCACTTTTCAGCGAACTAGCTCCGATATCATGTAGAAATTTGATAACCCATTTCGGTTTTCAGTTTTTCCTAATTTCTCCCATAAAGTTAAATGCCCATTCCCATAGCTATACATTCAACAAGCTGGAAAAATAAATATTTTCTAAAAAAACACAAATTCTGGAAATTTCAAAATGTTGGAAATTGCAGAAATGAAAACACAGAAATATGTTTACCCACACACAGAAATTTGACATGTTGATTTTTTGTCAATATGACTCTGGAAAAACCCCCTACAACTCTTAGGGAAAACCAGTTCGAAAGCTCTTCTTTATTTCTGATAAATAGCTTTTACAGTGAGAGAGAAATACTCAGAAAATTTCAGCAACCAAACAAATACAACTTATCTCATTTTCCGTGCTTAACCACTGCCTCGAAAAATGTGCAAACAGCAAAATAAGAACAATAAATGTTGTACGGACTTCCTTGAATTTCGTGCCCAAAAATACAGCAATAAATGCCACTGTATGACCTCCTCGATTTGCGTGAAAATAGTAACAAATGTTGTTGTATAGCCTCCTTGAAATGCATGCAAAGGGACAGCAATAAATGTTGTACGGATTCTACCTCGTTTTCTATGCACAGGGACAACATCAAACTGTATGGTCTGCCTCGAAAACTGTGCCACAAAAAACAGCAAAACTGTTCCTCAAAATTTGTGCCAAATTTGCTGTACGACCTCCTAGAAATACATGCCCTAGTTGTTGTACGATTTTGTCTTGAAACTCGTGCCCAAACTACCTTGAACCGTGTGCCAATCCTTACTGTACAGATTTGTTGAATGTTGCCTCGGTATGCGTGCCAAGGTTATGCTCTCCTTCACCTCACTACTCAAAAATCTCCTTTGTTCTCTTCTTCTTCTTCTCTCAATCTGCTCGTGAAAGACTGAATGATCTTTTCCCTCTTTTCCTCCTTTAACCTAACCCTAAGTGACTTTTGGGGAATCCCTAAATCCAATGGCTGAGATAGCTTTAGATCTCGGACTGAGATTAAATGTGCATTTAAATCTCACTTTCTATTTTTTAATTCAGCCCACTTTAATGAAGACCCTCTTAGTCATTTATTTCCAAAGTCACTTTCCACTTTCTAATTTCACATTGACTTTATTAAGGTCACTTTAAAATTAGACTTAGTAACTTTAACACTTAAAGTCACTTTTAAATTAGATTTGACTTTATAACTTATAAAGTCATTTTAGGAGAAAAAGTGAAATACATTTGGACACTTTTCCCTAGGCCAAAGATCAAAGCCTTAGGGAACCACCTATCATCCAGTAACCAAATTTCAACACTTCTCTTCTTTCTCTTCTCGTGGTAGCCTCCTTAATTCAACATTTTCTTCCCGAAGACTCTGGTTGATCTCCTCATTCGAATGATGAGAAGATGATGAAGGCGACGAAGAATAGGCATAAGCACTGGAAGATGTGGATGAAGCATCGTTCTCTGATCTTTCTTTCTCCTCTTCCTCTAGTCTCTTCTCATAAGCGTCATAGATTATGTCCACCATTTTAGACATCCTCAACATGGCCTCGTACATGTCTTTGTCATCCTCCATTGTTGCATGTTCAATCATTGTTCACGCTCGCAATTCACATCAGCAAGAAGACCACTCTAATACCTCTTGATCCGAGGCCATTAGCTACTGGATTTACCCATGATCTTTTACTTATGTGATGTGGTTAGAATTGCACTTAAAAGAGAATTAAAATAACACATATACATGCTTAAGCAAGAGGAAACATGACGACAGTCAGAAACATAAGAACACGAGACATTTGATAATGGAGTTCACCCAGTGTGGGCTATGTCTTCTGGCCCAATGTCAAAATGTGGTAAGCCACTTCAAATAGTGTTGGAAATGGTGATGATGTACATGGACTAGGTTTTTTTTCATACAAGGATATTTTCCCTCAACATGAGTGGCTTGTCTTTCCATGAGACGTTTTGCTATAGGAACTCTCACTCACAATAGGCCTCCTATCAACATGACATAATCTCACACAAGGTGACGATGAGGAACCCTTCAACAAGGTTACATAGGGATCATAACAATCCATGGCAAATACATCTCACATGAATTAGAAACATAGATCCCGCAACATACATCAAGCAAGGATCTAAACAACATATTACATCTCACAGCAAATGATAAAAGAGGCACATAACATCAATACTGCATATACCTCAACCCCTGAAGTTGGTTGAAGAAATGGATGCTCAACTGTTGAATCTGGCTGCACCATCGAATTTGTGGCGTCGAGAGGCATAAAATTGACTGTCCACACTTGGGAATCTGACACCGTCACTCCAATCTGGAAAATGGCCAAAAAATGGGAAGCTTTGCTACTGAAACGAACAACGTCATTGAGTCCCTATCGCCGAGAGGTATAAAATCGACATAAAATTTGTCACATTCTGACTCCGGCAAGTTCGGGACCTCAGGGAATCTTTTTTATCTTTTTGATGCCCCCCAAGATTCCTCGAGCAAGGTTCCGCCCCTCTGGCTGCTCATGGTTCTGCACCTGCAATAAAAAAATATTATTCGTTGAAGAATGCATCGGTCTGCTCCACGTTCTGCCTCTGCTTTTCTCACGGCTCCATTGGCCTCCCTATCCCCTCATCTCTCGTGTATTCTCCATCATTCTGCATGGTTTCCCTGAACCATTTGAATGGCATTTTATAACAAAGTGTGAGGGTGAATAAGACAACGTGTGAGGTTTGCACATTGGTTGGCATAATCATATTAAGATACTTGTTGTTGGGAGGTTTTGGGTTCAAATCCCATTGACTCCCAATATTGTTTTAAAACCCAATTTTAGTTTTAATATAGTTATTTCAAACTATATAATATATGGAATTCGTATGTCCATATTCTAATGACTCCCAAAAACATGAGAATAAGACAAAAAATGGAGGTTGCACCATCCAAGGCCACTTGGGCCTAATTTGAGGTGCCATTTGGCACCATATGATTGCGCCATGCGGCAAGCTCTCATTGGTCCACATCATATGCCACCTCTACCACCTACTTGCCATGAGTCGGCTTGTGGTGCTGCCACATCACCTTTTTGTGGGTCCACCTGTTTTGTTTACTGGGCTGCCACATTCACTTTGTGGGTCCCACTAGGCATACCACATGTCATCCATACGGCCTCCCACATGGCAAAATGTTGAATTTGACTTGTTTTTTGTTGTTTGGTACAAACTTCAAACTGCAATAGCTTTCTCATACAGACTCGAATTTGAGTGTCGTTCGCATCATTGGAATCGGGGCGACGAGCACTACAATTATGTCTTGGTTCAAAAGAATTATGACCACTTTAAATTTTGACCATTTTTTAGCCCTCTTGGTCTCCCAAGGGTGTCTAGAGCCCCCTAGATCAAGCAGAGGTGCGAAAAGGAGTCAAGCTCTACTGCTGAAATACTGAACTATCAAAACATTTCTAAGGTCAATTTGATGAGTGGAAGAAGTTTTGTGCCTTAGCACCTGGTTGTTGAAGCAAATCGAGTTCTGGGTTGGAGGATAGCATATACTCTAGGAAAAATAGGGTCGATTTTCACTGTGTGGAGCATAAAAGAATTGTGCAGGACATATTACCTTATTATCCGTGGTTGTCGGTCTTTATTCCATTTTTTGGGTACGCTTGATGAAAGAAGGGAGCATCCTTTTCTATCCTTGTTGGCCGTGTGGTTTTACCTATAGTAGAAGCTCAAGTTTCCAAGGGAGACACAATGATTAGTTGGGTTTTCTAGCATATCACAGTTGGGTGGGGGTGTGTGACTTAGTTGCCATCGATACAGAGGTAACATGATCAAGGTTACTTGGGAGCAAGAGCGGGAGCGACATTTTCAGAAGCTCTGAGTTCGAGGACGAATCAAGGAGCGAATTTTTATATAATATATATATTTTTATATTTTGATGCATATATGTCAACAAAAGCATGTAGAATGATGAATTAGATATAAAAAAGCATAAAAGCATAGATTGAACCATATAACATCAATCATATAGAAGTTAAAATCTTTAACAACCACATCCACAAGTTAGTAACATACAACATACTAAGTCTCATGATTCATCAATCTTAAAGTTTAAAGCTTTCAAAATTCAATATAAGACATTTATCATCACTGATCACCAAAGTTGTACTTGTAAGCTAAGTGTAACCATTACAACAAAGAATATCTAACATGAAATGAAATGTTATAAAATGAAATGAAATCAAACAACTTTCAACTTCCACGAAGCATCATATTCATAATTCCTTACCAATGAGTTATAATTGCCAACTTCAAACTTCAAACTTAAATTGTCATATATTTTTTACAAAAAAATATCATAATAAATATGAAAGAGCCAACAGTTATAAAAACTACTAGAAACTAGAAAAGACAAGTAAATCTATATCTATTGTTAATGCTTGGGCTTCTTGCCGCCACGAAATATGTTTAATTTTTTATTCTTGTTGGAAAATCAGGATCTTTGTCATTAATATCACCCTCTAAGCATTAATATCCAAAGGTAGCTTTGTCATTACCTCTGGATTTGTATACGGATCTTTGTCATTAATATCACCCTCTAAGCATTAACATAAGATATAGAAAACATAGCATGTCAAGTCAAGATTTTGTTTAAGTGATGGGTACATTTTTTGTAGGGTCATAATAGAGGAGTTCGACAACCAATGTCACTAACATCAAGGTACATAGAGGGATTGGTGCTCTTGATTAAATATGAGTTCCATACCCTAATACATGACAAAATCCAATCGAAACATTGCAATCCCCCCAATCCTGAAATCTTGATAAGTCCGCAAGATTTTGAATGAGATAAAAAATTCTACTTTCTCCATATGAAATCCAACGAGGTTGGAACCACTCTCAAACATCCAAAGTCATTTCATGGTAATGTTAGAAATTTAAGTAAAAGTGACATTCTCCTTTCTCCATATGAAATCCAACGAGGTTGGAACCACTCTCAAACATCCCAAGTCATTTCATGGTAATGTTAGAAATTTAAGTAAAAGTGACATTCTCCTTAATCTTCATTTTGAAAATGAAGATGAAGGGGAATTCATTTTTACTTTAAGAATTTAACATTACCATGAATCACATATCAATATTAGGGAAATAGGTTTGATCATTAGGTTGCCCAACTCAAAAATTCTTGTTTCTTTGGAATAAATTTGCATTTGGAATATTTTTGCAAAAACAAATTTGCAAAAAAGGCTAGGGAGTGAAAATTTCGCTCCCAGGGTTGCTCTCGGAGCGCCCTCTGGGAGCAAGTTCGAGGGGGGGGGTGGGTGTGGGGGTCGTTCCCCGCAACCCTGCACTATGATAGAGATATAGGAAACTGTTTCCCTTGAATCTTTCAAACAATTGTAGGAGTTAAGACTGAAGTGAAAATTTCGCTCCCAGGGTTGCTCTCGGAGCGCCCTCTGGGAGCAAGTTCGAGGGGGGGGGTGGGTGTGGGGGTCGTTCCCCGCAACCCTGCACTATGATAGAGATATAGGAAACCGTTTCCCTTGAATCTTTCAAACAATTGTAGGAGTTAAGACTGAACCTTATTCTGAAGATACAGTGCTATATACAAACCAGGTTGCCTCATTCTAATCTTTGTGACCTGAGGTTAATGATATAGTTGTTCATGACTATTATTTTCATCATTATGTGAATTGTATTCACTATAAGTATATTTATGAACTTAATGCAAATTAGATTTGGTTGTTATAAAGTGTTTTCCATATTGGAAAATGGTACTGTGCTTGTTGTGAGATAACACCTATAGCACTGTAGAACCATACTACATCATTGACACTTCAACACAAACTTAGAAATTTACTAGTTGTGCGTATACACTCAATTTTGCCACTCGATGTGCATACACTCTTGTTGGAGGTCGAGTGGGCCTGTTGTGGCCATTTTCCCTTGCTGGACAGAGAACGCATTCTTCAGATCGGTGTTAGGTCAAACTTCATATTCTGGTATCGATTCAGCAAAGGTTGGAACTTTCACCTTGCTGGTCATGTCTCTGTCATATTATTGTATACTTTTGTTGTGAATCTGTGATGATAGCCAAAGTTTTGTATGAGTGAAAGTCTTGAGCTGCCAAGATTATCGATCATCATTGTATGGTTGTGTTGTAAGTTGGAAGTTTGTTAGTCCAAGACATGTATAAAATAGCTTGACTAAAACATGGATGAAACCTTCACAAAAGCCTTTAATAACCTAGCAGCAACAAATAACAAACCCTTCTCAAAAGGGGTCTATGCCATTCTTCAACAAGAACCGCCAAAAGATTTGCAAAAGGGGTCGGAAATAGGACACAAAATTTTTGCACTTGGGACAGATTTAAAACACGAGGGTCGGAAAGTTCTTTTCAAATTAGATGAACTGGACGCACTCATTTCCGAAGTGAACCTGTTAGAAAGAAAGAAAGTAATTTGGGCTCTAAAACCAACTATGTTTGCTCTCATACAACACAAGTTCTTGGAGGAACATTGTGAAGGGATCAAAATTCCAGTTGCATCTTGTCTCAGTAACATCATTAGACTAACTACACCTATACCTCCTTACAACAATGATGTTATGAGGAGAGTTTTCACACTGATAGTAGAGACTTTTCAGGACTCAGACAACAGTGCAAGCTCTACCTTTGGGAAGAACCTTGAGATTCTAAAAATCATCGCCATGGTCAGAACATATGAAATCATGTTTGATTTAGGGTGTGATGACTTGATCCATCAGATGTTCCAATGCTTCTTTAGCATTAAGAAACATCATTCTGACACGATCAAAACAAACATTTTGTCCATTTTGTCTTTAGTTATGGGAGATTGTGATGTCATTTGCAAGAAGATGCAATCTGAGTTGTTGGCCATTTGGAGGATGGAACAGTTGATTTCACCTACTACTTATGAGCTAGCCGAAAGGTTGGCTGAGAAAAACATTACATTGTTCAAAAGGCAGTTGACCCAGGAGGGGTTGCAGAGGATTTGTGGTGACCAACCATGCAGCAAGAATGAGGTTAGGAGGAAGCGTCTTTGCTTCATCTGCAAGGAACCTTAGGGACCTAACCACTCGTGCATGAGTGACACCGATGAGATGAGAGGGGTAGATCAGGAGGAGATTCCTTCCAACTTTCAAGATGAGGATTCTCCTTTTATAGTTGTTGTGTCCATGCATTCTTATGAGGACACCTCTGAGGAGCATGAGCAATGATGGGGAGTTGTTGACAACAACTAAGAGATGCAGCGATGTTTGGTAGACGAGACTGATGAGCAGCAACTTGTTCCCATTCAGCATGCGCAACACATAGTGGAGCACAGTGCACATGATGGGCAATCTTTGGAAACTCAGCTAGTGGCTCATGTTGAGCCCACGATGGAGGAGAATGAGTAGACATCCTTGGGGCCAGCCATTGATGAGGAGTAGGCAGATGTACAGAGTCCAGACAACCACAAGGGAGGTAGTATTTGTAGACATTGGTCATCAGGAGGCGTTGGGACCTGGTAGAACAATTTTGCAAGTGAAGAGTGGACAGATGGAGGATGGAGTTTTCGGTCAGATGAGGGAGGCACTTTTGGAGATAGCGGTGCATCAATCTTTGGATATACCCATTGACGAGGTGCAGGTGGATGTTGTGGCAACAGCAAAGATGCAGTGTTTCCAGGAAGCATCCCTCTCCAGGGGTACATAGACAAGGCGTGCAACATGGGTTTCCCACTTACAACGATTGCTAGACATATCCGGTTGATTGGTAGGGCAGCGCTGCATGAGTTGAGCATGGTGCAACACATTGGACTCGTACCATATACAATTGCACATGCATTTGATCCTTCCCACGAGATGGATTAACAGAAGATCATGAGTTGGTATCCTGTTGGTGGCACGATATTCTCAGTCGAGAGCATAGTGCAGCAGGGACCCTTAGACATGAGGAGTACTACATGCTCCAATTGGTAGTGGAAAGGCCAACAACTTTCCAGCACTTCAAACCTGCATCTACATAGTGGAACTGGCCTTGGCCTATGTCAAGGGTTGGACTAGAGAGAAGTAATGAGTTTGTACGCAGTTAATGGATCAACATTCATACTCGGATCTATAGCACAACAGGACCCATGGAGCATTGATCACTGTTCTTGGTGGCATTGGGATTCAGGAGGATTTGTTGATGATAGTCAGAGATTGGTTTGGGATCCAGGCCTTGAGGGGTCTATTCATGGGGGGTTGACACAGAGGCATAGCCTCACCCAATGGTTTGTATGGGATTCAAGAATTGGGTCTCAGTTGCCTTGGGCCACCAGACTAGTTCACAAGTTTGGATTGCTTGAGGGCAAGCAATCTTGGAGAGAGAGGATTTGTGATGTTCCTTTTTCTGGTGTTCCTTATTGCATGGTTAGGATGGACTTTCAGGTTTGAGGCAGACAGGTTACAGGTGCAAGTTTACGTCATCAGTGGGCCCACTGGCTTTTGGTGATTCTTTATGTGATCTGGAAGAGTTCACTTGCCATATTCCATCATCATGATTGATTCAGCACAACTTGCTTCTCATTCCATTGCATTATGATAATTCCCATAAAACAGGATTATTATTGTGCCTAACTCAATTAATTAAGCCTAAGGTGGCATTATGAGAGGAATACTCGACAGAACACCCTAGTGTAATAGCTCGTTGGAACCAAAACGAGAAGATCTACATGATGGGATGGTTAGAAGTGCTTTTCAGTGGCCAGAGGAGGCATGATGGCCATTTTACCATTTTCTCACATTAAAAGGATATTTTAATTGCAATAAAAGGAGGGAAATGTGCTCAATGATTAAAATAATAACAAAATAGGAGGTTCTAGAGGGGTACATCAAATCTATAAAAAGAGGAGGAGGAGGTCATTACATGACACCTTGGATTTGATCATTCTTCTTGTATGAGAGGTTTGAGCCTTGAGAACCCGTTCCTCTCCTTCATTTGTAACCCCGGGACAGACATCACATTAAAAAGATATTTTAATTGAAATAAAAAGAGGGAAATGTGCTCGATGATTAAAATAATAACAAAATAGGAGGTTCTAGAGGGGTACATCAAATCTATAAAAAAAGGAAGAGGAGGTCATTATAGGACATCTTGGATTTGATCATTCTTCTTGTATCAGAGGTTTGAGAACCCGTTCCTCTACTTCATTTGTAGCCCCTGGACAGAAACCCTCGGGTGATTCAGTGAGATTGGGCGAGTACCCATCTCCCCTTAGTGAATTCATCTAGAACTCACAGGAGAGCTTAGTAGTGGCATTTCAATTTAGTTTTGGAGGGCCAGCACAACTTGGAGCAGATTCTTGAGGCCAATTTTCCATCTTAGCTATTTGGGTTGTATCGGCATGTAAACCCCAGTTTTCTATTATAATAAAGCTGAGGATTTTTATGTTCATCAAGTTATTGGATTGCAATTCTCTATCTGTTATGTTTTACATGGCAATATTTTGTTAAATGAATGAAATTTTTATGTATGCATTTTGTTGCATTAGACTTGGCAAAACTTTTAGTTTGGGATATTACATTGCTATCTTGGTATGAAGGGATCTCCAATGAAGCTTTGATAAATATTGATGAAGTGATCAAAGTCACAAAAGAGAGAGGGAAATCCCTATTTAGTATTTATTAAAACAAGGAGAGAAAACCTATCTTAAAAGACCAAGTTACTAATAAAAGTGTTTACGCCCTATCACATAAAAACTAAAATTTCACATTACAACCAAGACAAAAACAGTTTTACAAAGTTGTTAGCATACACACAAAAATACTTCATCTGCATAGAGTATAATGCAGAATAATGGATTTTGGTTTGGTACAAAACATGCCTTACCCCTTAGAAATATCTTGTGAGAGAACAAGCCTAAGGAGCCGAAAATCCTAAACAAGATAGCCATAAATAGGAGAGATCATCTTCAAGGGCACAAAGTATTTGTTTCCGAGGAGTTGAACTGGTTCAATGGTCAAGGAAGACTAATTTGTGTATTTTCTAGGAGGAAAGTCCATCTACAACCAAGAAAAAAAGCTCTCTGATTTCTATTCTGTGTAATGAGAAGCGACTGTAGTGTATTGTGTTATGCTCTGTGGTATTAGGGCAGCGGCAGGTTGCCCCAACCCTAGGTGCAAGTGTAGAGCCTCAAGACTGCCTCAATTTTGACACTCCTTTCACTCATTTCCCTTCTTTTTGTCACCATCATTAGCTCAAACAAGTGTTACACTGCAAATTTTGACTTGGTAAAGTAATCTGATGACCTATTTTTCATATTTTCAATTGTTTCTTATTATTAGAGTAAAATCTGCATTAGCTACGAAATTAATGCAATTTTGCAGCTGATTGATGTTTCTATAGCCACCGCCACGGTTCGATAGGTTCTGAGGTATTAATGGAGCAACGAAATATATGGGCAGATGACAAATAATCTTATCATAGATCTTATCCTATCCATCTAGCCCAAATCAGGCAGGAAATCGCCCAGAATTGCAGTCAAAGGTGCGGTCAACTAGGTGTTGAATCAAGCGAGCGAGGAGTTTGAAGCCATCACACTTCATGATTTACTCTGCCATGTAGCAAATCGTGAAGCAACGAAATTCTACTTTTTGTTTTAGAGTTCAAGATAAAGTTTGCCAGTTCAGATACGCGTAAAATCCTCAAGACAGTTATGAAAAGCTTTTATAAATATTGGGCTAGTAATTGTATGCCCAAGTATGAATTATTGCATGACTGTAATTTCATTTAAACTCTATTTTATTTCCAAATCGAATGAAGAAGCATTCTAGAGTTTTAATGCGCAGTTAGTAACGTTTAAAACTTGAAGCCATTTGTTGTGGCGGGCCCCTGCAAAATAAGAGGTTCTATTTTATTTATGTTTGTTTTCTTAATTAGATGTTATTCATAGCCTCGTTTTTATTACCCAGTTTATGTTTGCATTGCATTTCGTAGCGTAATGTTTTGCTTTCGATTTCGTTTTTCCTGTTAGAAATTGCAATTATTTCTAGACTTTGTAGTATAGATGCTTTTTTTATCATTTTCATTACATTAGTTGTTATCAGCATCCCCAAAATTTTGTAATATAGGTGCTTGATTTATTTTTGACATTATGTTAGATGCTATAATCGTTTCCAGAATTTCATCTTGCTAAGATAGATGTTCAAGTAATTTGTTTTTATCATTTGATGTAGTTTCATTTTCTAAATAGTCATAACACAGAGATAATCATAGTTTATTTTATGCATCAGTGGTTTGTTGTAGATTAATTCTTCTTTTGAGAGACATATTTTAGAATTTCCTTTTTAGCTTTCAATTAAATTCTTTTTGTAAATTTAAATAGTCTTGTTTCTTAACAGTGATTTTGAAATTTCCTTTTTGAGCACAATAGTGTAAAAATTTTCCAAGTAACTCCTTGATTCAAATTTCATTTACATAAAATTTCCAAAAATACAAAAATAATAATGTTGCCTCTTTTTGAATTTTAATTTTTTCTCAAATTCATCATTGGTTACTAACAAATAAATTAGTTAAGATTCTTTTAAAAACTTTTAGGGGCATTGTACACTTGGATTTAGTTTTCTCTCATGAATTATAGTTCTGTTTCTTAAATTCATTTAGCACATCTTCAAAAACGATCTTCACAAATAAAATCACGATAATAAAATAAGCAAGGAACGTTTCTAGCATATATAGTGCACTTGCACTTCACAAGATTACCAACTTCGGTCGATAATTTATGATAGCAATTTAAGAATATTAAATTGACCAAATAGCAAGGCCGAAGGTGACCTTGACAAGAAAAGGGCCTCACGAAGGCAAAAGAGGGATGGCAAAGGAGTATTTGTGGAGGGTCGAGTACCCTGGACCTAAGAGAAATTTGTTGTAGAGATAAATTAGGTTAGCCATGTTGATGACAAGGCTGGGATTGCTGGTAGTAGACTCAAATAGAAGTCTGTTGGAGGAATAAGGACCTAACAACAAGGCAATTTGAGGCTAATTTATACAGTTGATTAAAGGGACATGCCACTATGAGTAGCGGAGTGTGAAGGGATTTGATAGGAGTCATTCACTATGAGATAAGGAGGTAGCAAGGAGTTTGAGGGCTTAAGAGATAAGCCCGACTCAAGGAATTGTTTAAGAAGCTTGATAGGAGTCATTCACTGTGAGATAAGGAGGTAGCAAGGAGTTTGAGGGCTTAAGAGATAAGCCCAAACTCAAGGAATTGTTTAAGAAGCCTGTCAAGTGGGCATCAAGGGGGCAGTGACTAAAGGAGTTGATCACTGTGTGATATTGGAGGCAAAGGATAGCTAGGTACATCAAGGCCAAAGCGGAAAAAAACTGCTAGAGGCAAAGGACTACTACAACAAGTCAAGCTATTTTGTCTTTGTTGTGATGGGCAAATTGAAGATCTAAAGGATCAAATCTCAAGCCCCAAATCAGTCAAAGGATAGATTGTGTATTTTGTTGTATACTATGTATACTAGTTTTTATCAAGGTTTCTAAAGGGTTATGATCCCTAGTATGGGAGCCTTAATGTTTTCTTATTGATGGACGAATGGGAAACAAGATTTGGGCCAATATTCTTGTGTATTGTTATTGATTTCATCGTTGTTATATTTCCATTGTGTAAAGTGCTTTTGTGTTGGGATTCTCTAGTATGTGGTGTTCCTAGCTAGGGCACATACCAGATCTAGAGGGCATGGAAATTTCAACACATGTGCTCAAGAAACGAGTGATAGCCATATGAGGACAGTAGATCTCATGCTAAGCCTTTTCCCTCGTGCTAATCTGTCTCAACCATCTTTTGCATTTTGATTTCCTCTTTCTCTTTTGTTGTGGCCATGATATGCTTTGCTATTGTCTTAGTTGCATCAACCCCAAGGGCAATAGATTTCTGGCCCTACTGAGTGTGAACATATGGGTGTCAAATCCAACAAACCAATGACAAGTTAGACCTGAAGAATGGAGGTGAGATATGGGGCTCGTAATGTGTCATGGAAAGTGCCAAGTATGGTATAAGGGACAATGAACACACTATCTCAATCATGGTATTCCAAGTAGTGTCCCTCCTATAACCCTAAAGGGCCCTTAAGGGAGGTCCCACTAGACTAGAGCTAAAGATTAACCCTCCTAGTAAGGTGAGAGAACAAAATTATAGTCAAGATTGGTCAATCTTCCATATCACCCTTTTATCCATACTAAATGCCCAAAACAAACAAGTATAAGCACTCAATTGCAAAATGATTAAAGTACCTTTTGAATAGTCGCCCACCTTCATTCAAGTGGCAATGTTGAATGGAGCACATGGATAATGCAAATGGCAAAGGTACATGGCATATCATTATCAAATAGTGATTGTCAAGGGTCGCCAACTGGCTAGTTGTCTGCTTGGTTGTGAAATGGAGGAGAAAAAGTTTTCTCCTATAGGGTTACCCATTTTGGTGGGTAGCAAACAACATACAACAACACAAGATTGAGAGAGACATCTTAGTGAGGAGTTCAATACTCTAGTCTGTCGGATTCGAGGAAGTGCAAAAGGGTAGGTTAGAGATCCAGATCAGCCAAGGTGATCAAGAACAAATATAGAGCCTGATCTGCTAGATCAGATCCAAAGCATTGCAATTTGTATACTCAATTGGACCATTATACTAGAACGAGAACCAAAGTTCTAAATTTTTAATGAAGAGTTGTTGATCGAGAAAAATTTGTTTGTTTCATTGTGATTGAGATTGGCTAATGTGACTTTTGCTACCCTTAATAAGGAACCTAGTTGTGCTTTCATTCAATAAATTTGTAATTTTCTAGGTCAATGAATTGTCGAGTGCTAGGATCACAAGGAAATTAACATGGTATCAAAACCAAAAACTCTAAAAACCAATCTTTAAATCACGCAAAAGGTTGATTTTTACTTAAATCACCAACGCCAAGTTTGGCCATGATTGTACGAGGTGCAAATTTTTCACAGGTCGAAAACGACCATACAACCCATGCAAAAATTTATGCGTGGTAAAAACACTTTAAAAAAAGGGTGAAGAGGGATGGCTAACAACCTGAGTGGGTTGTGAGACCTACACAACCAAGGTGCAGGGAGTAGCTGAAAATGCCATCCACTCAAGCCAACCAACTAAAAAGGAAAGAGGGGCAGTAGTGCATGGGTCTCATCGGTTTGAGCACACAAAAGATCAACGAACCTTGAAAACAAAAGATCACAGGTTTGATCAAGGCACAAAGCATGTGATGGAGGTGATGACAACAAAGGAGATTTAGTTGGAGGAGGACTGTGACACCAGGGTCAAAGAGTTGATGGTTGAGGAGGACTGTGCAACCAGGGTCGAAGTGTTGATGACCAAGGAGGATTGTGCAAGCCACAACAAGGGAATAGTTGTGCCACACAAGGGACAGTGTGTGGTTCTAATTGTTGCACATAAGAAAAGGGGAGCCGCAGATAGCCGCCAGGACGTGCAGTTGGCAGAGGATCCAGGCCTTGGAAGGGGGCCAACAACATGTCACCAAACAACCATCGTAGAGACGGCTATGAGACATAGACAAAGTTAGCAGAAAGGAATAGTATCAGCAAGTGCAGAGGTAGCACAAATTGGGTGTTGGAGCCATGATCCAAGGTCGTCGTGTGTGCAAGGCCAACACAAGGCTACAGAAAAGGTACAGAAGGTGTCTTGCAGTAGGCAAACTAAGGATATCAAGTAGCCAACACCAAGCCAACCTGGTAGCAAGTCAGGCAAACTCAAGGCCCATGAGAGTGTGATCATGTTCCAAAGTAATTGGCAATGCCATCCCTCAAAGGGAAAAAAAGAGATTGTACTAATCAAGGCATAGGAAGACTACAATTTTTTAGTTATTTTTTCTGATTTTGAGATAGAAATTACCAATTTAAGGTTCAAGGACAAGTTGGATGGCACTTACAATTTTAGTCCATGGCATAAGAGGACGGTATTTGTTCTCATGGAGAACAACCTATGGGAATTTGTAAAAGCCCTAGTAACAACTCCTTTAGACACTATAGCTCTCGCAGCCCACAATTTGAAAGATGTGAAAGCCAGATGTATCATCATGGATGGGGTGAAGGATAATTTGATCCCTCATATATCAAGGAAGAATAGTGCCTAAGAGATGTTGATAGATCTAATGAACCTATCCCTCATATATCAAGGAGGAATAGTGCCTAAGAGATGTGGATAGATCTAATGAACCTATATTAGGGTGATAATCATAATCCAGAAATAGTGTTGACTGAAAAGCTCAGAAACACCAAGATGGTTGAATCAGACATAATGGCGTCACACCTCACTAGGATTTACCAAGTCCAAGATGAGATTGGAGATGTCGGGGTACCCATGTTAGATGAGGAGCTTGTAAGGACAACCCTGAGATGGTTTTCAAAACTTTGGGCTACCTTTGTGGCAGGTGTTCTAGCATGAGAGAAGCTATCAAATTGGAACAAACTGTGGGATGACTTCACCTAGAAGGAGATCTAGGAGAATTCATTGTCTAGAGGACTGCATAAGAGTGAGGATGATCAGAATCGTGCTCTTACCAACAAGAAACAAGAGCAAAGGTTCAAGTAGGAAGGGTGAGGAGTCAACCTCACAACCCAAGAAGAAAAAGGACTTGACTAAGGTCAAGTGCTTTGCTTGTCATAAGACGAGACATTATGCTTCATAGTGTCCAAAGAGGAAGATGTTGGAAAATGCAAAGAGGCATCTTATCAATTCAATTTTCCTTAACCTTCATACTTGCTTGTGAACTTTATTATTCTTTTTGTGTTTCTTTATTAGATCTTCTTCATTAAACAAATATAAAGAGAAACATAATAAAGACAGTGGACACAGAAGTTAGGCTCCAAGAGAGGGAAAACCCCTCCAAGGGGAAAACCCATAAACTCTTCTCTTCTTATAGAATCTGCTTCAAATGAGACAAAAAGGGCCCAAACCCTAGACCAAGTCCTCCTCCAAGTACCAGATCAACCCTTCCAAGAGAACCAACTTCTTGCGGCAACCTCGATCACAACTTATGCCCTGCTGATTGAATTAGGTGCACTGAAGATAGAGCACTTCTAATTTCTGTTTTATTCTCAGTTCTGCTATGATATCATGGACAAGTAATAAGCATACTTTTATTGTGACAATCAAAGCTGTGTAAAGCCTTTTGAGAATTCAATTTTTCATGATAGGTTGAAGCACATTGGGATCAATTATCATTACATCTAAAATATTGTCCAGAGAGGAGTTGTGACGCTCGAATACATCCCTACTGATGAGCAGGTCGTTGATGTTTTGACAAAGACACTGTCCCAGATGAAGTTCATCTATTTCAAAGAAAAGCTTGGAGTGGCTGAGAATCCCTCTCTTGGAGAGAGGGAGCATTGATTGTATAGCATCATGAGACTGACAATATTCCTTGGGCTTAGTTAAGAGACCATGGTTTATGGTCAGGTAAATTGTCCTTGTTACTCCCTTGGGTCATTGAGATTGATTGAGAAACCAATATGGCTGGGGATTTTGGTTCTGAGGCTTGAAGTGATCCCTTAGGTCATTGTGTTTGACTGAGATACCAATGGGTTTGGTCAAAGACACTAATTTTGAGTTCTCTTCCTTGAGTCATTGTGTTTGACTAAGAGACCATGTGGACTTGGTCAAGAAGTTTGATTTCGAGTACTCTCTTGCATCATTGTGCTTGACTGAGAAACCATTTCATATGGTTGGAGTGTTTGGCCTCATGATCGATATTGATTGATCCCATTGTCAGTTGGGTTTTGACCTTGATGTCATTAGTTTTCGCTTGTGGGATGAGCTTGATGCTATGTATCTTTCCTTGAGATGAAAATTGTACGTCTTTTGAGAGAGAATTTAAAGTACCTCCCTGTCTAAGAGGGAGTGTTGAGAAATTGTAGCTGTGATCAGTATTTTCGTTGTGAAATCAAAAAGGAGAAATGATTTCTTTACTAGCTGTCCAAGTCAACTTCAACAGGACAAGTTGACCCCACCACTTGAAGGGGTTTGACCCCAAGGTCAAAACCCACCTCCTTGACCTACTATATATTGGCAATTCGACTCCTCCATTTGGCATCATCATTCACTCATCAATTCGAGCTAGTCAAAGGAGTTTTGTTCACACATGGGGAGGAGGAAGAAGACAGTTTTTCGGTGAAGCTTGACCTCTCTTATCTATTCTTTGACCAACGTTGACTTGGATCTTCTTCTTGTTGTTTTACCAATTTTTTTACTGGACTTGGAGACCAAATATTCTTTGGACTTTTCACTGTTTGTTAACCAAGTTCATGATTACACCCCCATTTTTTCAAATGGGATTCATCATGTTCGACGTGTTCACGCCATTCAAATTTCATCATCAGTCGACAATTTTATAAATGATGTAAACCCATTCTGCATGTTTATGATGTAAATGATCTAAGTGAGTCCTAGTGTTTTCTATCGAGTCTTTGTAAAAGTAGTTTTGGAATAATCCTAGATTATTTTATTACAAGCTACTTGGTCTACTAGATCATGTTTTGAGTCGCAAAATTGGATAGCTATTTGAGGGTTTATCACGAATGGGTATTCTCTCTTTGTGTCTAAATGTATTTATCTTATGTAAAGAGGGTTGGAAAAGTAATTAAATCCCCTCTCAGTCAGTTAATTAAATTTTTTGGCCAATTTAAATTAAAAATCCTAAGCCAGAAATTTAATTAATTTTAAGTCCTAGGTGAGTTAAAATTCTTCATAGGCAAAATTCGTGGGTCTTTCGAAAATAAATTTTTAAAGGTCCCAAGCCAAGGAAATATTGAAAATTTCAAGAAATTTTGGACCCTTGGGCCTTAGTGGTTAAATCAAAGTCAAAATTTTGAGGTAATTAACTCAAAATACTATTTTTGAGTTAATTAAAATGGAATTAAATGATAAATTCGAAAATTATAATTTCGACAATCCAAATTAAAAAAATATTAAATCTTTTTCGACAGTCGAGATTATTTTGACATGGATCAACCGAACTAGTCGTTGGAGATTTTATCTTATAAATTAGAGGTCTTTGTATGCCATTTGCATCCGATCTTTGGATCGTGCACTTGTTCTCAGAAGTTCTTGTAATTTTTTTATCAATAAAGCATAAAGACTTTGGGGTTACAAACTTTGTGTT
This sequence comes from Pinus albicaulis, assembly GCA_034641835.2. NCBI lineage: Eukaryota > Viridiplantae > Streptophyta > Pinopsida > Pinales > Pinaceae > Pinus > Pinus albicaulis. Next base: position 1,325,341,003 of record CM076583.1, read on the forward strand.
CCTTTTCCAGATCTATGTGGTGATATTGTCTCTAAACTCTGCTACTTTTATTGGCATTTGATGATTGATGGCCTTTATGGATTGATCTGCATACAAGTATCTTGTGCAGTTATCTGGGTTTTCTTAAATTGCATTTTGATTTGACAGAAATATTAGTTATCTATATTTCTGAAAGGTCTCATGGCTATTTTTTAAATCTCTATCAATCTAAAATTCAAATCTAAGTGTGCAGAGATCATTATTCAAGATTTGAGCATTCAAGAAAATCTTTAGTTAGATCAATGGACTTTCAGATTTCAGAAAATTTGAAAAAAACCCATTGTTTCCTAATTTCTAAGGTTATCTTACGGAATATTTTTTGCAAGGTCTTTCTAGAGCTTGTGCTTAAATAATAAAAAGTATCTTGATTTTTTTGAATTTAAAGTTAGATCTAGCTAGTAAGAGCCTTAGGTCTTCAGATCTGGGAGCGAAGTCAGACTTATGCTCCTCAGATCTAACAGATCTGCAACTCTTGTGCATAGATCTGTAAATATATTGTATAGATTTGCAATTTACATGTGTAGATCTGAAGTTTTGTAACATAATTTTGAATTCTAACATTTGGGTTTTTAGGATTTTCTCTATTGTTGTACATATTGGGTATTTGGCTTTTCTTTTTTCACTTGTGCAGGAATAGATCTGAAAAATCAGCCAAGGAAATTTTCAGTTTTGAACCAGATCTAGACCCTGGAGGGCAAGATCTGGACTCAATTTTTGTTTGCAGGAATAGATCTGAAAAATCAACCAAAGAAATCTTCAGATTTGAGCCAGATCTAGACCCTGGAGGGCAAGATCTAAGCTCAATATTAGTTTGCAAGAATAGATCTGAAAAATCAACCAAGGAAATCTTCAGATCTGAGCCAGATCTTGACCCTTGAGGACGTATAAGCTTTTGAGGCTATTTTTACAGGATTTTGGTCTCCAAAATTCTAATTTTCAAGTGGCAACATTATCCCAAGATTTCAAGAATTTTCAACAGTGGGATCTTCAAGGGTTTGATCTTTAGCACCCTTATTTTCTACAAATTTTATTACAGCAAGAAAATCACAAATAATTAGGCCCTAAAAACACATTTTATATGGTCAAAATTGTTTAGAATTGCAAAATCTTCATTTTCATAATTTTTGGTCCTTTGGGCATCTTTAATTTTGCCTAGATCTGACTTTGAAGCTTGCTGGAAATTACTGCATAGCTGTGAAAAATCAGATTTGAACATTTCTGATGCATATCTTAAATAAGGTCCAAAAATTTTGAATTTTCAGTTTTTCTGCAAAACTTACTATTTTTAGACATTGTGGGGATCATTTTCAGTATTTTCAGTTTGCTGATCTGTTACCAATTCAGTGCTGTTATAAACTTATCAGTTCTGAAAATTACTGAATCAAACTCTCTTAAAGCCTTGAAATTGAAATTTTCTAGTTTTAATATATTTTGCTATTTCTGGAAGTATTTGGCAGCTATTTTGGGCTGTTTTATCTTTCTGATTTGTGATTGTTTCACTGCTGAAATAAAAATATCAGATCTGAAATTTCTCTTAATGAAACCCTAAAAACTGATTTTTCTTCAAGTTCAACAATTTTTACTATTTTAGTCATTTTGGGCATTGGTGCCGGTATCGTTTATTTGTTGATCTATGGTTTAAATTATTGTTGCAATTTATATTTCAGATCTGAAATCTTGCTGAAGAAAATATCTCAAGTTTAACTATAGGAGAAAATTAAAATTTTATTGGATTTGCATTATTGTAGAACAACATTTAATACATAAATTGCTTGATGAAGTGGTTTTATTAGCATTATACTTTCATGGTATATCTGGATGAATAATTACTAAGATTTAAGTGCTAGTAAATTTCATAAGTTTCAGTTGGGTTTGATGATCATTGGCATATGAGTTTTGGAACGTGTTCTAACAATTAAAATTGCATAATGTTTAATTAACTTTTGTTTCATTTACTTGAATTATTGGATGTTTATTGAATACTAATGTTTGGGAAATCTTTTCAAGTAAGTGTGATTGATAGCTGATTTTGAGAGCTCTATTGTGGATCTGTATATCTTTTAATCGAATAAATTTGGCATCTTCATAATTCACACTCTCGCTTAAGTACTTAGTGGTTAGATTAGATTATTTATAATCTAAGTGCTTTAGGATTTTTAACATTAACTCTCATCTCCGAAGCTTGTTTCATCTCGCTCCTTCTTCAAATCATTTTCCTTGCATTCTACATTCTAAATTAACATTGCATAGCAGCAGTTTCTCATCAAGTACTTAGTTGTAATTTCCTTAGTAGGATAGTTGACTTCATAAGACACTGGTATCAATCTTTCCAATTCAATTGAATCATTTAATCTTGCTAGATCCTTTACAAGTATTTGGTCGTTTAACTGTGTCTCCCGAACTGGTTGGTTCCCAACGAGTTCTCCTTCATTCCATTTCCATAGGGTCTACCCCCCTTAGTCTGCTACAAGGAGACAACCTAAATAGAGAGATTGGGGATCAAGGTGACAGCCCCCGATCTGAGTTGTTGTCGCATTGCCTAGACATTTTGTGTGACAACACGCGCCCCAGAATTTCGACTTAGCTCAAGTGCTACTGCTTTGTGTATGTTCTCCAACTGACCCCAAGCCTTCCTTTAATACTTTTCTCGTTGACCATTCAACGACCGTGATCTAATCTCTAATCAACGGCTAAGATTAAAAAAGACTTGATCCTCGTCAATTAGAACATGCTCATCCACATGTTTAAATTAATTCCCTTTAATTATTTAATTTCCTAAGTTAGTCTTAGGGTATCCATTAAAATAATTAATTATTGGAATAACTTAGGCTAAAGGTGGAATTTCTCCAAATGATTTCTGGGTCTTGGAGATCTCATGCGTTCTAGCCCCTCCACAAAGTTTCAAAGCTAGAGCACATCCAATGCTTCCCAAAGTTCAACACTTTCTCTTAGCGAGGAATGTGCTCTAGCAACACTTCACTCCAAAAGCGTTACTCTAATCAATGCCATCGGTCCGCTGCGATGTTGATGCTTGTCCTGTTGCCCCTCATCCACTGTGTTGTTGCCTTCTGTACTACTGCCCATGACTCTGCCACAGTCACTGCCTCATCTATACTGCATCTCCCTCTCAAGTGCGGCATCATGCAAATAGCATTGCCACAACTAACTGTTGCACTGCAACTCAGCTGTCAAGAAGTAAGCAACTGAAGGACATCACCCAAAGTACTGAAAGACAAGTCAGTCTGGCTGCATCTCGATACTGAAGCATCCTTTGCTGTTGAACTGTGCTGACCCTCTGAAACATTGTGTTGTTGTTGCTCTACACTGCGTAAGCACTGCTCCTCTGCGTTGTTGAAGCCCCATCAGCCTCTACGTTGCTTCTTCCACGTTGTTGTTGACTCTGCACTACACTGCTCCAGTCTTCAGTGTCCTCACTGCCATCGTGCCACCAACTGACTCCAGTCATCCTGCTACTGTCATTAAGGGCTCCCGTAGCTCGTATGTGATCCAAGAGTTTGGACACCTCAAGGATCCTGCCCTCGCACCATCTGTAGCTAAATCTACAGATCTATGTCACCCCACCTCTTCTCTCGAGATACATGAGCACTCATAGCCACATCATCATCACTGCCATCATCCCCCTTGGTCGTCGTAGCCTTAGAATCTGAATCTTCCTTGCCCTTATTCCTCTGGGTACAGGTATTAGCGAAATGTCCTAATTCGCCAAATATGAAGCACCGGACCTTTGAGAAGTCCTTCTTCTTCTTCCCATGTTGTTTCTGTTGTCCCTTAGATGCGAGAGCCACATCTTCCTCCTCCTCCTTCTCGATCTTGGCTCCTCCATTGTTGCTGCCCATCTTGGATATTCTCCTTATCTCCTCTTGACGAAGAGTTTCCCACGCCCACATGTCCTCCCAGTTTGGAAGTTGGACAAAGGTCTCTCAATCATCGGTGACTGCATTCAGGGCAGTCCTCACCATGAGACCATCATCAGGAGTTGTCCCCATAGCAACCAGCTGATCTCGAATTGCCTTCAATCTAATGAGGAAGGGGTCAATTTCCTCTCCCTTGTGCATCTGAAATAGTCGCAGCTAATTCTCTAGAAGCATCTTCCTCTAGACGGAGGTACCTTGATACAGCTTGATCAGCATTGTCCACATGTCATTTTTTGTGTTCTTCTCGGCAATATGTGGGACCACATGATCCTTCACTCTGTCCATAATCAAGCGCTTAGCTCGTGCTTAATTTTCCTCAGACTTCTTTAATGGATCAGCATTGACCCGAACGGCTACAACCCTCTCGTCATGATCTTTAATGCGATACTCATCCAGGACTAACAGGATTCTAGCTTTCCAGATGACGAAGTTAGATGCTCCATCTAACCTGCCATGATCCCTCAATCCATAAGAGGCCATCTCTGCTCAAAAACTGTCGAAACGGATACTCTTCTCCCCTCTTCTGCTGCTGCTCTCAGCAAGAGACCGAATCTAGGTTTCTTTGGCAATAGAAACCCTCTAGAGAATACGCTCCCTCTGACAAGTGATTTCTCTCCCGGAAATACTCAACCAATGTTGTCGAATCAGCCCTCTCCAATCACTCTGTTGATCGGATCTCACACTTCTTGGCTAGAAAGTCTGTTGAGGTTTTTTTGTCAACACTGCTAGACACTGCTCTGCACTGATAGAAACAATGCCCCACCAACAACTTCAAACAACAAAACTGCACCTCCAGCCACGACAACTAGCACAACGTCACCCCCTCTCGGACTGTGTCACCCTCTTGGGCCTGCGTAAGCTAGACAGGCTCTGCGTCACCCCTGTTGGGTCTGCGATGTCCCTCTGGTGTTGCGCTGCCTCTTTCTGTCTCAGTCACCTTCCTGCAGCAAAAATCTTTGTTACTTCGTTGATGGCTTCAAATCCCCCTGATCTGCAATAGCACTGATACCATGTGAAAATTTCAAAATCCTTGTTACAAAAAACCTAATACAGTATTATGATTTACTTTTCTTACTTGTTTGATTTAATTAACAGGTTATTTTCCTGAATTATTTAATAAAACATCAAAGTAAATACTACTACAACCTACACATACAAACAGATCAAATACTGAAGAATTAAGCACACATGACAAAGGACACACAATATTTTTTGGACAAATGTCCCCAGAAAAACCCAATGCAAGAAAACCGGTGCAACAGCTCTTGAGGGTTTTATTATTATGCAGAATTCTGAATACAAACAAGGACACCAATAGTGGTTTGCCAAACAAAGAAATCTCGGCAGATGTACCTCTATTTTCGGAGATAGAAAATATGGTTGATCCAGCTGGGAATAAGGAACCCACAAGTGGCTACGCAGTCACTGCATCACCCTTCAATGTGGATGCATCACTCTGTCTGATCTACTGAATACAAGCCCTTACTGGCCCACTAAAACCCCAACGTTGCAACCTCTAGCTCTACGTCAGCCCCTCCTAGCCTACGTCACCCTCTGCACTGGCTCTGTGTGAGCCTGGCTGGGTCTGTGTCACCCCTATTGGGCCTACACTGCCTCTGTGTCACCCTTCCTAAACTGTATTGCTTCTCTAGTATGGATCTGCCTCTCTGTAATTGTATTCTTGGACTCGGATTCAGAAATCCCTCTGTCGATCTGCCACTCGCTACACTACAAGCTCACTCGAAAATTCTCAGCAAACCACGCCCCCAGAATTTCGACTTAGCTCAAGTGCTACTGCTATATGTGTGTTCTCCAACTGACCCCATGCCTTCATTTAATACTTTTCTCGTTGACCATTCAACGATCGTGATCTCTGATCAATGGCTAAGATTAGTAAAGACTTGATCCTCGTCACTTAAAACTTTCTCACCCACATGTTTAAATCAATTCCCCTTAATTATTTAATTTCCCTAAGTTAGACTTAGGGTCTCCATTAAAATAATTAATTATTGCAATATCTTGGGCTTCGAATGGGATTTCTCCAAACGATTTCTGGGTCTTGGAGATCTCATGTGTTCCCTCCACAAAGTTTGGAAGCTAGAGCACATCTGATGCTACCTAAAAATCAACAGGCAGTACATCTGTAGTATGTCCCCACAAGAGATCAGGTAGCAGACATACTCACAAAGGCTCTGGGAAGAGCTAAATTCATTCAGTTCAGGGAGCATATGGGTATGATTGAGAACCCGTTTCAATAGCAGATGGGTCCTCAGTTACAGCAGCAGCAGATATCAGAAAGTTACAGTGCAATAGCAGTTGGCAGCGGTAAGCAAGGTCAACAGCAACATAGAGGCAACATCGCAGTGTTCATAGGCAACAATGTCAGACATCAGCAGTGCAAAGGGAGATGCTGCAGAATCAGAGCGGTACTTCAAATGGTTGTATTGCTAGAGCACATTCCGCGCTAAGAGGGAATGTTGATTGTGGTAGCATCGGATGTGCTTTAAGTCTCAAATTTGCAGGAAGGCTTAGGCACATGTATTCCAAAGAACCCACAAAGCGTTTTCAGAAATTCCACCCACATCATGTTTTCTGAAAATAATTAATTATTTTTAATGGGACCCTAAGTTTAAACATAGGAAATTAAAATAATTAATGGATATTAATTAAAACAGAGGGTCAATCCTCTAGAGAAGACGAACATCAAGTCAATTTAATCTTAGTCGTTGATTAAAAATTTAATCTCGATCGTTGAAGTCTCAACGAGAAGATTATAAGAAGGACTTGCTGGGCCATTTGGAAGACAGCATTGCTAGAGCACAGTCCTCGCTAAGAGGGAATGTTGATTGTGGTGGCATCGGATGTGCTCTAAGTCTCAAAATTTGCAAGAAGGCTTAGGCACATGTATTCCAAAGAACCCAGAAAGCGTTTTGGGAAATTCCACTCAGATCATGTTTTATGAAAATAATTAATTATTTTAATGGGAACCTAAGTCTAAACTTAGGAAATTAAAATAATTAATGGATATTAATTAAAACAGAGTGTGAATCTAATAAAGAAGATGAACATCAAGTTAGTTTAATCTTAGTCGTTGATTGACGATTTAATCTCGGTCGTTGATGTCTCAACGAGAAAGATTATAAGAAAGACTTGGTGGGCCATTTGGAAGACACATTAAGACAGAGAGAATCCAGAGATCAAAATTCTTTAGTGAGCAGTGCTCAGGGAGAAGATCGATCGAGAGGATTCTAACAGAGAGGGGCAGGGATAATTTCTAGGTGGAAGAATTCTTGATCTAGAGAGTGCATAGCAAATGAGGCAGTAGAAGCCATAGACAGCTGCGCAGAGCCAGTGACGCAAAGGCTACACTGGGACTGCGCAGATCTGTAGAGGGTCAGTGTTAGTTCCCAGAGGGAGTTTCCGGAGGCCAGAAGATCCCAGTTTCCAGCCAGTAGAGAGATCCAACACAGAGATAAAGAGCAACATCAGTTGTGGCGCAAAGACTGCGTGGGTGATGCAGTCACTGTGCAAAGCAGCTCGTTTCAGGTGCATGTCAGTGTCGGGTTCCCATGGCAGAGTGAGATTTGTCTCACGAGATTTTGCTTGACATATTTCTCTGTATGATTTGTCAGATTCGACGATCATAGATTTGTACTCAAAAAATTACTGCGTAATATACAAACCCTCATCTGTTGCATCGGTTTTCCCACATTGGGTTTTTCCATGGACAATTGTCCAAAATTAACATTGCTAATGTGTGTATACTTGTGCTAGTATTTTTCCTTGCATTTTTATTGTGGAGAATGTAGTGTATTTTATTTCAATATTTACCGTAGCATATGTTAAATAATTTGTTCAGTTAGACAAATAGAAAAAATTTAATCAGCTGCTGCATTGGGATTCTTAATAGCGCAATTTTCACAAGTGGAACTTGCATCCTATCTCAGTGATTTACAAGAAGCTCACATTTGTATATGTTAGTGATCTGATTTCAATGATTTAGATAGGTGATTTTTGTTATGAAAATCTCATTGTCTATGATTCTCAATAACCATGATGACAGTAAGCCTTGCTCTTATGATGACATATGACAGATGTCTTCTATGACTCTAGTGAGAGTGGCTTCCTATGACACATACGACAGTGTTCTTGCTCCTATATTACCTATGACAGTGTTTCGAATACATAATCTCTTGATGGTAGTGAGACATGAAGAGAGATAAGTAACATGAGATACTAACCTATATATCGGATGCATGGTGGTAGTGTCTTGTCCTTCCTTATTCAATGATCTTTCTTATACTTTGTGATGACCATGATACATAGGATTCAGCAACCCTGCTCATAAGGACAGTAACACTTACATGTGACAAGAGATTTTTATACTTGTGACAATGATCTTCATTGTACATATGACAGGGATCTGCTTTGATACATTTGACAGTATTCTTCATGATGTGACAGTAATCACGATGTGATCCATGATCTTGCTCTTATGTGATGGCGGTAATCTTGATGGAAGAAACCTTTTGTATGGCAGAGACAAACAATGTATCTCTGATGTATGTTTCTACTATCTAGTAAACACTGATATGGAAGCGGCTCTCTATATCATTTACTTCACAAACGAAGTTGTGAACTGACTTGGCTTGGCCTGGAAGCCCTAATGAAAATGATGTATCTTATCTTGTATGTACTTTGTATCTTAGTTGAACAATTGATGAACATCTAATAGAAGAAGAATCTTGCTAGGCTTTCCCCCTTATGGGGTTTGCCCTAATCTCTGACCTAAATCATGGTGTCTCTATTGTGAATGCTTTTCTTTTGTTATTCCTTACTGTTTTGTTGCATTGTTTATGTTTTCCTACATAATTGCTAATAAATGTTTTGATGTTATGGGGTGAATGCATCTATAAATGATAAAAAGTTTTTAAAAGCAATTACCTATAGCAAATAACAATCTATCCCTAAGAAAAATTAACACCAAGGCCAAGGAAAAACCCACAAGGGGAAAACCCAAAAATATATCCTCATGAGAGAGAGAGAGAGAGAGTTCAATGTTCATTAGTACATCAGAAGTAATAATATGAAGAGAATAACCAAACCAGTAAACAAGATCAAGAGAAATGCCCAGCCAAGTCACATAGCCCTCCTTTAGATTTTCAGTCCTCCTTTCCTCCTAAAATTTGTTGGCTCAGATATGATCAAGACAAAATTGACGATCCCAAATGAGGAGGAAACCTCTCCTTTACATAGACTTCCAAGGGGGTCGAATGGGTGCCTTTTTGGGGCCTTGCCAACTTGTAGATTTTGGAGGCAAAAAAATAAAAATAAAAATAAAAAATTTCAAATTCTTCAAATGATGAAAATACTGACCATGGCTACCGAAAAATTTTGATGTACAACTTGATGAATTGAACTGTCGCTCATAAGGAAAGATTATTGGGTTTTCCCCCGTGTCTGGTTTTGTCCCAAGAAATTCTGTTGTCTCTTATTTCATTGTTTTTACTGAGATCCTTATTGCTCTATTGAAGTTAATGGTTGAAATTTTCAAGTGTAACTTCTTAATGATCCGAATGCTCTAAAGAAGTAAAAATTGTATCATTGGAAGTAGTGATCAATTTGAAAATTGTTCTACTTTTGTCTACAACTAGAAAATCAACAATTAGGTGTATAACATTGGTCTCCATTTCCTTCTAGATGCATTTAGGTGACGTTCTTGAGTTGAATGATGCTTTATTTGTACCAGGTTTAAAGAAGAATCTTCTTTTAAATTCTAGTAATGCTAGATCCTCGATGTAACATAGAACTTTCGTTATGTGGTCAAAGACATGTGGCATTAATATTTTAGGGTGATCCTAGGTACATATTTGTTGAAAATTGACAGCTAAGGGATAAATTTCCTTGAATAAAATCTCATTTTTGACTATTCTAGAGTGACTTTTTAAAAATAGAAAGTCATGTCTATCGTTTCAAGCATGACTTTCCAAAAATAGTAAATCAACCTGCTTCAACTGGTAATCAAGTATAGATGATGGAAAATCAATCCTTAATCAATCTTAATTGCTCACTTTTCACTTAATCATCAATATTAACTGTTGATGAGAGCTTCTGGAATCCTGTGTATTCTTATCGGGTGAACACTTCACCCATCTTCAGGAGCAAAAGCTTGATATGCGATAGGAAGAGTGTCGGACCATATTATATAGGGCAGATAAGAGAACTAGCCATTAGCTAGAGGAAGAATAGACGATAGTTAGGAATGAGATTACCCGTTTGGAGAAACTAAATCATTTAAATAAGATGAATTAGTCAAATAAAAGGAAATTAGTTAAATGAGATTATAAAAAATAAATTAATAAAAATTATTAAAATTATTAAATGATTGAAATTAATAAATTAATTAAAAATTAAAACTATTAAAATTATTAAAATTAAATTATTAAATAAAAATAAATTAAAGGTGTTGAACCCTTAGTTAAACTGAGAGGGGGGGGTGAATCAGTTTAACACATTCATGGACTTTTAAAACTTTCCTTTAAACTTATTTACACCTTTATTTCATGATCAACTTATTACATAATGTAACAGCAATCTTAATATGTGAGCAGCAAGTATTAAGCAGATTAGATACACCATATCAACACAAACATCATGCACATAAACAACAAATATAAGTGGAAACCCATAAGGGAGAAAACCACATCTTATTATTGTTGTGATGCAAAGGCAAGCTCCAACTCCCTCTCACCACTGATTTTCTGTAGGCTCCAACCTACAGGAGGCTACTACCTCAATTCTACAAGCTACAACTTGCAAGGAAGCTCCAACTCCCATCTATTTTCTGTAGGCTACAACCTACAGGAGGCTCCTACCTCAGCCAGCTACAACTGACATCTATCAAGCTACAACTTGATATGGAAGCACCAACTTCCTCACTCTTTCATAAACAACACATGCTGATTTACCTAGATATCAGTTCAGTTCTATTCCTTCTTCACGGTTGTCCACCAGCCTTCATATCTGCCTTATATCATATCTGAATCTTCACAACTTCTCTATCTGCTCTTCCTTCTTCTTACCAGCTCTGCCTCATTTCTCCATTCTCTAACCTCTCTATGCATATGTTGGTAACATTATTTATGGATATCACCTCATAACTATTTTCATTCCACAGGGAATTCGAAATGAACAGCCATGACTCTTTGCCTTCCACCTTCTCATTTCTTTTTCATCTTGTTCAAAAGAATATAGTAATATGTACATATTTTAGTTTTACAGTGGAGTTTTGTTTGCCTACGGAGACTTGCCTTTGCATCACATACAATAAAAATAATTTACATTCATTTACATTCACATTTACAGTTACATAACTCAACTTCACTCAGCCCTTTTTCGGCCCTTGGCTTGCTGTGCGTTTGTCTTTTCTGCTATTGTCACTGTCTTTTTCAGTTTCTACTGTGATATTGTAATTGTCCTGCATAAGCTCCTGCTTTCTATGCATGTAGAATGCATTTCCCAAATTATGTTCTAAATCTGGCAACTTTATCAATGCGGAAGCTTTCTTCAACCTTCATGGTTCCAACCATAGCCAAAATCTAGTTTGCAGACTTACCATATGAAATGATCTTGTTAAACCCTTCGGAACTTATCACGTTTAACTATCAGAAATGAATAATTGAAGCCTTTTAACCAATGTTCAAAAACTTTGGGATTAAGGTCAGAGCTCAACACTTTGATAAAACTCTGTTAAATAACTTATACCCACATTCCCAAATCTCAACGCTGCATATAAAATGCATGCAAATTCATGTCCAAATAAATTCACAATGTGGCAATCTTTACATACAGAAGCTTTTCTTATTTCATGGTTCAAACCATAGTCAATTTCATTTCTTCAACTCTTAATCAAAGGCTAACTTCATTTTCTGAATCTTTGAATCCTGCATGAACTTGGGCTCTCATGTATATTTATTTCATGCGTTATTAATCCATGACTTGGTTTAATATTTACCAAAAAGGCCAACAATATAAGGACTCTCGATCCTTCAGCACAGCATTAATATATGCTTTCAACCTTTGACTAAATTACAAACCACCGCACATAAATGTTGGTCATGGCTTCACAACTCACCTTTCAACTTTAATAATCCCATTATCAACAGATTGATATGGCCCATACTATATACAACCATGACTTGATAAAGTTAAGACTTTGTGTTATAAAGTTTTAACTTACCATTTCATCGATGCACACCTCTCAATATACATCCAACGGCTACGAGCTTATCGCATTCCACTTTGATAAATCAACGGTGGTCGCATTATGAAGATGCACGAGTTTAATCTTCAAAAATTGCGCGATAAAAGCAGGTCCCAACATTAACTTACCATTCACATCCAACGGCTGACTATTGATCGCATTGTTTCTCCCCAATCCAACGATAATAGCGTAACCAAAATGCACGAGTTTTAATTCTCAGAAATTACACGATAAAAATGGTTTTTAAAAACCACTCTTTGCCACGCGTCCGCCAACTGATGCCATCGCATTTTTTTCATAAAAACAACTTACCATTTATGAGCTACGCGAAACCCACTCCTGGATTCCAAAACCGCTTCTACTGTAATGCTCCAATTCCGCTGTGATTAACCACGGTTCGATGTAATGACATGGTTTAATTTATATAACCCAACACAGGTTTTAACTCCGCCTCAATCGAACTCTTCATTCCATCGTTTTCACGGCTCGATTGCCCCACTTATAATTCTACTTCCATTCTTGATAAGGTCTCTGCATACGTTTCATGAGTTAGGCCTCTGCTACGATCTTTCACTGTAACATTACTACCATTTCGATCCACTCATCCAGCCTTTCTGTTCCATCGAGCTTTCAGTTATTTCATTCTTCCACTTGAATATTTGATTATTCCAACGAATTCGATACGCATTAATAATCAAAGATTATTGTGCTGCGTCTTTCAAAAGAAAGGATTTACCCTTATCAAATTTTATTGAGACCTCCACGCAGAGAATTATATACGTTCAAACAAAGAACGCAAATTCAAATGATTCAAATCAACACAAGCGTATATAAACAACCCTTCTCTGTTATTACAACCAGCAATTATGGTTCGATTCATTAGATTCGAATCAACTCCAGTTTCATTAGAACAGTCCTAGCCTCCTTTGTCTTCATCTACGCATGGATTAGTTTCATATCCAATGCCTGTGGTTAAATCCTCAATAAAACCCAAACCACGATTTCTCAGAGCTTACTCTTCAACGCACTGTCTATTTCAAACGATGCACCCCCTCTCTATTTGAATGTCCTTCTTAAGGTCTCATATATTCAGATATTGAACGCTGTGTTTACATTCACGATTTCAGATGGTCTCTAGATATGAACCATCACTCCTAAAATACCCTACAGGCAAATGTTACAACAGGAATATTCTCCTTGCTTCAATTCTATTAGATTGAATGTAGAATTCAAAGCCACATATCTCAAAAGGCATTGACACAGGATTCAATTCATAATACCCTACCACAGTATTGTCATTAATCTATCAACGGCGTGCAGAAACACCATTAACCCCAATTTCAGTATTTTACCACACTGTTCCTTACACAATTGCTTATGAAGTTCAAAATCAATGGCTCTTCTACTGCCTGTAGGCTTACAAAAACTCTGTTGCCTAAACCTACTCTAACTCTGCCTCTCCAGCTTTCCAGGTCTCTGCTTCTTCCTGGTGTCTGAGCTGCCTCTTTTTGTTGCCCTCGCTGCCTCTGCTCCTTGTCTGTCTCCTTTGCCTTATCGCTGGTTCTTCTTTGTGATAGTTCAGGTGCTGCTCCTTTGTGCTCCTTTGCCATCAATGACAATATTTCCAACAAAAGAAATTTAACCAAATAATTAGATGGATCAAATAAATTTAATTATTTAATTGCTTAAATGAAGCTAGTCGTTGGCTAGTAGGAAATTATAGAAATAAATGTGAAATTGAAAATATTAACTTAATAAAATTTTATCATTAAAATTAAATAATTGAGACTATTGGATTAAAATAAAAGTGAGATTATTAAATTAAATAATTGAGACTATTGGATTAAAATAAATGTGAGATGATTGAAATTATTAAATTATTAAAATTATTAAAGTTAAATAACTAAAATTATTAAATTAAATGAATTTACCAAATAAATAAGATGAACCAAATGAATTTAATTATTTATTTAAATGAAACTAGTCGTTGGCTAGCAGAAGATTATTTAAATGAATGTGAAATTAAAATGAAATAGATTCTAGATTAAAAACAACAAAGAGTAATAAATTAATTAAATTAATGGATTTACATGAAATAAATAAATTGAATATTTTCACCAAGATTAATAAAGATAGGACAGAAAATGTAAATAGGAAATTAAGTTTGATTTATGAAGGAAAAATTAAAAATATGGTTATCGAAGGAGAATAAATGATAAATAACTAATCAAAAGGTAAATAGAACAAGAGCTTAATAGATTAAAATTAAGGAAAGGTTAAGGATTTGCCGAAGTCTGATTTAGAGGATAAACGCTTCGATGAAAGAAAATGGATGGTAGGTTTCCATGATTGACTTAGATGATAACCATCATCTCATTTAAAATTATTAGGATGTTTTTCAATCTCTAAGGCTTCTCGAATGACTCGACTTGAATGGAATGGGGCAAGTGCCAAGATTTTGGATTTGTCAAAGCAAATGAGGTGTTTGGTAGAATGGGAGTGCTCAGCTATGGCAGATTTAGAAACGCAGTTGTGGATGTTGTCAGCCATGTGTTCTTTCAGCCGAGTTTTGAAGGACCTCCCGATTTGTCCTATGTAAGATTTCCCACATGAGCAGGGGATCTCGTAGACTTCGGAGCTCAACATGGGGTCATTCCAGTCCTTGGCTGATCTGAATAGCTGGTTGAGGGTTCTTTGGGGCTTGAAGAAGGTTTTTATGTTCTTTTTGTTAAGGATTCTGGATAAGTGGTCAGTAACCCCTTGAATGTAAGGAAGGGTTACTTTGGGTGGAGAGGAGGCGAATTGGAAATGTTTGCGGTTCGGGGATGGAGGAAGGAGGAGAAGGCTTTATTGATTTGGGACGAGTAACCATTAGATTTAAGGGCAGCGGAGAGATGCGATTTTTCAGCAGGTAAGGATTGGGAAGAGGAGATTCGAATGGCGCGGCAAACAAGAGTTTTGAGAACGGCAGATTTATGAGAAGGATGGTGGTGGGAATTGGCATGAAGGTACCTGTCCGTATGAGTCTTCTTTTGATAGACTTGGTGGGTGAGAGAACCATCAGAGAGGCAGGTTACAAGAAAATCAAGAAAGGACAGGGAATGGTTATGCTTCAATTCCATAGTGAACTGGACGTGGGGGGAAATGCTATTGAGATGGGATAGAAATTTGCAGAGGGCGGGGATACCATGCGACCAAATGACAAAGGTATCATCAACGAAACGCTTCCAAAATTTTGGTTTGAGGTGGAAGGTTTCAATGGCCTTTGTTTCAAAGTGCTCCATGAAAATATTAGCAACAACTGGGGAAAGGGAAGATCCAATGGCGGTCCCCTCAGTTTGTTCGTAGCACACCCCATCGAAGGTGAAAAAGGTGGAGGACAAACAAAGCTTAATCAAATTAATAGTTTCAGAATCAACTAGATTAGAAATAAGATTAATGCCTTCAGGGACAGAGATTTTGGTGAATAATGAAACAACATCAAAGCTAACCATATTGTCATTCTTATTAAGCTTAAGGGACTTAATGCTTTCAACGAAATCAGTGATGTCTTTAATATAGGAGGAAGAATGGCCAGAATAAGGATGGAGCTTCTTCGCAAGGAATTTGGATAGGGCATGGGTAGGACCACCTATAGCGCTAAGTATAGGTCTAAGGGGAATATCAGGCTTGTGAATTTTCGACTGACCATAGATTCTCATCAACATGTTCTTGACTATTGAAAAACACACACTCTAATCAATAGTATTATTAATATTATTATTATTATCCTTATAATACTAATAATATTATTAAAAAGGAAATACATGTCATCTTTCCTACTTGGCACTCAATCATGCCACTTCACACCTCTCTCTCTCCTTGATGGCAAGTGTACCCCTCTCTATCACCTAATGATGTGTTACCCTCTCTCCCTCTTAATGGATTCATTGCACTCCTCATACTCTCTCTTATGTGAATAAAAGACTCATCATAAAAGATTCCTCTTACGCACTCTTCAATGCATATGTTATATTCTCTCCTTCAAGGCATGTGTATTCATGTTTATGGTATGAGTTACAAAGGCAAGCATATCTTCTTAATGGCATGAGTTACAAAGGCACGTGTGTAAAAATTTCTAAATATTACTTTATGCAGAAACCCTATTTTTAGATCTGGTTATACTTCTCCTACTTAATCAAGTTATTAATGTTGGAATTCAGATTAATATCGAAGTAAACACATAACAGAATTTTACCGATTGAGATCTAAGCAAAGATACATGCACATAGACAAAGTGACACACAGGATTTTCTAGACAACTGTCCCCGGAAAGACCCAATGCAGGGAGGAAAAATCGGTCTTCTGGCTGCTGGAGGGTTTATATTATTAAGTAGTTTTTGAATACAGCAAATATGGGCACCTTACTGGTTAACCCAACAAAGAAAAATAGATCTGCAGATAACCTGTTGTTCTAGAGACTGAAAACTTGACTGATCCACACCCTCAAATGGGATTTACAAAACTCGGCCCTTTCGGGCCTCTAGAAACCCCAGCGCTGCCCCTGAAGCCCCTGCCTCAGCCTCTGCGTGCCTTTGTGTTGTCCTGGAGAGGGTTGTGTAACCCCAAACTAGGTGACACATTCCCTACGTTGCCCTAGTTGGACCAGCTTAACCCTGGAGGGCCTCCTGCTGTTTTGCGCTGCCCTTTTTGCGCCTGCGTAGCACCTGAGTAGCCATTGAAGCCCTCTGCGCTGTGTAGCTGTTGTTGCTGCCTTTTCTACACCTGTGTAGCACTTGTGTAGCAGCGGAAGCCCTCTGCGTTGCGTAACCACTGCTGCTGCCATTGCTCCTCTGTGATGCTCCTGGTTGCTGCCTCTCTGCCTCTTGTTGATTCTTGGCACTAGGATCAGATCATCCCCTTAGCCAATACTACCCCTCTCCTCAGCTGAAACACTTCTGAAAATTCTTAGCAAACCCTACCCTAGAATTTCAGCTTAATTTCCCTAAGTTAGACTTAGGGTGCTTAATTAAAAATATTAATTAATTAATTATCTCCCAAACTGGATGGAATTTCTCAAATCCCTTTCTAGATCTTGGAGATTTTATGTACTCTAGTCCCTCCATCCGATGCTACCCCAACACTCAAGAAAACTCAACAATGTGTACCTCCCTAAATGGCATATGTAACTCTCCCTCAAGGCATGCAAGTTACTCCTCCTCCATGGCTTGAATTCCTTGCTCCTCCTATATATATGTGCCTCTCATCTTCGCTACTTACTCACTGGTGCATTGTGAAAGGAGACTTCGAACATGTGAAAGAGAGAGTTGTAGACACTAGAAAAGGATTGAAAGAGTGAGAGAGAGACTTCGAAAGTAAGAACAGAACTTGGGGAGCCAAAGTGATTCAGTGTTTGTATCAATTTCCGCTATCAGAGATCTTCTTGTGACAGCTAATTCATATTTGGGTGAACTTCTTCATTCTCTTGATATCTCATTGTATTTTGTTTCTCTGCTGAACATTTGATTTCTAATAGAGGAAGAATCTGGTTGGGTTTTCCCCTTGTCAGTTTTGCCCTGGTCATTGGACGTAAATTCTCTGTCTCGTTGTGTTCTCGGCTGTCTTCTATTTTGCATATGGTTTATTTGGTGTATGTTCTATCTACAATTGCTTAACTGATATTGCAGCTGGAAGAAGTTTCATTTTAAGTAATTGTTTCAGCATAAAACATTAATTTTCAACAATAATTTTGCACAATGCATGACAACAGGGTTTTTTAAGACAACACACAACTTGGACTAACTAGTTTTGGAACACGTTTCTCATGCATCATAATAAATCATGGTTACCTCATTAGAAGCTTCGGTGGCACGTGGGCTAAATGATTCCTTATATGAAACTGCTTTCCGCAACCGCTTTCCTCGCCCAAGAGCTGCTTCCTCTTCACTTTGATATTTTTCCCATCTGTTGAAAAATGAAAAATTACAAAAATCAGTATTGGTTCTTCCCAAAAACCCTTGAAAAAAGAAACAGATTTAATTTTCAGGATGCTTAAAAATATAAGGATCAGCTCCTTAACTAGCATCTAATCATCTATATAACACTAACTTCAATGCTGTATTCAAGTGAAATTAAGGAGAGTGAAATACTAGTTCATATTCTAGGAACTGCACATCTTCAAAAATCATAAAGATGCATATTAATTGGCCCCATTAAGGAGTTCAGGATGTACAAGATTATAACATCTACAATATCCATATTCCATCAATCAATACAAAAGGTGATGGTAGATCATTTGAAAGGCTGCAATAACATCCTCTGCAAACACTGAGATAGAGATGAATACACTGCCCATGGAACATGACTGGACTACTAATTACCTACATTGTTATACAGTCATATGTCAAAATGATGCACACAAACATCCGTCGAATGTTTCAGCAATGTTTTACAAATGGGCCTTCATCATTCCACTGCCAGTGAAAATTGCTGACTACATGCTATGGATTTAAATTTAAGATGCAACAACATGAAATGATAAACAATAATAAGGAGCACTTCCCCACAGGAAACCTGACTCGTTGGTCAAGTGAGGGTTGTGATATTCCCCCAACCAGGGTTCAATTCTCTCTAAGCATGTGATATGTTGCAACCCCTCAGGTGTGGACAGGCATAGTGATGGACAAAGTCCTCAGCCACTAATCCTCCCAGTATTCCCTCTGTTGTGAGGTCACATGGGTGGCACTATAAAAGTATAAAGAAAGCATTTCGTCAAAAGTTTCCATAGTAAGGAGTACTTCAACAATACTTTGTTTTAAAGGGTCCAGTTATAACCCACAAATCCTTCCATTCAACCTTGAAACTTATAACTCAACAAATTAAAGGGATCTTCCGTAAATTTTATGAGAACACATACTTCGTATTTCAAATGCTATTGCTGGAAACAAATTCCTTATTCAAGAAATTCAAAACATTGCACACATATAACCCATAAAGTACTTAAATAATTAAGCTAGCAATCTATATAACTCTTTCATGGGTGGTTTGCATCAACGACTAAACTGGATGGTTCAGACCAGTATGCTAGATTCTTCTGGTTCTTGGTTCAAACAGTTACCAATAGCAGTTTGCAACATCTCACTGGACACTTGGCAGCCTATCAAAAAAATTTCCTAGTTGAACTTACTGCTAGAGATATCCCACTTCTCAACAGTGGGTGATGTCAACCCTACATTGCAGGAAATATCTGCTGCCCCACTGTTTTCTGCCCAGAAACTGCTGGAAAATTTGTTAAAATTAGAGTTCAGTAGTTGGAAGCTCAAACTTATATAACCTATAACATTAAACTAATAATAAAATTGGGTCATTATGATCTTTATTAAACATGATTTGTTAACAATAGGTTTGTCGTGTCATCATTAATTGTGATCCTTATGACAAGCTTATTTTGATTTTGTTATTCTCACCTCACCCTTAACATGAAAAACAGATTTTGCGACCTCCCCCTTAATACAAGGCTAAAAAACTTTATGAATAAATAACTTCCAAATACCATACTTGACAAAATGATTATGGCTATACAAAGGCTCGAGAATGCATGGGTTTACCTACAGACACCAAGGCATTTGGGTGACAAAATGTGATGCTAATTGGATCTCTAGGTAGGCAACTTGGGTACATCTCATGTCTCCAGCGTTCGTAGTTGCAACAGACAAAAAGGGATCTGCTATTCTTCTAAAGGTCCAGCTAGACAACCTTCCATGTAGACCAACCACATCTAAGGTTCCCCACATCCAGAGGTTCTATCTAAAAGGCCACCCACTGAAAAGCCATTGAAAATATGTATTCATCACCAATTCTACCACAGCCCCCATCTTCTACTCTCTTAGCATCTTGAGTATCACAGATGGAGGCATTACTTATTTCACCTTTCTTTGTCTTCCCACTTTGCAAAACAGCAGCATGAAACCTATAACTCCAACCACCAAGACCTGGCTTCTTGCGATAACAACATGTTCTTTCATTTCTTGGGTCACTCTTCCTCTGTAATACTTATTCTTTCTTCTTGTTTTTGAAAAAAGAGCATAATCTATTGTTTCACATTCACCATTATTCAATCTTTTCAATTATGCAATAAAAGTTCAAATAACAAACTTCAAAGAACTCAAATTTATTTTCCCAAGTTGAAATACTACAAGATTATGTTTAGATTATACTCTTTCACAATACCACCTTTTTAGGGTTATAGCAATGACCGAAGGGATCAGTATGTTTTGCTTTGATTTTGTGTTATTGTTCAAGTCCTATCACATTGATTGCACCTTGGCAAGTCTTGAGAATGGTGTACTCTTCAACGACTTGGATATATCTTCTGCCTACAGCATTTATAATGTGAAAATTCCTAGATCTGACAATCTCAGGAATCCTGCTGCAACTAACTGAATTTACTTCTCCTATTATGTAAATTACATTACAAAATTAATTTAGATTTCTTCATAAATTATTGAAATAAATTACTGAAGCAGCCTACACTTAATACTTTATGATTCTGAAACAAGGAAATTCGGCAAGAATTAAATCACACATAGGACACCTTTATTTTGGACTAAGTCCCCAAAAAAACCCAATGCAGGAAAACCAGTGCAGCAAATCTGAGGGTTTGATATTAATAAGCAGCAGTTTCTAAATACAATCTATGGATGCCTTGTTGGCTATCCAGTATAGAGCAATCAAAGCAGGCAAAAATATAGTGAGTTTTACCTCACACTGCAAGTCCCAACTGATCCGGATCAGAACTAGCGAAACACCAACTCCCTCTACGTTGCCTCCACGCAGTAGATGCGTAGGCCTGCATGGGGACTTGCAGTGTCACCTCCTTTCTGAATCGATCTGCCTCTCGGAAAGTCGAGTTTCAGCCCTCCCGGCTCAAAAACCCTGATCTCCATCGAACCTTGGACTGTCTCTCAAAAGTACTGCGTGTTGAGAATTTGTGTATTTGGGGTAGCATCAGTTGTGCTCTAGGTCCCAAATTTTGACGAAGGACTAGAGTACACATGATCTACAAGACCCAGAAATGGATTTGGGAAATTTCATCTGGTTTAGGAGATATTAAATTAATTAATTATTTTAATGTACTTCCTAAGTTAAAACTTAGGAAAATAAAATAATTAAAGTGAATTTAATTAAACATGTGATGAAATTGTCTTAAGTCACACGGATCAAGCTTTCTTTTAATCTTAGTCATTGATTCAAGATCTGATCATAGCCGTTGAATTGTCAACGAGAAAAGTATAAAGGAAAGGCTTGGGGTCATTTGTAAAGACGCACAGAGGCATAGCACTAAAGCTAAGCTGAGATTGTAGGGCGGGGTTGCTAAGAATACTCATAAGTGTTTCAGTTGCAGAGAGGGGAATTTAGACCGAGGGGATGATCTGATCCCGGGGTATAGAATACACAAAGAGACAAAGAAGAGATCAGCTCGAGGACAGTGCAGAGAAAGGCAGCGGTAGCAGGTACAGCACAATTTTCAGGGAACCCTTCAGGGGTTGCGCAGAGACCCTTAGGGGCAACGCAGTGACAGCGTCACCCATTCTGGGGTAACGCAGTGCCTTCCAGAGTCAGTGCTAAAGGTTTGGAGGCCATCCAAGGCTAACGCAGAGGCTTTCAGGGGCATTAGAGGCTGACACGGAGCCTTTCAGGGGAAGCGTTGGGCTTTCTAGGCCTAGATCTTGCTGAGTTCTATAAATCCCATTTGAGGGTGTGGATTAGTCAGTATTTTTTGTCTTAGATCAGCTAGAAGTTGTAGATCTAGAGTTTTCTCTGTCAGGTATTCCAGATCTGGAACCCAGAAGTTGTGTGTTCAGAAATAATCTTAATAATGAGACCCTCCAGCAACCAGAGACCGGTTTTCCCACATTGGTTTTTTCCGCGGACAGTTTGTCCATAAATAACTGTGTTGCTTTGTCAATGTGTGCATGTGCTTATTCTAGATCTGAATTGGTAGAGATCTCTTATGTGTTTTGCTTCGATGTTAACTTGAATTTATTTAATTGATAACTTATATAAGTAGGAGGAGATTAACTAGATTAACAGTAATAATTTCTGCATAAGTATAAGGATTCAGAAATTTCTACATGGTTTCAGAGCAATTGAAGGATCTCGCTGCAGAAAGCAGCTGGAAAAGAAGCAGAGAAGCAGATCTGAAGGGACAACGCAGTTTTCAGGAGCAGATTCACATAGAGGGAAGGGTGACGCTATCCAGCGCTGTGACTTAGCAAGCCCACACAATTATTGCGCAAAGGCAGCTCAAAAAAAGCGTTGGTTGGGTTTGAAGCTAGCCAATGTGATTCAGATATGAATCTATCAGATCCAGAAAAAAGTCTACAAAAAAGCTGCAGAAATTCAGAAGAGATGGTGGGGTTAAATTTCTGAAGTTTTCATATTTTTAACTTGAGCACAAGAGACAAAGATTGGGAAGAGATCAGCTTCTCAGAGAGTTTCTTGCCAAAGGAAACTTGCAGCTTGATCAAAGGATCAAAGAATAAGTTGAATCATAGTTGATTTGGTAGATTTCCAAGGAGAGAAATCATGTGTCAGAGGGAGCAGAGGGTGACTAGTTCGTAAAGGACCCTAGATCCAGATCTCTAGTATAGAGAGGAGGAGCTCCGACACATTCTGAGCAGATGGCTCCTCATGGACTACATGATCAAGATAGGCTAGAGGACCTCTCAAACTTTTCAGTGTGGAAAGCAAGGATCTTGATTGTCCTTGAGGCATACGATCTAAGAGACCATGCAGAGCAAACTCTGGCCACACCGACAAATGCGGATCTCCTACAGAAGCATAAGGAAGTTGTTGGGCATGTCAAGCGGCTGACAATGGACAATATCAAGGACCATATCGTACCACACATAGCTGAGAAGAGGATAGCTAACAAAATGTGGAAGGCCTTGACTTCCCTCTACGAGGGAAAATCAGTCCAAAAAAAGATGTTGTTGGAGGCCCAAATGAGGTCATTCATGATGACCAAGGGAGAAGACATCGAACATTTCCTCTTCAGATTGCAATCAATCAAGGATCATCTGAATGCAACGAGTGCAACCGTAGATGATGCAGTGATAGTCAGGACTTCCCTCAATGCAGTCACGGATGAGTGGGAAACCTTTGTCCAAAGTATCTTGGGCAGAGCGGACCTCCCAAATTGGGACAGCTTGTGGTCAATCTTGCGGCAAGAAGAACTACGCAGATTCACCAAGAAGCAGCACAGCCCTGTGTTGAGCAAAGTAAAGAAGGAAGATGAGGAAGATGCAGCATTGGCATCGAAGAAGCAGTCGAAGAAGAAGAAGGATCTTTCAAAGATCAAGTGCTTCCAGTGTGATGAAATGGGACATTTTGCCAGCCATTGTCCAGAGAAGAAAAGGGACAAGGAAGTATCTTCTTCCAAAGCAGCAGTGGCAGATGATGGGTTGGGAGATGATGTATCCATGAGTGCTCATGAACCACGGAGATGGGGTGACATGGACATGTAGAGGAGTTACATGGAATTAAGGCGGGATCCTTGAGCAGCTCATCTCTTGGATCACAAGCAAGCTACAGCAGCCTTAAGACAGTCGCGGGACAAGTGGACCAGAGGGTGCATAGATCACAGATGAGGCAGAGGCAGATCTGGAGACTGGAAGAAGTAGCGCAAAGCAAAGCAGCAGCAGTGTAGAAGCAGTAGCAGTGCAGAGGTTGATGTGACTTCAGCAGCGCAGTGCAGTGTTGCTTATGCAGTGCAGAGCTGCAACAGCACAGAAAGCTTCAGAGGGACAGTGCAGTGCAACAGCAGCGTGATAGATTTCAACACAAGGAGTTGATGTGACTTCAGTAGTACAGATGGAGTCTGATTACGTAGGCAAAGTTGTAGATGTGCATCATTCTTTAGATGCGAGCATAGATCTGTAACCTATAGAGCTTCAGTGATGAGGATGCAACCCATTTGACTTGTCTGTCAAAGATTGGGCAGGGGATTCAGTTGTTACTCTCAACAATTGAAGTTGCAGTGCAACAGATCAGCAGTCGCAATGCTAGGAGCAGCACAGATGCAACTTATTGAGAGGGAGCTGCAGTACAGTGTCTGCAGTGGCGATGGCAGAGTCATGGGGAGCAATACAGAATGGTAGCAGCAGTGCAGAGTTGAGTGGCAGGAGGCCAAGCTTCAACAGCACAGAACCAGTACTCAAAGTCATGTAATGCATAGTGTGATGTATTGCTAGAGCACACCCTTGACGCTAAGAGGGAGTGTTGAGATTTTTTGTATTTGGCATAGCATCAGTTGTGCTCTAGGCCCCAAATTCTGAGGAAGGACTAGAGTACACCTGATCTACAAGACCCAGAAATGGATTAGGGAAATTTCATCTAGTTTAGGAGATATTAAATTAATTAATTATTTTAATGTATTTCCTAAGTTAAAACTTAGGAAAATAAAATAATTAAAGTGAATTTAATTAAACATGTGATGAAATTGTCTTAAGTCACATGGATCAAGCTTTCTTTTAATCTTAGCCATTGATTCAAGATCTGATCATGGTCGTTGATTTTTCAACGAGAAAAGTATAAAGGAAAGGCTTGGGGTCATTTGTGAAGACACACAGAGGCAAAGCACTAAGGCTAATAAGCTGAGATTCTAGGGCGAGGTTGCTAAGAATACTCAGAAGTGTTTCAGTTGCAGAGAAGGGAATTTAGACCAAGGGGATGATCTAATCCCGGGGTCTAGAATACACAAAGAGACAGAGAAGAGATTAGCTCAAGGACAGCACAAAGAAAGGCAGTAGCAGTAGCAGGGACAGCACAATTTTCAAGAAACCCTTTAAGGGTTGCACAGAGACCCTTAGGGGTAACGCAGTCCCTTCCAAAGGTAGCGCTGAAGGTTTGGAGGCCATCCAAGGCTGACGGAGAGGCTTTCAGGGGCTTCAGAGGCTGACGCAGAGCCTTTCAGGGGCAGTACTGGGGTTTCTAGGCCTAAATCTGGCTGAGTTCTGTAAATCTCGTTTGAGGGTGTGGATCAGTCAGTATTTTTGGACTTAGATCAACTAGAAGCTGTAGATCTAGAGTTTTCTCTGTCGGGTATTCCAGATCTAGAACCCAGAAGTTGTGCATTCAAAAATGTTCTTAATAATAAAACCCTCTAGCAGTGAGAGACCGGTTTTCCCACAGTGGGTCTTTCCGGGGACAGTTTGTCCAAAAATAACTGTCACTTTGTCAATGTGTGCATGTGCTTATTCTAGATCTGAATTGGTAGAGATCTTTTATGTGTTTTGCTTCGATGTTAACTTGAATTTATTCAGTTGATAACTTATACAAGTAGGAGGAGCTAAACCGGATTAACAGTAATAATTTCTGCATAAGTATAAGGATTCAGAAATTTCTACACTGCGTGGGCCTGTGTCACCCCTTTTGGGGCTTGCGTCACACCCTCTGGAGGCTACGTTGCTTCCTTTGTTGGTTCAGTTGCCTCTCTGTTATGTATTCTTGGTCCCACAGAAGATCCTCCGATCAATATTGTATCTGCCCCTCACTGCAACTGGAATCACTTAGATCTAATCTTCGTTTGAGCACTGCTCCATCAGAAGAATTCGATCTCTAGATTCACTCGGTGTCTCTTTCCAAATAACCCTCAAGTCTTCCTTTATAGTCTTCTCGTTGAAAAATCAACGGTCGAAATTAGATCTCTAATCAACGGCTAAGATTATAACATGACTTGATCTTCGCTTTCTAGATCATTCTCACTCTGTTTTATTAACACCCTTTAATTATTTAATTTTCCTAAGTTTAGACTTAGGGTCCTCATTAAAATAATTAATTTTTACAATAAAACATAATTAGAGTGGAATTTTCACAAACAGTTTTTTGGTTCTTTGGAATACCAGAGCCTAAGCCTCTCCACAAAATTTGAGACTTAGAGCATTTCCGATGCTCCCTCTTAGCGGGGAAAGTGCTCAAACAACATGCCTACTGCATACGCCTCTGACCCTGAAGCATCCTATGTGTTGTTGAAGTCTGACAAGTTGTCCATCAGCCACTGCACTGATGTTGCAAGTGTATTGTTGCCCATGACACTGCCACCGCTAACACTGCATTTGCACTGCAACTCAGCTGCTGAGAGAAGCAACTGAAATCACCCAAAAACTGAACAAGTCTTCAGTGGGTGCACCTTGGTGCTGAAGACTCTGATTGTTGATAACCACTGCATAGTAAAATAAACACTCATATGTTGCACCGATTTTCCCTTCAGGTTCTTTCCGGGGACAATTGACCAAAAATAACAGCGTCATTTTAGTGTGTCTGCATGTATTTCTCAGTTCAGTAATTTTGTTTCTACAGTGTATTTTTTATTTCTGAAGAATTGCAATCTAAATTATTCACTAGTTTTCGTTAATAATTTAATAGAAGACAAATACATTGTTAAGTTGGGAGAATAATATCCAGCGATTATAGTTCAAGGAATTTTCACATGGTATTAGATCATTGAAGATCAGATCAGAGGCTTAGAGGAGAAAGGAAGAGAGATCGTGCAATTTCAGAGGGAGATCTGAAGCACTAGTTTCTAGGTCTGCGCAGTCCAACTAGGCAGTGCAAGTAGCAGAGAGGCAAAAAATCGATTTCCAGTTCAATTAAAGGAAAAGTTCAATTTTTCCTCATATCTGTAGCAGCAGGCAGTGGATTTGCTGGAGAGGATTTCCGGTGAGCAAACCAGTTAATTTGCATAGCAAATCTAGCACAAAGGATTTGCATCAAGGGTTTTGTAATAACAGATCAATGCAGGAAGGAAGAAAGCACACAAACAAAATTTCCATAAATTCTGAGAGGGTTTCCAATTTCTAGTTGCAAGATAGGAGGTCATAGTTTCTAGCAGCAAAAGGCCCCAATAGACTTGCAAGTCTAGTTAGTGCAAGTTTCAGGGTTAGTGGTACATGTGCCAAATTCTAGAGAAAGATTTCTAGAAAGTACAGTGAGTTGCCTAGGAGAAGCAACAGGCAGTGCAAATTCTGGGAAGGACACAAGGCGAGCAGATCTACGCATTCTAGGGAGAGTGCATGTATTAGAGAGAAGGTCGAGTGAGTTGTCGGAAGAAGAATATTACCAATTTAAGATTCTCTATTTAATTTGAGTTTCCCAGAGATGGTTGCAGCAGCACTCAGAGATCAGGACAGACTTGACAAAGCCTCAAATTTTGGCGTTTGGAAGGCCAGAATGCAATTCCTATCGGATGAGGATGGTATGAAGGAGTTCGTGACAATTGTGGACATTGAACTGATAGAACATATCCAGTTTCATAAGTACAAGAAGGATATGGCCAAAGAAAAGAAGATGGTCCTAGACACAGTTCGGGATCACATTGTCCCGCATATTGTCGATAAGAATACAGCAAAGGACAAGTGGGATGCCATTGTGAACTTGTACCAAGATCCATCTAAGAATCGGAAAATGATTCTCATAGAGAAGCTGAGAATGACCAAGATGCAAAAGGGTGAGAGCATAACCTCCTATCTCACCAGGATTCAGGAAGTCAAAGATGAACATGCAGTTGTTGGAGAAAAATCCGCAGATAATGAACTGGTACGAACAACTCTAAACAAGTTTACCAAAGAATGGCGAACTTTCGTTCAAGGAATCACTCGATGAGATAAGCTATCAGATTGGGAACGCCTATGGAGTGACTTCACTCAAGAGGAGCTAAGGCTCAATCTCACAAAGGGTGCTACCAACAGCAGTAGTAAGGGACCAAAGATGGAGAAGGAAGAAGAAAATGTACCCCTTGAAAGAAAGGAAAAGGAAAAGAAGGGTCCCAGTCAAGGACAAAACTCAAAAGGTGGAGAGAAGAGAAGAAAGACCTGTCGAAGGTCAAGTGCTTCGAAAGTGGTGAATATGGTCACTACATCACCCAGTGTCCAAGGAGGATGAAGGACAAGAAGGGGCAGCAAAAAGTAGCTTTAGCAGAGATTGATGAGTTGACCTCTAGATTCGAGGAATTTGCAATGATAGCAGTGATATGTCTATATGGAGGAGCACAATGCTTCAAATAATCAGTATGGCCAAGGTCCATAGGAGAGCAGCAAGAAGTTTAGATCATATCCCATTGTTGTTCACATCGGTCAGTGCCTTCAATACAAGGACCCAAAGTAGTTAAGTAGCAAGAGGATCGAGGTGTCAGCAAGGCGTAGTCGGCTCTTGAGGGATAGTGCAGAGCTACTTGAAGTCAAATACGTGAGAGGCAGTTGCAGAGCCAGTTGGACGCAGTGAAATGCTCAGTAGACAGTGCAAAACCTAGTTACAGTCAGAGACTCAAGGGGCAGTTGCAGAGCCAGTTGTCGGGGCACAGTAGATCAGAGAACATCTAAGGCTCAGAGGGATTCTAGCTTCAGAGGAAGCAACCCTTTGGAAGATTGATCTTCAGGTTATGAGCAGATCAGTACACACAGTTGCAGTGGTAGCAACAGTGCAGAGGCAGTATAGTAGCAGCAACGCAATGACACCAACAGTGTGGGATTCCGGATTAGAGATTGATTCAGTTATAGTTGGTGGTGTTGTTTCCTAAATTGTACACCTAAGGTGCAACGCTCAGAGTAGGGGTTGTCACTCTTATCCTACTCACTCAGTTTAAGCTATCTCCAAGGAAAGCTAAGGGGGTTAGTCCCTAAAGGTGGGAAGTGAAGGGGAAACTTGTTGGGAACCAACAAATTCTAGGAGATGCACCTATTTGTCTTAGTAATTTCATTAGAAAAAGGTGGCAAATTTGATTTATGAGCAATGTGATGTGGATTTGATTAGATTATTTTGATACTTAAACGATTAAACAGTTAGGAGACCAGTGCCTTAAACAACAATGCTCAATGAATTATGAACTTGTACAACAATGAAAATAACTTCAAGTTACAAGATAAACAGTGTTGCAAGGGAAAGTTAGCTTGACAATTAGAACAATGAGCTATGAAGAAATATTGCAACGAAAAAATTTGAAATCACAATAAAAATATCTTGTAGTTATAAAATTAAAACCCACAATTCTAATTACCAATGAAATGCAATGCAAGAACTACTTTAATGTGAAACGCGAGTTCATAGTTGCGTTTAGTTAATATGCCTATTCTAGGTTATTCCTTCCTCTCAATTATTTTCAAGCTAGTCACAAATGCATGTTGTAGAGAGAAGGTCTCGAGAAGAAGGCTAAGGCCTTATTAACAATACCTCACCTTGCTTCTAACCACCCAAGTGTCTTCATTCCTACAAGGGATTTCCCACAAGAGAACTGCAAGGTCACTTGTTTTAACCATCGAGTAAGGGTCAAGCTTCTCAAATTGGGTGGAGAAGGTGGTCCTAAACTGTCTATGCAACCAAGCTTATGCTTGGAAGTAAATTTTAAAATGCAAGACTAAGTCTAAAATGATGGTGCAAAAGATAATGTCTCTGTTAAACAAATGCACCTAATGAGATCAACCACACTGTTTCAAAAGTGAAATGCTTTAAATGTAGCAATAAAATCCAATTTCCCTTTCAATTGATTAGATTAGGATATGTGTCCTAGAGTATCAATATGATCCCAAACAAAAACCTATGGATTTCTCAATAAAGCATAAATAAATGTGATCTCATGCAAATTAGTAACGAGATCTTAATCAAGTGCTTCAATGAGATTAATGAAAACAAAATGCTCCAAAATGTGAAATGTATTTAAAATTTACCAATAGCAAATACCATTTCAATTATATGATTAAATTAGCACTTAACTCAATTTATTCAATAATATTAGCATATGTTAATAATTAATGAAGCAAATAAAATTTGCACAAATGAAGAAATGTCAATTAGATCTATGACAAGATATAACAATTTTAATGGAGATACCAATTAGCAAATTATATCAAATTATTAAAATGCAAATTTAATTAAATAGCTAATAAAGCCACCATATAGTTAGATCAATGTAAGAAGAAATGATTCAAAAGCTATTAGCAAATTATATTAAATCTAAAACTAACATTTAAATGTTATGAATTAATAAAAGAAAAATGAAAAAAGTTAGTAACTAAGTTAGTAAGTTAGTAAAGGCCCTCCTACCGAAATAAGAGATGGGATACCATGGGGTAAACCCCAAGCTTCCTCTTAGAAAAATTTTATTTTATTAAGATTACAAAGAGAAAGCCCTTATACAAATGTGAGGCTTTAAATAATCTCAAGGGGGGTTTGCAAATGGATCCTTTTAATATCCCTCCTCAATCACCAATGAAAGAACATTTCAATAATACTTCTACAAAATTTTAAATGATAAAATTTTCTTCCAAAGGAAAATGATTTTTCCCAAATGAGATATGCTTAAAAGCTTTGACGTCCAAGCTAGGGATTTAAAAATCTCCACAATTAAAATGGCTTCTACTTCATAAGAATATTATTTCGCTTTCTTTGCAAAGGTGCAAAGGTTTTCGCTCAAACTGAAGGACGTCCAAGAAAAATCGGGCAAGAGAAAGAGAGCAACCTCTATAGGCTTGCAGCTCACAAAATGTAGACAGTTTCCACAATATTAAATATGAAACTTTTCCATTGTGAAGTGAAAAATGACTTTCATTCAAGTTGTTTTTTGGGCCAATAAGAAGATATTTGCAGCTGAGAGATAGCGGCCTCCAAAAATAATCGGTTCCGCAAATATATTTGATTCAGATAAATACATGAAAGAAGGCCATAGAAGATTTGTTTAAAAGCCCTCAGATGAAATTCATTCTCTTCTAAAAAAAAAAAATTATTGTCTAGATATTTGATATAGGAGAAAAAACAGACCCTAAATGGCTTGCGGCCAAGCAAAAGAAGTTATTTCAGAGCTCGGGTCTCTGCAAATCGATTTTGAAGGGAATCCTTAGGAAAATAAAATAAAAACTCAATAAATTTTGAAACCCCTGAAGATCTGTGATGAAGAGAAAGGCTAAAATGAGCTTGCGACTCTCTTTAAGAAATGGCAGTTACATTTCAAGCTTTTAAAAGAAACCAATATCAAAACCCCTTCAAAATAATCGATATTCCATCCAAAAAATCATGATTTCCCTGCTAATACGTCGGGGATAAAGGAAATGTGTTTTAGATCTGAATATATTCGACTTAGAAACGAGAGAAAACCATGTTTTGCTTGCGGCCCTGATATTAGAATGTCTCTTAAGCACTCGACCTCTAAAAAAGAAATTGAAAAATAATTCTTAAAGCTCCAAAATGCAAGATCCAAATTTGTAATCACTCCAAGAGATTGTGGCCTCTAAAGAGAAATCATAAATAAAATTTTGAAGGGTTTAATCGAAACCCTTAAAAACCCTAGTAATTAGTAAACGCTTAGAGGAAAAGGCTTCAGTTTCAATGAGCAGGTGTTTTTCTTTAGTAAAAATATTTAGTTTTGCCTTTGATTTTGAGATATATCCACCTGCAAAATAAGAACAAAACCCTAGACGATTTGCAAATAAAATCGAATCTGAAAACCCCAATCTATATATACATATTAGAAAACAAAGGTGAGAAAAAATATTTATAAGGGTTTGAGAGAAAAATGTACAAGAATGTTATTCACAAAATTACAACTTATCTACAAAAAATTACAATAATCGAAGCCCTTATAAGCGGATCTATCAATTAAAGCTCTTTAAAGTAAGTGAAAGATTTTATTTTTAAATAGATGATCTTTAGTAGAGTAAGAGGCAAGAAAATTCCCTTAAATGTGATCTTATGCTAAGCCCTTGAGAGTCCCACTATGGGTTCTTAGTCGCTATGGGCAGAGGAGAAGAAGATTCAAACAAGAACTTGCTTTAAATGCTTGATATCTGATCAGAAAAATGATTTTCTACACAATCCCAAAAGATATTGTGATTTCAAAAGGGATTTGTTGGCACATCAAAAATCAAGTCTAGTGTCTAAACAAGGATCCACTAGAACCACCTAATCACGTGTTCTCCAATCCAAATAAGGGAGGAAACAAGCTACAATAAATCCGATGGGCTATTGAAAAATAATGAGTTTAAACACTTGTAGAAATTATAAGCACATCAACCAGAATACATTACCATACCCAACTGAAGACATACACCAATAATTTCGACAAGAAAGACTTTGTATTTTTATTGATCAGAAAATATTACAGAGCTTCCAGAGCCAACACCCCATCCAAAAATGATTACAATGAGGAGCCAACGCTCAGTTTATACAAAATAAGAGAGATCTAGATCCCACTCCAAGTGGAAAATGGCTACGTCCAAGAAGTTGCACAATTTTGACTTGATCCTGAGGACTAACAGTTGCTAGATGTCTCATCCATGCCAAATTAAATATTGTCCCTTGATCTGGATGAAGAAATTCGAATTCTATAATAAACCCCTTTTTTCCTAGTCCAAAAAATAATGTTTTCATTTTTTTTCATTAAAAAATCACTTAAAATTGATTTAATCTTTGATGGAGGACCTCAAAAAATTGATTTCATTTGGAGCCACGAATTTTCTTCAACCAACTAGACCCAGCAAATCAATTTTCTTGAAAAAATAATTATTTTATGGCCCTATCAGAATTTTCTGCCTTCAAATTGAGTTTGTCAAATTTAATTCTTTCTCGAGAAAGACCACTTTTCTCCAAAATTTATTTTTCCACTTTGAGAGATATTTTATTTTCTCTCATTTTTATTTTTGACTAATTTCTAGCTTAATATTTTTTCCATTTTTTTCCAGAAAATAAATTAAATGACTCTAGATGGGATTAAACACACATTTTCATCCTCTAAGTGGGTCTAAAAAACATTTAGGCGATGATGTCTAACTATGATTAATCATCCACCTAAAATATTCTTAGACAACACTTTTTTACATCAAATATTACATGATCATCCCATTTAGAAGAGGAATTTCAACAATTAGAACATGACCTCTAGACTTAACCAAATTTTGCGACACAAGACACATGATCTAGTATGATAAATACATAGACTCTATAACATTAGGACTCACCTAAGACCTTACCATCGAGCCCCACTCTAGCATTGGGGTACGTGTGGGAGAAAAACACTGCCAATTATTTGGGTTCGGAAACGCAAATAATTGGCGGAGGGTAAAAAACTCCCTAGAGGAAACACTTTGCTAAGATTCATAGGCCACCTAGATATTTTTACATGGCTTTATAATCATACTAGAATCATTTTTACAATAAAGGCCAATAGGACTGCAAAATGTGGGTTTACATGACTTGACAAACTATTGAAAGATAATGATGATCTTTGGTTGCTTGACTGCTCGAGCATGATGGAGTGCTTTGAAAGAAAAATGTATGCTGCTATAGGGTGGTTGACACAGAGTGGTCAACAGGTGGCAGATGAATCAGAGTATGCAAAGTAGCATGATGGACAATGTTTTCCAGTTTTCACAGTGATTTCTAGTGACAGGAAGTCAAATCAGTTTGAAGATGTGAAGAAAGGAGGTACAACAGATGTCAAACATCAGCAGGGTATTACGGTACAACTACAGATTGTTCATCGGGAGAGATGAATGGATAGAAAGCTATAGTGAAGAACAGCGTCCTCGCTAAGAGGGAGTGTTAGTTTTTTATGGATATGGTAGCATCAGATACGTGTTCTAGTCTCTAACGTGTCAAAGAAGGAACACAAGGACTCCAAAACTTAGAAAAGGTCTCGAGAGAAAGCACTTAGAAACCTCTCAATTAAATTAATTGATCAATAATTAAAAAGTTCCTAAGTCTAACTTAGAAAAATTGATTAATTAATGGGTATTAATTTAGGAAAACGATTTTTCTCGAAGACCTCCGAAAATTTTAATTGACGAAGTCTAAGATGATCTGAGCCATCGATCATGATTATATCTTAGTCGTTGATACTCAACCGAGAGATTATAAGAGTAAGTCGATGGAGTTGGAGATAGACACAATTTACAGGTTGTGAGCAAGGTAATTCGAATTCCCCAGTTCACAATATTCAGTGAGGGTGCAGTTCAAGCTAGTAAAAGAGCATCGAAGAGATGGAGCAACAAAGATGCAGAGGAGATTTTCCTCTATTTTCCAAGGTCCAATAGGAAAGAAAGAGGAGGTTAAATTGTGTGCAGAAGAGGCTGATTTGTGCAGTGTGAGTTAGTGGCTAGCCATTCCAATAGTGTGAATTGTCGAAATAAGTTTCATTCAGATGTCGAAGGCCGAATCTGTTAGGTCCCTATAATACTAGTGTATCGCCTTATTGTTATTGTTAGTATAGCCCCCTTATCGTTATTGTTGTGCCCATGTCCCCATATTATTATTATTGTGCCCCATAGAAGCCTACTTTTGTTATTGTTGTGCCCTTACATTGTTATTGTTATGTCGGCTAGGATTATATTGTGACCCATTGGACTCCTATATAAGGTAAGGAGGTTTTGTCATTTGTATCATCCAAGAATTGTTCATTTATGTAATGTAAAGGAGGTTGCCGCCTCGAAGTGGCTGACTTCTAAGGTGTTGATCTCTCTTTTCTTCTATTTTGGGAGCTGGTTTCATAACATTTGGAATCAGAGCTTTGGATTCTAGGGTTTCGCTGCTTCAAACAAGTCATCATTGAATTTTCTCTATAACTTTGTTTCTACTAAGGTTCAGAAGCTAAAAAAACCCATTTGCGAAGAAATCCTGAGGAACTTCGTGTAAAAATTTCAGATCTTGGTTCGCAATATTTTCGGAGATATGATCTGTGGAAGTTAAGGTTTTTGTAGGCTCCCGAATTTCATCTCAAAGAGGTGACCTTGGTAAAATCGTCTAACTCTCTCTCTGAGCATCAGATTGGAATTCTGTAAAACATGGCTGAAAGTGCATAGACTGTAGTTTCCTGTGTATCGATTTCAGAGCCGAAGGAGGAAACCTTGACACGTGGCATGTCGTACAAGTTCGCTCTACTGAACCAGTCCATAATTAGGTCATTGTCTGAGATTGGGCATAACTTTGCCTTGAAGAATCCAAATCAGGTCTGACCTGTCGCATTGGAAAGAAGACGCAGAGAGCTACTACAAGTCCAAAGTTCAAATCTTGAGGATTCGAAATCACAGAGATACATCAGGTTCAATATCAAGCTCCTCAAAAGAAAAGAAAAAGGTGTCTTTTTGTTTTAAAGATTGCATAACCTTTATTTAAAAAATCAATTTGAAGTGATTCCAAGGGCATATGGAAGCATTGTTATCAGTATTGGATTCTATAATGCCTCCCAAAACGAATTATACACTCCTTAAGCCATCAAAAAACTCTACTATGATACATGGAGAGGAAGAATTGCAGTATGATATATCAAAATTACGGTACCAAGTGCAACAAATTTCGATCTCACAAAGAGCAACCAAAGTTGACATAGATGGTTTAAAAGCAGACATGGAGGCTAAGTTGGATGGTTCGAAGAATGAAATGAAAGATAATATGGATGATCAAGCAGTGGAAGATCACATCGAGTAGAATAATATCCAGTTATTGCAGTTCAAGGAATTTTCACATGGTATCAAAGCATTGAAGATCAGATCAGAGGCTCGAAGGTGAAAGGAAGAGAGATCATACAGTTTCAGAGGGAGATTTGAAGCACTAGTTTCCATATTTGTGCAGGCTAGCCAGGCAGTGCAAGTAGAAAAGAGGCAGAAAATCAATTTCCAGTTCAGTTGAAGGAAAAGTTCAATTTTGCCAGAGATCTGTAACAGCAAGCAGTGGATTTGTCAAAGATGGTTTTTGGTGAGCAGATCAATTGATTTATAGAGAAGATCTAGCACAAATGATTTGCAGCACGGATTTTGCATTAGCATATCAACACAGGAAGAAAGACAAGCACACAGAGGTAATTTCCAAAACTTCTTAGAGGGTTTCCAGTTTTCTAGTCCAACTAGTGCAAGCTTCAGGGTTAACAATACATGTGCCAAATTCCGGACGACTTCCAAAAGGTAGAGCAAGTTACCCAATAGAAGCAGCAAGCAGTGCGAATTCCGAAGAGGTCATCGAAGGCGAGCAGATTTGTGTATTTTAGGGGGAGTGTGTATAGTAGAGAGAAGGTTAGGTGAATTTCCAGAAGGAGATTTCCAGTTTATAATTTTCCAGTTAATTTGAGTTTTGCTAGAGATGGCCACAGCAGGACTCAGAGATCAAGACAGACTTGACGGAGCCTCAAACTTTGGCGTTTGGAAGGCCAAGATGCAATTCCTATTGGATGGGCATGGACTGAAGGAGTTCGTGACAGTTGTAGTTACTAAACCGACTGACCCTATCCAGTTTCATGAGTACAAGAAGGATATGGCCAAAGCAAAGAGGATGGTCCTAGACAGGGTTCGAGATCACATTGTCCTACATATTGCAAACAAGAATACAACAAAGGACATGTTGGATGTCATTGTGAAGTTGTACCAGGATCCATCTGAGAATCAAAAAATGATTCTCAAGGAGAAGCTGAGAACTACAAGGATGCAGAAGGGTGAGAGCGTAACTTCCTATCTCACTAGGATTCAAGAAGTCAGAGATGAACTTGCAGAAGTTGGAGAAAAATCGACAGATATTGAAATGGTGTGAACAGCTCTAAACAAGTTTACCAAGGAATGGCGAACTTTCGTTCAAGGAATCACTGGACAAGATAAGTTTCCAGAATGGGAACGCATATGGAGTGACTTCACTCAGGAGGAGCTAAGGCTCAGTCTCGCAGAGGGTGCTACCAACAATAGTAGCAAGGGACCAAAGGTGGAGAAGGAAGGAGAAAATGTAGCCCTTGTAAAAAAGGAAAAGGCAAAGAAGGGTCCCAGTCAGGGACAGAACTCAAAAGGATGAGAGAAGAAGAAGAAAGACCTGTTGAAGGTCAAGTGCTTCGGATGTGAATTTGGTCACTATGTCACCCAGTGTCCAAAGAAGAAGGACAAGAAGGGGCAACAGAAAGTAGCTTCGACAAAGATCGATGAGTTGACCTCTAGATTGGAGGAATTCACATTGATAACAGTGATACCTCCAGAAGGAGGAGGAGCACGATGCTTCAGATTATCAGTATGGGCAGGGTCCATATGAGAGCAATAGGAAGTCTAGATCAGATCTTGTTGTTGTTCACATGGATCAATACCTTTGCCACAAGGGCCCACAATAGTTAAGTAGCAAGAGGATCGAGTCAACAGGGAGCAATCATATCTCAAGGGACAGTGCAGAGCTACTTGCAGTCAGATACCTTAGAGTTAGTTGCATAGCCAATTGGGTGCAATCAGATGCTTAGTAGACAGTGTAGAAGCTAGTAGCAATCAGAGACTCAAGGGACAATTGCGGAGCCATTTACATGGGAAAAGTAAATCAAACAACATTTCAGACATAAAGGGATTCTAGCTTCAGAGGGAGAAACCCTATGGAAGCTTGATCTCCAAGTTTGGAGCAAATCAACACACACAGTTGCAGTGGTAGTAGCAACGCAGAGGCAGTGTAGTAGCAGCAATGCAGGGGCACCAATATTGTGGGATCAGAGATTGACTCAACTAAAGTTGGTGGAAAATGAATCAGAGCATGCTCTATAGCATGATAGACAATGTTTGCCAGTTTTAAAAGTGATTTCCAGCGACAAGGAGTCAAATCAGTTTGAAGATGTGAAGAAAGGAGGTACAACTAATGTCAAACATCAGCAGCATATGACAATATAGCTACAAATTGTTCATCAGGAGAGATGAATGGATAGATGGGTATAGTGCAGAACACCTTCCTCACTAAGAGGGAGTGATAGTTTCTGATGGATATGGTAGCATCAAACACGTTTTCTAGTCTCTAAAGTGTCAGAGAGGCTAAGGAACACAAGGAATCACAAACCTAGAAAAGCTTTCAAGACAAAACACTTAGAAACCCATCAATTAAATTAATTGATCAATAATTCAAAAGTTCCTAGGTCTAAGTTAAAAAAATTGATTAATTAATGGGTATTAATTGAGGAAATCAATTTTGTTGTAAAGACTTCCGGAAAAGTGATTTGATAGAGTCTAAGATGATCTGAGCCCTCGATCATGATTAGATCTTGGTCGTTGATTCTTTAGTGAGACATTATAAGAGCAGGTCGATAGGGTTGGAAATAGACACAATTTTCAGTTTGTGAGCAAGGAAAATAGAGTTCCCCATTTCACTGTATTCACTGAAGGCGCAGTTCAAGCCAAGGAAAGATCATCGGAAAGAGGGAGTAGCAAAGGTTTAGGAGCAGAGATCCAGAGGATATTTTCCTCGGTTTTCCAATGTTTAGGAGGCAAGAAAGAGAAGGTTGAATTATCTATAGAAGAGGTTGATTTGTGCAGAGTGAGTTAGCAAGTCCAGTAGCGCGAGTAGCCAGAAGAGGTTTGATTCATTGTCTAGAAGGCAGAGCGAATTCATTCCAGAGGCAAAGGCAGGGTAGACATCCCAGTTGGAAACAGATCCAGGGTTGTGCGAGTTACTCAGAGCCAGCAGTGCGATTTGCCAGTGTGGGGTGCGAGTAGGCCAGAGGAGGTCGAGTCGATTTGCAGAGGAGATCTTGGATCTCCAGTGTATTTTTCCAGTGTAATGATGGAGGTTTGCCAGTTGGGAAACAATTTGTAATAATTTTCACAAATTGTTGCATAACAAGATAAACACTCATCTGATGCACTGGCTTTCCCTTCAAGGTTTTTCCGAGCACAATTGTCCAAAAATAACGGTGTCATTTATTATGTGTGCATTTATTTCTCAGTTCCATAATTTTGTTTCCGCAGTGTATTTTTCATGAAAAAATTTTAACACAGAAACCTTACTACAGAATATTGATTTACTTCTCCTACTTTTTTTTACTATACACAAGTTATTTGACTGAAATATTCAGAAAAACATCAAAGTAAACACAACCTGCAGCCTACACATATACAGATCATTTACATAACCATAACGCACATATGACAAAGGACACACATGATTTTTCAGACAAATGTCCCCGGAAAAACCCAATGCGGGAAAACCAGTGCAGCAGCTCTTTGAGGGTTTTATTATTAAGCAGAATCTGAATACATCAAGGGCACCAGTAATGGTTTCCCGACAGATAATTTCACGGCAGTTGTACCTTATCACTTAGAGACAGAAAATATGGTTGATGCAAACACTCAAGGAATTAGTGAATACGAGCCCTTTCTAGAAGTATTTATTTTTATTATTATAATATTATTCTAAAAGCTCCCCCCTTCATTTCATCCAAGCGACTTTAATTTTATTTTATTTTACTTAAGTCACTTTTGGCCTTTTTCCTTCAATTAATCATTTTCCCCTTCTTTTATTTAATTAAGTGACTAATTAAAGTCACATTTAATCTAGGAAAATGGTAAATCGTCCACCATACTTTCTCTATCTGCTGGATGTCACTTCTCATCATCCCATCCTATAAATCTTCTTGATTTGTTTCCAACAAGCTATTACACTAAGGTGTTCCATCAAGTAATCCTTCCGGAATACCACCTTAAGTGTAATTAATTAAGTCAGGCTCAATAATAACCTTGTTTTACAGGAAGTATCGAAATGCAACGGAACCAAAAGCAAGTTGTGCGGAACTGACCTTGATGATGAAATGCGCCAAGTGAATGTTGTCAGATCCCATAAAACTCCTTAGAATCCCTCTAGGAACCCTGATGATGTAATCATGCTTCTCTGGCATGGCCATCACATACCCTGGAAATCCATCCTTGCTGTACTATAGAGGAAATTGAAAATGGGGACAATACATTACCATATGGAACCTAAGACAAATAAACATTCGATCTTTAGATGCCCCATTTATCATAAGAAATGTGGTAGATAGTAGATACTACCATCTATCCATAGACTCAAGACTCTTTAGAACAACACTATTACATTTTAAGGAAAAGAGATGCGTAGCCCTTTTCATTGTAGACTTGAATTAGCATATGAGGAACCTCCTCATCAAAGCTAATAACCCAATATCTCCTATCCATCTCATTGCATTCTTCTTTCAATGCATATGGGATTCCACCCTAAATTCATCTCAAGACCAACACCATATTCATTAAGTTCACCAAATGACTACACAAATCCAACAACATACCACCCCAATAGTGTTCATTACCAACTTCTTTCAACCTTGGATGATAAGACTGGATGTTGATGGTTTGATCCAAATGACATGACCTGCTTGCATTCTCATCTATATGTTGTTTTTGAACAATACTCAATGATTGAATGTTTCTTATCCTTAATTTTTTCAATTCTTAAGTGGATACAATTAACACACTACATTATCTTTGTTCACAAATGTTTATTGATTTTCAATGGAACCAGTAAACTACACTTCCTTCTGGAGGTATGTGTGGGACAAACAGCTCATGGTACCTCATAAACCGAAATGTGGAACTATGCAAGAAAAGCCTCCTCCAAATCCCAACAGTTGAACTTAAAGACAAAATCAAAGCTAAAGCAAAAGTCCACATATTCAAAACCAACCATATCTCTAACTACAACAATTTTTATGTTTAAACATTACATCTTCATGAGCTTTAAATCTTGAAATTTTACATAGCATGCATATATCATGTTTGTAAATCATGAAAATTGATATAAACTTTCAAACTTTGTTTCTTTCCTATCTTTATAAGTTGTAACTTGTGTGCTTCACACAATTAGGCCAAAGAATCTTATTTATTCTTTTGAAGGCGTTTCTGTATCCATACACCTTCCTATCCCCAATATTTGCATCCTAAACCTTTAGCATTTATAAAAAAATAAGGCAATGAAATTGCAATGTTTTGAAATCTCTTAAAAACATGTCAAGGCCATTTTGATCCTACATTGGGATTATGCATAGGTTGTATATATCATATTTGTAAATCGGGAAAACTAGTATGAACAATGTTTCTTTCTA
Organism: Pinus albicaulis; assembly: GCA_034641835.2. Taxonomy (NCBI): domain Eukaryota; kingdom Viridiplantae; phylum Streptophyta; class Pinopsida; order Pinales; family Pinaceae; genus Pinus; species Pinus albicaulis. The sequence continues at coordinate 1,325,382,089 of CM076583.1, forward strand.
TTTCGCTAAGTTGTGAACTTTCCACACTTGTACCACCAAATTATATTATTTTTCTGAAGCTCTTGTTGTTGTATCCATACCCCTTCCTATCCCCAGTATCCTCATAAATATTTTAGCATTGTAACAAACTAAAGCAATGAATTGTATGTTTTGAAATATCTTGAAAACGTGTCAAGGTCATTTTAAGCCTATGAAACAACGGATGGCATTTCTAATTCTTGAAGAAAACTTAACATTCAGCAAAAAGACTAAAATAGCTGGCTAGTAAGTGAGCAGAATTTAAATATCTCATACATGCTGAGATACAAAACTCTGATCATTATAGTTAAATCAGACAGTCAAACTAAAATTGGTTTAAACCTCTTCAATATAACCATTGATTTATTTTAAGACCTTACCTTCTGCGCAAAAGTTTATCCCATTCATTCTCCTCTGTGCCATTAGGACTAGTTTCCATCTTCTTTTGTTCTCCCTCAATGCTTGTGTCTCCAACAATATTAGCACCCAAATCACCACCCTCTTGTTCATCTGTTGTTTCATGTTCGTTCCAATCCAAAGCCTGGTAATAGCGTAAAAGAAATATTAAGAAAAAATTCCAACACCTGGTAGATAGATAGCAGAAGTACCTTTCAAAAGAATCAAAAATTTAATGTAAACAGTAAAATATTTGTTCACTTCATTTTTCTCTATTTCATATTTCTATAATTCAATTTCCTAAGCTAAGTTGTTCAGATGGAAAACATACCATCAAACATTAATAACAAAATACCTTGTTGAAACATATTAAGTATTCCATGGTATCAAGCCAAGAGCAAAGACATGAAGGAAAATGTCATAAAAGAATCAAAATATGCACACCCTAATCTAATCAAAGCCATAACTTAAAGATGGTGAATTTAAAGAAAGAGGAGAATTGAAAACAGGAAATATTTCAGTAACAAGAGAAAAAGTAAAACAATGAAACTCTTGAGAGAAAATAAATTTAATGTGATAAAGCAGCATCAATAGGAGAACTAAGACGATAATACTAGACGACACATTTTAAGAGCGACACTTTGAGTTTAGATAAAATTCCTCTAGACTGCAAATGCCCAATCAACTTATGACAGAGGATGATGCCCAAGACTACATGAGACTGTTATGTGAATGTGGTATGTAAGGAAACTCCATGACTCATTAAGGGAGATGACCACAACCTATTGTTTTCTCAGAGGTAGTCTTCTCTCCTCTTCTTTTGCCATGAATATTTGTTGTCACCTAAGTCACAGAACACGGCCTTCCCAGCCGCCCCTTCCCCCCCTTGTGTACCATATTTCATGTGTCGAACATGACGCATGGGTCACACTTGTCCAACATGAATTTGACTCATGTCTTGTTCATAGGACACGAGTTTGACTGGTGTTACACATGAGTCCTACTACTGTCCCAAAATTTGGACATGTATCCAATGAAAAAAAAATCCTAAAATAGATTTACTGCCTCGTTCTCACGCAATTCAGTCATAGGTTTGGAGCTCTCAAAGGTTTTGGAGTGCATCTAAGGGAAATTAAGCAATGTTAGAAGGGATTCCAAGTTAAATCCATACATTAAAAGGACGAATTTTCATCCCTTTACTTAAATTTTTAACATTACCATTAATTGACTCAAGATGTTTGAGAATGGTTTCAACCTCATTGGCTTTCATATGAAGAAAGTAGAATTTTAGATCCCAATCAAAACCCAACAAACTGAACAATTTTCAGGATTTCGAGATTGGGGGGATTACAATGTTTCCTTTGGAGTTTGTCATGTATGAGTGCATGGAACTAGCATTTAATTAAGAGGATCAAGCCCTCTATGTACCTTGATGTTGGTAGCATTGATTGTTGAACTACTCTGTCATTGATTGATGGCATTGATTGTTGAACATTGCCTTCCTCTTCAAAAAGCTTTGTCCTCCAAGCTTATTGATGAAAGGACTTGATCTCCTTTCCCGTTTCCTATGTTGCAAAGGTTCACGAACCCAAGGGTGGATTTCTTGAACCCGTCTCAGGTTTTCGTCCCAAAGAACCGGATTTGGGTATGGGTTCTTTTGAGACAAACCCATTAGAACCCGGTTCTTCTACCAAGAATCGGGTTCTTTATTAACAAAAAATTGGGTGCATTTGACGTTTAGGGTACTTGTAACCCCAATAATGGGTACTTGGAAACCCAAAATCGAGTTCTTTAGGGTTCTTTGTTGAACGATTTTTGAAATAAAAAAAATCGTGGAAATTCAAAAGGTGGATACATAACCCATAAAACCTAAAATTGCTTCACTCTTCGTCGATGACATTGTGTTTGAGACAACAGCCATTCGGTTTGACCATTGAAATTTGAGACGACGAGCATTCCCTGGTGTTTTTGGGGCAAGGTTGCAGGGGAGCGTCTCCACCCCATCGAATCCGCTCCCAGAGCGCGCTCCCTCAAACCCGCTCCCGGAGCGCGCTCTTGAAGAGAATGCTTAGAGGGTGATATTAATGGCAAAGATACCTATACAGATCCAGAGGTAATAACAAAGATACACTTGGATATTAATGCTTACAGGGTGATATTAATGACAAAGATCATGATTTTCCAACAAGGCTCAAAAATTAGACATTTCTCGTGGTAGCAAGAGGCCCAAGAATTAGCTATAGATAATAGATTTACTTGTCTTTTCTAGTTTCTAATAGTTTTTATAACTGGTGACTCTTTCATATTTATTATGATATATGTTGTAAACAATATATGACAATTTAAGTTTGAAGTTTGAAGTTGGCAATTATAACTCATTGGTAATGAATTATGAATACCATGCTTTGTGAAACTTGAAAGTTATTTCATTTCATTTATTTTTATAACATTTTATTCCAAGTCATATATTCTTTGTTGTAATGGTTACACTTAGCTTACAAGTACAACTTTGGTGATCAATGATGATAAATGTTATATATTGAATTTTGAAAGCTTGAAACTTTTATATTGATGAACCATGAGACTCAATATTTGTATGTTACTAACTTGTGGACGTGGTTGATGAAGATTATAACTTCTAGATGATTGATGTTATATGGCTCAATCTATGTTTCTATACTTTTTTATATCTAATTCATCATTCTACATGCTTTTGTTGACATATATGTATCAAAATATGTATATATATATATATATATATATATATTCGCTCCCCGATTTGCTCCCGAACTGGAAGCTTCTAAAAATGACGCTCCCACTCCCCGTTTTCGCTCCCGCTCCCACGTAACCTTGGTTTGGGGCATTCCCTAGTGTGTGTGCAAGTGACTGGAGGTTCCCACAAAGACAATCCACAAAGATGCAATCCCTCCTTGACGATTCACAGGTAGCTCTTGAAGATTCACAGTGCGGCATGAATTAATTCTAAATTATGTGTGTTCAAACTTTACTGTTTGCATAACAAAATTAGTAAATAAAATTTAATTCTAAATAGAAAATCGACCCATGATGTCAAAGATGGGAAAGCTTCTTTATGACGACTATTAGAATCTTGACGCAACCACAATAAACAGTCTACTAACATATATTGCGATTCCAAACTCTTGTTTTTTTACTGTAATCTCCACATTCTCTCATGGCCAACCAACATCACTTGTTTTTCTAATCACTCTTTTAACTTTGTTTTTTTTTACATTTTTTTGCCAAGAACGTGACTTTTGGCCTTCTCTTTTCGTACCAGAGTTTTGAGCGAAATTGGCTTGGGGGCAAACTTACAAGTATGTGTAAACTCCAATTTGCACTTGATATCAAACTAGAAATTTTGAAATTTCAATGTGAATGTTGAATGTTCAATGATGTGCATGTTTAAATCTTTAAAGTTTAAATCATAAATATTTTAGTTTTCATGTTTAAAGTTGGAAAATATACAAATTTATATATATTATAATTTAATATATATACCCTCGACGAACCCACACACCATGTTTCAAAAAATGACGCACCCATCCCCGTCCCTGTTCCCGTCTCCGTCCCCACACTTCCTAGCAACATAGCCCATTTCAAATATCTTCTCGTCTTAGAACTTTCATCTTTGTTGACACAAATCGACATGATCCTCTGAGTGATAAACAAAATTGTCGAACTAAGAATGGATCTGACCATCCTAGAATAATCTTTTGTGAAACTTTCTAGTGACCAGAATTTTGTAGTGAATTGTTATCATAAGATTGGATTCTACAAACTTTAGTATTCCTTGGGACATAAATCTGTTGCTTCCGTTCTGAATGGTTTAAATATGTAGACTGAGTTAGTTGTTTTCTCTTGTGATTCGGATGTCGATAAGGAGTTTTTCTGTTTGGGCTTTCCCTTATCATGTGTGTCGCAGTTTCCTCATTTACTTCAGGTATTGTTATTGTTGAGTTAGCTATGGAATCATCACTTGGAATTTCCATTGTTTGAACTGCAACATCTGAATTTGTTTTAACTTTAGTTTGTTTCTCATCTTCTTGAGTTATGATATTCAATGGATCGACATTAGTATCTTTTTCTTCATCTTGGCCTAAAGACTTCGATACCTTTTTCTTGTTAAGTTCTTCTAGTTTGTTTTTCAACAATTTCATGTCATTTTTAAGTTTCTTAATTTGCGTCGATAATTTCTCGTTGTGGTACTTGAGGCGAGTAACTTCACTTTTGTCAGCGGTGATTTTGTCATCTTCCCTTTGCATATTTTGTATCACCTTTTTACTTTCTTGAAAAATTACTTTTCAAATTTCTTGTATGTCTTCTAGCATCACTGAATCTGGATTCAGGGTAACATCCTGTAACGTTATTTTTTTCTTTTTGTGGGAAAATGTCAAAAACTTCATTTTCGTATTTAGGATAAAGGATCCTAGTTTTTCCATCCAGGATGATCCCAGAATAATATCACCTTGATCGATCCATAGGGATTGAACAGAGAATTGCGACATAAATGTATAATCCCCAATGTCTAATTGTAAATTAGTTATTTGGTATTTTTTTTTTCAAAGAAGTTTAATTTTTCGATTATACTTGACTCAGGAATCGCTAATTGGTTTGTGATTTTAGGTTTTATAGAATTTTTATTTTCAGCAGGCGAGATAGAGATAGTAACATTTTTCCTGCAAGAGTCTCTTTTACTTTAGATAGCACTAAAACACAATTATATGAAGTTTTTGGAAATCTACCTTCCTTTATTTTCCAACTAGACTCCATTTCATATTCTTCAATAATTTACCAAATGATGTTTTGACCAAAAGATTCTATTCTCTTTTGATCTTTTCCAAATCTTCTTAATTTCTTCCAAACCCTTGAATTGGAACTTGAATATTGAAATTACCACTGAATATCTTATATGAATTACCAGTTTTTCTGGTATTTAATTACTCAACTCTTTTCTATTCTTTATTTTTAGGCTCAATACTCCACACTTTTTAGTAAAACCCTTATACTTTCACTTCTTTCATAACTTTGAATATGTGTAAAGATTTTTTTTCCTTCAGAAATTAACTCTGAACTTAAAATATCCTTTAGGAGTTAATCTGTTCATATAATGACCGCTCATGAAAGGGTACCTGCCTAGGTATATATACAGGACCCTCAATTGTAATCACATCACTCTCATTCATATATTTTAATACATATATATCTATATATATATTCTTGTATCTTCAATGAAGATCTACATATTCCAAGTCTTTTGGAGTATTTAACTTCTGAGTATACGAACTTTGTTCGTTACAGAAACAGTGGCAGTGTATGGTCATGTTACTCCAAACGTAACTATCCCATCGTGCAACTAGTAGAAGATGTGAATGGCAGTGTACGACACACTTACTCTAGAAAATTCCAATGGATGTTTCTTATGATGGTTGGCTGCTTTGACGACAAGGTTGTGACATAGGGAAAACTAACGGTGGCAAGCGTAGTTTTTGCAACCGAATTACCTTTGGTCAACGGAATTTTGAATATTGCTAGTACGACAGTGTTATTGCGTACGGATTCAACTGTCAAGGGATTATAGATGAATATGATGGAGTCCCCTTACTGTAGCGTTGGTAGATTATATGGTGGCAACGGAACAACACAGAATGTCGACGACAGAGTTGAAGTTGTGGACGGAATGCATCAATGGAAAAATATTGAAGCTGGCAGTGTTGATGGACAGGGGTTGGCGATGACAGACAAAAAAAAACCAAGTGAAGAAGGTCGATGTGGTGAAGACGACAGGCAGTAGTGGCGACTAAGAATATAGGCAAATGGAAAACAATGAAGTGTCGGGTCGAATAGAAAGAAATGGCGACTAAGTGTCTACAGCAGCTACGATTCGGTGTTTTGAGGTGAGGTGCGACCCCTTTTTTTCTAATTAGGTTTTTTTAATTTTTTTAATGTCCCTTTTAAATATATATATATCATTTTTATATCTAACTTTTTTATTTTTATTTTTTTAATCTTTTTTTTCATTTTTTTTTTATATTTTTTATATTTTTTATTCTTATTTTTTTCTAATAAATTCCTTTTTTTATTTTAAATATTATTTTCCAAATTTTTTTTATATAATTTTTTTTATATATATGTAATAATTTTTGTTTAATATACTTTGACTTTTTTCTTTTCCTTTTTTTCTTTTTTTTCTCAAATACTTGGCCAAACGCCTAATAGCGAAATGGAGAACCTCCAATTACTTGAGAAGTGAAACACTTGACTTGTAACGGCAACAAGGTTAACGAATTTTGATGGCCAAAAATTAATTTTAGTTAACAATGGTATGTTCTATGCTTAGCACAATTACTTCAATGTTCATTTACCAGCCGAATGACAATTTCCAATTTAGATTTCCAGTAGCAATCACATTAACCATTACTCACATTGATAGTAAAAGTAGATAGAACATGAAACAAAATGCAGAAGACAGGCCAAGCCAAGACGACACAAGATTTGGCAGACGCCAGGGAAAAACCCCAATATGAAGAAAACCCTTTGATCAATTCTTCTTATTATTATATCAAAATGTTCAACAGAGAGAGAGAGTACAAAATTCAAATTGACTTGCCCAATTCAAAGTCAAAACGACCCTATCAATTTCTGCAGTCAAACTTCAGCCCTAACCAGAAAATCAATGTTGGTCAAAACAACAATAGAATGTCCTCAAAATAGCTCGCTCTTCCCTAGTCAAACTCGGCCTAGTGAGGAGGTCAAATTTAGTCCAAAACAATGACAAAGCCAATAGTTAAACTCGGTCAAACTGTTGTCCTGAAATATGCGGTCAACCTGCAATTTTGGTCTGCGTTCAAAGTGCTCATAATACCTCATTTTTTTGTGCCAAAAGATGCAACCTACCCAAACAGATAATATCAAGAAAGATCAAAGTCAAACCATCCTTGGAATATCAAAGTCAATGCTGGTCAAACTGCAGTAAACTCTATAATTTCGACCCTATAATTTTGCTTCTAAAATTTGTCCTTCTTGATCCACACGTGTGAGAGAAAAGAATGCCCAATGCTGTACGAACCAATAAGAGGAGAGAGAATGTGAGTGATGATGATGCCAAATTAGGTGAGAAGTCACTTGTATTTATACAATTCATTGTGGGTGAAGAGTCACGTCCACTGGGCTTCATAAGCCTACATGTTGATGTGGCTGACCTGAACAATTTGCACGTGGGTGGGCATAAATTCAAAAACGCACTTTTGCTTGTCCAAATTGGACGTTATTTATATCAATTTTGGTCCTCTCGAAAAGAGGAATTTAATGCAATTATCATCTCCATCAAATGAGTTGTCCCAAGGTGGAATTTGGCCCTAGTTTCCAATTTTAACACTCCCTCTCAACTAGGGAGAATTCCACCTGACAATCCATCGGTCATCATCAATCATCATGCCATCCTGTCGTCATGTACCATCTTTTTCATCTCATCTTTTCTTTGTTGAACCATGATGTAATAATGAAGACGAATTGATCGAAAGTGAGTCACAAGACCTTACCACTCTCCACTAACAAAAGTCAGTCCAGAGGTAGAACCTCAATTGATCCCAAATCAAGTTGTTGAACACCATGCATCCTAGACATAGGGAGTACGACAGTACACGATGCGTCCATTGGTAGTGCTATGGACCCTATCCACTTTTTCCAACTCATTGGCCAGATGAGAGGTACTTCCCATGAGTCTCAGACTACATTGGTAAGATGCAAACTGGGGGATCAGCAGGAGAAGGTGAACCACTCATCCTGCTCATATGCCATAAGAGAAGGTGAACCACTCATCCTGCTCATATGCCATAGGAGAAGGTGAACCACTCATCCTACTCATATGCCATAGGAGAAGGTGAACCACTCATCTTGCTCACATACCATAGGAGAAGGTGAACCACTCATCCTATGCATATGTCAATAGTAGGGGAAGGTGAGCCACTCACGCTAGACACATGTGTCATCATATGTAGGGGAAGGTGAACCATTCACCCTACACACACCTCAACCATCATGGGGTATCACAGGGGAGGGTGAACCACTCACCCTGTACATATCACAACAATAGGCGAAGGTGAACCACTCACCCTATGGTCGCTCATAGCTCCAAGAAGTACCCAAGCCCCAGAAACTCTAAGAGCTCAATGTCCAACTCAAGCAGGACCCTCATAGTGTTGATTTTTGTAGCATCCGGAAGTGTTCCGACTCTCAAACTTTGCAAGGAGGCTTGGACAGTAGCATTCCAAAGAACCCAGAAACAGTTTGTGGAGATTTCACTCGGTTTAAGGATTATTAAAATAATTAATTATTTTAATGAAGACCCTAAGTCCAAACTTAGGAAAAGGAAATAATTAAAGGGCATTAATAATTCAAAGTGTGAACCTTCTAGAAAACATGGTATCAGAGCCAGAGATGAATAACAAAGAGGGAGCATCTATCAGTGAACAAAGATCTACGCAGTTCTACAGGGCAACAGCGTAGAAGGGTTCACGCAGTCCTCCATGACGGGGGGAAGCACGATAGAACGGATGGATCACGATGTATCTGTATTGGCATCCAGATTAGAGGAAGATTTTGCTTGTGTATCAAGCACTACATCCTCAGATGTCTGGTATATTGACAGTGGAGCATCTGCCCACATGACGGGAATACGAGACTGTTTTTCCGACTACCAAGAAAAGTAGATGAATTTCAAAATAACCATGGGTAATAAAGCAAAATGCACTCCCATTAGGAAAGGTACCGTAGTTTTTCCGACCGAGGCAGGGAACAGAATACAGGCCACTAATGTACTGCATGTGCCGGGTTTGGGGATGAATCTACTCTCAGTGTCACATCTTCAAAACCGATGATATGACATCTACTTTATTGGCAATAAATTCTATGTCAAGCACCCCAGTTGGAAGAAGAAGGCACAAATCGGGGTAAGAAGCAACAAGTTGTACAAACTGCAGCTTGATTCCCCAATGGCACTGGTTGGAAGCACAGATGAGACGGATCTGAATGAGCTATGGCATAGGAGAATGGGGCATTTGCATCATGGGGCATTGAGAACTCTCCAGAAGACTGTCACAAGTGTTCCTGAATTAAGCACCAAGCGGGATGATGTCTACAAGGGGTGCGTATTAGGGAAATATGCGAAGGCAACATATCAAAAAAGAAACAATAGGGCCAAGGGTGTGTTAGATCTAATACACTCAGATATCTGTGAGCCGATGTCCACAAGAGCTCTTAGTGGTGCCGAATATTTCGTCACCTTCATTGATGACCATTCCAAGAAAACCTGGATCTACTTCTTGAAGACTAAGGATGAACTCTTCAGTCGATTTAAAGAGTTCAAAGCTCTGGTGGAGAATCTGACAAAGAAGCGGATCAAGGTATTGCGATCAGATAATGGAGGTGAATACATAGATAAAGAATTCACCAGGTTATGTGCAAGGGAAGGCATCAAAAGAGAATGGACAGCTCCATACAATCCAAAACAGAATGGAGTAGCAGAAAGGAAGAACCAAACTATTTTTGAAGCAACCAGAGCTATGTTGTATGACAAAGACATGCCCAAATTCCTATGGGTTGAAGCGTGTAATACAGTTGTCTACATTCAGAACAGAACTCCTCACACTGCACTGGGAAAGATCACGCCAAAAAGTGTCTTCACTGGCAGCAACCCCAAAGTGAGTCACTTTAGGATCTTCGACATTACAGCTTACTGTCATGTACCTAGTGAGAAGAGGAAGAAGCTGGAGATGACTGCTGAAAGGGGGTATTTAGTAGGATATAGTGAGAATGCAAAGGCTTATCGCATCTACGTTCCTGAGAGCAGGAAAGTAGTGGTGTAAAGAGATGTGAAATTTATGGAGGAGAAAGCCTTCAGAAGATCACAAGAACGGCCTTCTACTACACAGTCAAAGGAAGAGCCTCTAGTCCAGCCCCAGCAACTAGCAGCAGAAAATCCAGTTGCCTCTCCAAGGCATAGTGATCCAAAGGATGGGTCTCATGAGGATTTGCAAGAAGGAGAGCCGGCAAATCCACCCACCGCCAGTGGAAGAACGAGCAGGTAACTTCGACAGATTCTGAAGGATGCAGAGTATTTTTTCGGAAATCCCAGGAATGAGAAGAGACAGCGTAAGCAGTCTGAGAGGTATCAAGCCTTGGTTGCTCAAGTAGGAGAACCTTCCAGTTTTTGGGAAGCTGCTCAACACCAGGTATGGGTTGATGCAATGGTGAAAGAGTACAGTTCCATCATGACAAATGATGTCTGGGAAGTAGTACCCAGACCACAGGAAAGATCTGTTGTAGGATCCAGCTAGATCTACAAGATCAAGCATGCTGCAGATGGCAGCATCAAGAAATTTAAAGCCAGGTTCGTGGCTAAGGGGTATGCTCAGAAGGAAGGAATAGACTATGAAGAAACCTTCGCCCCAGTAGCCAAATACACATCTATCAGGTCTGTGATATCCCTTGCTGCGCAGATGGGATGGGAAATTCACCAGATGGATGCCAAGACGGCATTCTTGAATGGTGTGATAGAAGAAGTGTATATAGAACACCCGGAGGGCTTTAAGACACATGATAAGAGGACTCATGTGTGCATATTGAAGGAAGCATTATATGGACTGAAGCAAGCTCCCAAAGCCTGGTATGGTCGAATTGACAGCTATCTGCAGAAGATGGGATTCGTCAAGAGTGACGCAGATCCAAATCTCTACTATCTAAGAGTAGGGAGTGAACCATTGATACTGGTAGGATCATCAAGGCTTCACAGATTGCAAGAAAAATTTAGCTGAAGAGTTTGACATGAAGGATCTGGGACAGATGCACTATTTTCTGGGGTTGGAAGTTTGGCAACAGGATGGGGAGATCTTCCTTGGTCAAGGAAGATGCACTACACAGATTCTGAAAAGATTTCAGATGGAGGATTGTAGACCCATGACCACTCCAATGATTACCAACTGGAGGAAAATCGACACGTCCAATGATGATGAAGTTGTTCCTACGCTGTACAGACAGCTTATAGGGTCATTGACGTATCTGGTAAATACAAGGCCAAACATCTGTTATGATGTTAATACCCTAAGTTAGTTCATGGTGGAACCGAAGAGGGCACATTGGGCAGCAACCAAGCATGTTCTCAGGTACCTTCGAGGAACAGTCGAGCTTGGATTGAAGTACACCCGTGACAATGATGCTAGGTTGGGTGGTTTTACTGATGTAGGTTGGGCTGGAAGTTCAGTTGATCGGAAGAGTACCAATGGGTACTATTTCAGTCTCGGATCGGGAATGACTTCCTGGTGCAGTAGGAAACAGAAGTTTGTGGCACTGAGCTTAGCAGAGGTAGAGTATATGGCAACTACCATAGCTTCGTGCGAAGCCATATGGCTTAGAAAAATGTTAGTAAATCTACTCAAGGAGAAAATGGAAGCGACCAACATTTTATGTGATAATTAGAGTTGCATAAAGCTCTCTGAAAATCCTGTGCTTCGTGATAGGTCGAAACATATTGACATCCGGTGTCACTTCATCAGGGACTGTAGTACACTCCTCCAGGAGAACAGGTGACAGACATCCTCACCAAGGCTCTAGGAAAGACAAAGTTTGTCTACTTTACTTTAGAGAAAAGATGGGGATGATGAAGAATCCCTTCCAGTAGCAGGAATGGAGGATTCGGTATTCAGAGGGAGCTGTAGTACAAATGCAGCAAGTGATAGTGGCAGTGTCAAAGGCAGCAGTACAGGGAGCAGCAGCGTAGAGGGTGCTTCAGAATTAGAGCAGCTTGCAGTAGGCATATTGTTGGAACACTTTCCTCGCTAAGAGGGAGTGTTGGTTTTTGTAGCATCCAGAAGTGTTCCGAGTCTCAAACTTCCCAGGGAGGCTTGGATAGCAGCATTCCAAAGAACCCAGAAACAGTTTGTGGAAATTCCACTTAGTTTAAGAATTATTAAAATAATTAATTATTTTAATGATGACCCTAAGTCCAAACTTAGGAAAAGGAAATAATTAAAGGGCTTTAATAATTCAGAGTGTGAATCTTATAGAAAACATGGATCAAGTCAAGATTTAATCTTAGTCATTGATTAATCTTTTAATCTGGGTCGTTGGTTCTCCAACAGGAAGATTATAAAAGAAGGCTTGAGGGTCACTTGGAAGATAGGTCGGGCACACACTCAATAACCGAAGGAGATCCATTCTGATGTAGAATTTGATTTTAGCAGGAGAGTTGCAGGGCGAGAAGTTGCAGAAGTAGGAGGAGGTCAGGGGTGATCAAGATCAGGGTCGGAGAGCAACAGTGGGTCACTGAAGGTAGCTTGAGGCTACAGTGTAGAGACCCTACGCAGTCTCCACGCAGATTCATGCAGTCCAGCTTTGGGACTGCGCAGAGAATCACGCAGAATGACGTAGGGACTTGTAGGTGCTGATCTGGGTGTCAGATATTTGTCCGAGAAAGCTAGGCATTCAGTCTTAGGTGGTTCTGAATTTATCTGCCGAATATTTCCCTGTAAAGATATCATTTTCTAAATAAATAATAAAACCCTCATCTGCTGCACCGGTTTTCCCACATTGGGTTTTTCCAGGGACATTTGTCCAAAAATAACTGTGTACATGTGATTGATTCTTGTGCTTATGTTCTCTATTGTTTATTTCTCTGCATATATAATTGTGAATGTTGCAGTTGTATTTATTTCGATATTTTCCAGAAGATTTCTGAATAATAACTTAGTGAAATAATAAGTAGGAGAAATAAATCTATCACTACAACTAGTTGAGAATTTTCACACACAGGAGGGTCTTTCTATACCTCCAAGTCTCTCTCGGAAGGCTAAGAATTTGACCTTCTCTAAGCGCTTCATGAGGAAATCTACAGCCTGCTCATCAGTCCTGATGTGTTGGAGCCTTATTGCTCCTCGTTGTACCATATCCCAGATAAAGTGGTACTTGATATCAATATGCTTGGAGCAGTCATGGAACACGGGATTGTCTGAAAGGCGAATCCCACTTTGGTTGTCGCAGCAGATCACGGTGGTATCCAGCACATGCTCAAATAGCTCACTAAAGAGCTTCCTCAACCAAACAGCTTCACAACAAGCCATACTAGCAACAAATTATTCAACCTCGATAATGGTCAAAGCAACTGATTTATGCTTCCTACTCATCGAAGATATTGAAGCAGACCACAATGAGAAGCAACATCCAGGCGTGCTTTTACAATCCACCAAATTGCCAGTCAAGTCAGCATTAGTATATCCATGTAGCCTCAAATTCCTGGCAGTGTATCTCAAACCATAGTTGATTGTGTCGCAGAGATATCTCAATAGATCCTTAGCAACAATCCAATGTATGTGATGACGCTTGACTATAAATTGACTCAATGTATTCACGACGAAGCATATGTTTGGACAGGAGTTTACCTAGAACATCAGGGCCACCACAGGTTGTCGATACTCGGAAGGATTTTCCAATGCGAGCCCGACAGCACTTCCACATAGCTTCTTGAAGTTGAGATCCATAGGAGTAGACACAGACTTGCAATCCACCATCCCACATCTCTCGAGTAGCTTCACAATGTATTTCCCTTGAGAGAGGAAAATTCGTCTTGGCTTTTGCCAGACCTCCAGGCCTAGACAGTGGTGCATCAGTCCAAGGTCCATCTCGAACTCGAAAGCCAACTCCCTCTTGCACTGATAAATGAGAGGGTTTGCACTTGTCAAAAAGAGATTATCTACATAAAAGACCAGAATCAGAGGCATATCCTTTTCAACCTTAAAGTATAGGTTAGGATCAGCTTCGCTCCTTGTAAATCTCAGCTTCATAAGATAGTTATCAATCCTCTCATACGAAGCCCTACGACTTGCTTCTATTGAGATTTCGGGTAGCATCGGTTGTGCTCTAGCTCCGAAACTTGTAGAGGGCCTAGAACACATGAGATCACAAAGACTCGGAAGTCGTTTGGGGAAATTCCTCGGGGTGTAAAAGTTATTCAAATAATTAATTTTTTTAATGGGGACACTAAGTCTAAGTTAGGGAAATTGAAAAATTAAAGTGAATTAATTTACACATGTGGTTAAAATGTTCTAAGTGACGTGGATCAAGCCTTTTCTAATATGAGTCGTTGATTAGAGAATAGATCACGGTTGTTGATTTCTCAACAAGAAAAGCATTAAAAGAAGGCTTGGGGTTAGTTGGAGAACACACACATTGCAGTAGCACTTGAGCTAAGTCGAAATTATGGGGCACGGTTTGCTGAAAATTTTCGAGTGAGCTTGCAGTGCTGGTGAGGGGCAGATCGGCAAGGGATTACACCAATATGAAGCCGAGAATTCATAAATCAAAAAGGCAGATCCGTACCAAGCAATGCAGAGGCCAGCAGGAGGGATGCAGCCCAGCCAAGCTGATGTGGAGGTAGCGCAGGGGTTAACGCAGAGCCCAGAAGGGTCACGTGGGGGCAGCTCCTGCTGTGCAGAGGCTGCGCCGGGCAAGAGTGGCTGACGCAATTGCTAGAGGGATAGCGTTGGGGTTCCAGTGGGCCAAAAAGTGCTCGTATTCAGTAATTCCCTTGAGGGTTTGAATCAGCCATATTTTCTGTCTCCGAGTCATAAGGTACAACTGCCGTGAAATTCTCTGTCGAGCAAACCACCACTAGTGCCCTTCATGTATTTAGATTTTGCCTAATAATAAAACCCTCTAAGAGTTGTTGCACCGGTTTTTCCCGCATTGGGTTTTGTTGGAGACATTTGTCTGAAAAAACATGTGTGTCCTTTGTCATATGTGCGCTATATTTCAATAAATGATATGTATATGTGTAGGCTGCAGATTTTGTTTGCTTCGATATTTTTCTGAATATTCAGTTAAATAACTTGTTAATTAAATCAAACAAGTAGAAGTGAATCAATATGATGCAGTAGGGTTTTTGTGTTCAGAAATATTCACATGGTATCAGAGCAATAGCAGATGAAGTTGAAGCCATCAGCAAGAGGCTGAAGAATTTTTGCTGCAGGAGGGCAGCTAAAGCTGACAAATCCAGGAAGAGGCAGCACAGCACCAGAGGGATAGCACAGACCCAGCAAAAGGGTGATGCAAAGCAACTCAGCTCACGCAGAGCTGACACAGGCCCTAGTGGGTGACGCAGAGCCTGTCAAGCTCACGTTGAGCTGACGAAGAGGCTGACACAGGCCCTAGAGGGTGATGCAGTCCAAGTTGGGGTGACGTTGTGCTGGTTGCCAGGGCTGGAAGTGCAGTTTATGATCTTGAAAGTTGCTGGTGGGGCATGGGTTCTGTCAGTGTGGAACAATGCCTAGCAAAGTTGACAAAGGGGAAAAAGTCCCTCAACAGATTTTCTTGCCAAGAAATCTGAGATTCGATCTGGAGTAGTGATCGTAGACGGTTGATTCGACAAAATTGGTGAAGGATTTCCAGGAGGGAAGTCATTTGTCAGAGGAAACATACTCTCTAGAGGGTTTCTATCGCTAAGAAACCCAAATCTGGTTTGTTGCTGAGTGTAGCGGCAGTAGAAGGAAGAAGAGCACTTGCTTCGACAGTTTGAGCAGAGATGGCCCTATATGGAGTGAGAGATCAAGATAGGTTAAACGGTGTGTCTAACTTTGCTATCTGGAAAGCCAGAATCCTGATAATCCTTGAGGAGTACGACATCAGAGATCACGCTGAGATCGTCCTGGCTGTGCCGACCGATGTTGATGCTCTAAAAACGCTCAATGAAAATCAAGCGCGAGCTAAACGCTTGATCATGGATGGAGTGAAAGGTCACGTGGTCTCGCATATTGTTGAGAAGAAGACGGCAAACGAGGTGTGGACAGCATTGACCATGTTGTATCAAGGTAGCTCCATCCAGGGGAAGATTCTTATGGAGAATCAGATGCGGATGTTCCAGATGCACAAGGGAGAGGAGATCGATCCCTTTCTATTCAGATTGCAGACTATCCGAGACTAGCTGATTGCCATGGAGTCAACTCTTGATGATGGACTCATGGTGAGGACTGCCCTGAATGCAGTCACCGATGAGTGGGAGACCTTTGTCCAAAGCATCTTGGGCAGAGCACAACTCCCAAATTGGAGGGACACGTGGGCAATCCTTCGTCAGGAGTTGATCATGACGATCACTAAGAGGGAATTCAGCAGCGGAGGAGTCAAAATTAACAAAGAGGAGGAATATGCAGCCATAGCATCTAAGGGACAGCGGCAGCAAGGGAAGAAGAAGAAGGACCTATCCAAGGTACGGTGCTTCAGATGTGGCGAACTCGGACACTTCGCCAATACTTGTCCCAAGAAGAAGGGCAAGGAAAATTCAGACTTCAAGGCAACAGTAGTGAAATGGGATGATGGCAGCGAAGAGGATGTGGCCATGAGTGCTCATGTACCTCGAGAGAAGAGGTGGGGCAACATAGATCTGTAGATTAAGCTACAGATGGTGATGGCGAGATCCTTGAGGTGCCCAAGTTCTTGGATCACATACGAGCTACTGGAGCCTTAAGATAGTAGCAAGATGACTGGAGCAGTGGATGCAGAGGATCATGGAAAGGCACAAGGCAATGCTTGAACACTGAGGACGAGAGAAACGTAGAGGAGAGGCAGCAGCAACGTGGAAGCAACAGCACAGAGGCTGATGGGATTTCAGCAGCGCAGAGATAGTGCTTACGCAGTGCAAAGAAGTAGACAACACAGAGCTTCAGAGAGACAGTGCAGAGCAGTAGCAGAGGGTGTTGTAGTGGTGAGATGCAGCAAGACTGACTTGTCTATCAATTGATTGGGTGATTGTCCTTCAATTGCTTACTTCTCAGCAACTAAGTTGCAGTACAGCAGTTAGCAGTGGCAGTGCTATAGGCAGCATGATGCAGCAATTTGAGAAGGAGCTGCAGTACAAATGTGGCAATCACTGTGGCAGAGTCGTGGGAAGCAGTACAGAAAGCAACAGCGCAGTGGATGGAGGGCAGCAGGTCAAGCATTAGCAGCATACGAGACCGATGCCAGAGATCATAGTAACGCTTCTGGAGTGAAGTGTTGCTAGAGCACATTCCTCGCTAAGGGAGGGTTCAGATTTTGGGTAACATCAAATGTGCTCTAACTCCGAAACTTTGAGGAGGGGCTAGAACACATGAGATATCCAAGACCCAAAAATCATTTGGGGAAATTCCACCCAGTGTAAAAGTTATTCAAATAATTAATTTTTTTAACGAGCACCCTAAGTCTAACTTAGGGAAATTGAAAAATTAAAGTGAATTAATTTACACATGTGGTGAGAATGTTCTAAGTGGCGTGGATCAAACCCTTTCTAATATGAGCCATTGATTAGAGATTAGATCACGATCGCTGATTTCTCAACGAAAAAAGTATTAAAGGAAGGCTTGGAGTTAGTTGGAGAAGACACACATTGCAATAGCACTTGAGCTAAGTCGAAATTTTGGGGCACAGTTTGCTGAGAATTTTCGATTCAATTTGCAGTGTTGGTGAGGGGCAGATCGCAAGGGATTACACAGATATTAGGCTGAGAATACATAAATCAGAGAGGCAGATCCGTACCAGGCGACGCAGAGGCCAGCGGGAGTGATGCAGCCCAGCCAGGCTGACGCAAAGGCAGCGCAGGGGCTAACGCAGAGCCTTCGGGGTGACACATAGGCAGCGCAGAGCCCAGAAGGGTGACGAGAGGGCAGCCTGGGCTACACTGGCCAGGAAAGGCTGACACAGAGGCTGGAGGGGCATCGCTAGGGTTCCAGTGGGCCAGAAAGGGCTCGTATTCAGTAATTCCCTCGAGGGTTTGAATCAACCATATTTTTTGTCTCCGAGTGATAAGGTACAACCACCGTGAAATTCGTTGTCGAGCAAACCACTATTGGTGCCCTTAATGTATTCAGATTCTGCTTAACAATAAAACCCTCTTAAGAGTTGTTGCATCATTTTTCCCGCATTTGGTTTTTCCGAGGACATTTATCCGAAAAATCATGTGTGTCCTTTGTGATATGTGCACTATGTAGGTTGCAGATTGTGCTTGCTTTGATATTTTCCTTAATATTCAGTTGAATAACTTGTTAATTAAATCAAACAAGTAGAAGAAGTAAATCAATATGCTGCAATAGGGTTTCTGTGTTCAAAAATTTTCACAGCTTCAACCCATAGAGGGCTTTCTTCAACCTGCATACATGTGTCCTTTGATCTTGAAATTTGAACCCCTCGGGTTGTTCCGCATAGACTTCCTCCTTAAGCGAGCCATGTAAGAAAGCAGTTTTAACATCCATTTGGTGTAGGCTGCATCCTTGAGAGGCAGTAGGATCAATAATAGATCGGATAGTGGTGTATCGAGCAACCGGTGCTAATATCTCCTCATAGTCCACTCCTTCCTTTTGAGAGAAGCCTCGAGCAACGAACCTGGCCTTGTATTTTTAAGCACTCCGATGAACTCCATATTTGATTTTTTAAAGCATATAGAAGTGATCATAGACTTGTCCTTGGGTCTAGGAACAACATCCCAGACATCATTCGTCATGATTGATTCGTACTCCCATTCATTGCATCCTTCCATATTTGGTGTTTTACGGCTTCTTCAAACGTACATGTCTCAGATTGAACAATAGTACCCATAGCAGCTAAGTACCCTTGATACTTGTTTGGATTCTTACTTTCACGAAATGTCCCTCTTGGAGCAATATGTCTTTCAGCATCTTCGAGAATATCTTTGAGCCAAAAAGGTCTTTTCCTTAAGGAAGAGGGATCACCACGAGGTTGACCAATGGGATCCATCAGGCCTTCAACATCACGCATAGGTTCATCTATCAGAGATTCATCCTACGTTCTTGCAACGTTGTGATTGCCCTTCCTTGCGATAGGGAGATCTTTGGCTTTCCCAAGGGCAGAATCTTCATCGAAAGTGACATCATGGCTTATTTCCACTTATCTATGACCAGAAACATAGATTCTATATGCCTTTGAATTTTCACCATATCCCACAAATGTTCCTTTCTTCCCAGATGCTTCTAACTTGTTTCTTTTCACTTTAGGCACATGAAAATACACGGGAAATCCAAATATTCTAAAATGAGAAACATCGGGTTTCTAACCAGTGAAAACTTCTTCAAGTATCTTGAAATTCAATGCTTGATGTGGGCTCCTATATGGAACACATACGGCAGTGATGGTAGCTACTCCCCATAAGAACTAGAGTAGGCCTTGCTCATGGAGCATGGCACGGGTGGCTTGTATGATTGTTCGATTCTTCCTTTCAGCAACTCCATTTTGCTCAAGAGTGTATGGAGTTGTGGTCTCCCTCTTAATACCAACCTCTCTACAAAAGTCATTCAATTCATTTGATTCATATTCAGTTCCATTATCGGTCCTCAATATTTTGATCTTCTTCCTTGTTTGATTTTCCACCAAGGCTATGAAAGAACAGAACCATTTGAATACTTTGTCCTTCTTCTTCAAGAAATCGATCCACGTTTTGAGAGAGAAGTCATCCACAAAAATGGCATAGTATAAGCATCCTCTTAAAGATGTTACGAGAAACATACCAGATAGATTAGATGGACCAATTGAAGAATGTCGGTAGTTTGACTTTCACTTGAAGAGAATGGTTCCCTCATAAGTTTCCCAGCTGCATAACCCTACAAAACTCCTTCATGATTCATATTGAACTCGGGCATACATGTGACCATCATCCTGACCCCCCAGGTAAGGCTTTGTAATGAAGGTGAGCAAATCTCCAATGCCATAAATCAGATTGAAGAGAAGTATCGCAAGTCATACCTCCCAAAGGACTTCCTTCAACCTGATAGAGACTTCAACCCTAAATCCAAGTTTAAATGCATCTTTAGGGTTTCTTTGTGAAATATGTACCTTTCCATCAATGAATGCTACCTTGAAGCCTTTATCTTCCATCGCAAAAATAGACATCAGGTTCTTCAAATTGGGTACATACAATACTTCTTGTAGATGAAGGGTTTAACCTTGATATAAGTGAAGAGTGACAGTTCCTATCCCTTTCACGGGATCGGTGGCATTGTCTCCAAGTATGATCTTCAAATTAGTCTTCTTTTCAATCAAATTTGAGAGGGCCTCCTTGTACCCTGTGAAGTGCCTTGAGGCACCACTATCAATCAACCAATGATCCAAAGTATTTGGAGGGGAGGCAGTAGTGAGGGCGGAAATAAGATAAAATTATTTTTTAGATTATAAATCTTCCGGCAAATCACATGAGAAATTTAGGACCGACGCGTTTCGAACTACCAATTGTAGTTCATTATCCTGATGATGAACTACAGTTGGTAGTTCGAAACGCGTCGGTCCTAAATTTCTCATGTGATTTGCCGGAAGATTTATAATCTAATATGTTATGGATCACAGAAGCTTGCACTCTCAAAAATTATTTTTGTTTTTCTACAACATTAGTTTCCTCATACCTAGAATTTCACGTCCTTTTGGAAGGTCAACTATTACCATATCGAGCAGCGGGAGCAATCCTCTTTCCTTTATTGTTGAACCTGTTATTCCTTTGATTTTTATCGCTTTTGAAATTGTTGTGATTGTTGTTGTTGTTGTCATCATCCTGTGGAGTATCCTTCTTGTGAGGACACTCTCTAGCATAGTGGCCAAACCTGTTGCAATTGTAGCACCTTCCGTTTCTTCCTTCTCTGAGTCCATGCTTGAATCCTTGACCTTATCTCTTTGGACCAACATTGTTCTTCCTCTTTGCATGAGCGGAGAAAGCAATTGGATCATTTCCATTTGAAGGCTTGTCTCTCTCCATCATCCTTGTCCCTTCTTGAGTGCATCTAGCCAATAATTCATGGAAACTAGGAATCCTATCATTGTTAAGAACGATGGTGTTAAACACATCCCATGCTCTTGCGAGACCACCAAGAGCTATGAGAGTGAGCTCCCTGTCAACAACTTCTCTAATAGATAGAAGGTCGCTCTTAAGTTTAGTAATCCTCATGAAGTAGGATTGAATACACTCCCCTCTATCCATCTTCATGTCCTTCAACTTGTTCTTGAGGAAGAGGATTTGATTTGCATTATTTACTTTGAACATCCTAATCAACTTATCATACATCTCTTTAGATGTTCCCAAATCAGAAATACAGGCAACCAAATGCTTTTGAATGGAAGCAGTGATAATTCTTTTAGTTTTGACCTCACCTTTCTTGTACTTCGTCTTTGCAGCAGCAGGTGCATTTGAAGGAGGCTCCACCACTTTTCCCTACACATAGTCCATAGCATCATGCTCTTCCAAAGTCAAGTCCAAAGCCATCTTCCATGCATGATAGTCGGATTTGTCCTTGATCTTATCCTTGAATTTGAAGTAAGATGTAGTAGCCATTGAAGCTAGACCAATATTCTCGTCTAACAGCTCTCTCTTAGTGATTTTTTTTCTCTCTCTTGATTAGGCTTTTTCTTCACCTAGGCTTTGATACCATGTTAATTTTAGTTAACAATGGTATGTTCTATGCTTAGCACAATTACTTCAATGTTCCTTTAGTAGCCCAATGACACTTTCCAATTTAGATTTCCAGTAGCAATCACATTAACCATTAATCACATTGACACTCAATAAAAGTAGATAGAACATGAAACAAAATGCAAAAGACAAACCAAGACAAGACGACACCAGATTTGGCGAATGCCAAGGAAAAACCCCGATGTGGGGAAAACCCTCTGATCAATTCTTCTTATTATTATATCAAAACGTTCAACAGAGACAGATAGTACAAAATTCAAATTGACATGCCCAATTCAAAGTCAAAACAACCCTATCAATTTCTGCAGTCAAACTTCAGCCTAACCAAAAAGTCAATGTTGGTCAAAGCAACAATAGAACGTCATCAAAACAGCTCGATCTTCCATAGTCAAACTCAGCATGCTCAGGAGGTCAAAGTCAGCCCAAAACAGTGACAAAGTCAATAGTCAAACTCGATCAAACTGTTGTCCGGAAATTTGCAATCAACTTGCAATTTTGGTATGCAGTCAAAGTGCTCAAAATGCCTCGGTTTCTGTGCCAAAATATGTAGTCTATCCAAACAAATAATCTCACAAAAGATCGAAGTTAAACTCTCCTTGGAAGGTCAAAGTCAATGTTAGTCAACACTAGTCAAATGGCAATCAACTCTATAACTTCAACCCTGCAATTTTTCTTCTGAAATTTGTCCTTCTTGATCCACGTGTGAGATAAAAGAATGCCCAATGTTGTATGAACCAATGAAAGGAGAGAGAATGTGTGAGTGATGATGATGCCAAATGAGGTGAGAAGTCACTTGTATTTATACAATTCGTTGTGGATGAAGAGTCACGTCCATTGGGCTTCATCAGCGTACATGTTGATGTCGCCAACCTGAACAATTTGCACATGGGTGGGCATAAATTCAAAAATGCACTTCTACTTGTCCAAATTGGATGATCTTTATATCAATTTCAGTCCTCACAAAAAGAGGAATTTAATGAAATCATCATCTCCATCAAATGAGTTGTCCCAAATCCCAAGGTGGAATTTGGCCCTAGTTGCCAATTTTAACACCTAAGGCCTAGACCAGATTAGCTTTGTGCAATGGTGGAGCAACCAGGGGATGAAGCAGCTCTGATACCAATGTAGCAAACAAGGTTCGTTATAATAGGTTAAACACTCCAAAATACTTGGAATATGTATATCCCCATTCAAGATACAAGACTATATATATATATATATATATATATATATATAGGGGTGGTTCACGGACACTCAGTGGCCGCTACATCCACAGGAAAATCCAAGTAGATCAATGCAAAGGGATCTAATCATCGGCTAAACTAGCAGGGCCTAACCCCAAGGGCAGCGAGGAGATTTGACCTCGTGACCTCCAAATAGGCAAGATACTTAGCAATAGGAACTCGACCAACTAATCTATTTCTTGGGGGCTTCTAAAAGTCTTGTATATATACCTAGGAAAGTACCCTTTTATGAGCAGTCATGTCCTTAGAGACATGCCTCTTCATTATTAACTACTACTTAATTAATTATTATTTATGTTTATTATTGTTTACATTTTTTTATTTTTAATATAAATTATATTCATAACATATTACAAGTTATTTATTGTAACATGATTCTTTTTAGACCATGTAGGCTATTTAGGGCCTCTTTGTTGATGTATTTTTGGTTCAGAGATGGATTGCACTCAATGTTATTTTGGTCATATGCATTAGTTGTGTGATTGAATTTGTATCATCATCATGTAAATGTTTCATATATTTCATATTTTAGGTGTAATTCACTGTTTTTATATTTTTTAATATAAAATGTATAACGTGTCTTATGTGCCATATTCCAGGGAGTCACCGTGTCACGTGTTGAATACTTGTATTTTTGTGTCCTCTGGGTCCCATGTCCTCGCGTCATGTGACTTAGCTTGTCACTAGTTCCATGGGAATGACACCATCATCTTTAGGTGGTTATGTCCCATTAACTTACTTCTATAACACCATTCTTGAGTCTGTGTGACAACAATAAAATTCCACATAAAAGTTAAAATTAAAATAAATTTGAAAATTTGAAAAAAAAAACTCATTCAGCGAAAAAAATTGATAAAATTCACCATTTAGTCTAAATATTTCTTTTTTACGGAGGAAACATTGTGGGGAAACAAAGATAATGCTTCCACACATTCATAGATGGCATCCCCAATAAACTTATCAACACAAACTAGTGCAACTAACCCAGGAAGATTCGACCCAGACATTTGTTGTCCTGGAACTAACCAAATGCCTAACAATATTAGTAACATGTCTTCGGCAAATGGTTCAACTAAATGACCTAACCTTTGATGCTTGTTCAAATGAATAAATTGATATAAGTATTTTTAATTAAATACATCACATAAATTAATTTTAAATTATATAGTTCTTTCCTATATACTATAACTTCTATAAACTAATAAAAATACTAAAACTTAGCTTGTTGGGTTACCTCAAGTGGTTGAGTGCTTTGAGCTTTCATGGCAGAGGTCTCGAGGTCGATTCCCTAAGCTAGTTGCCTCTGTATGCCTTGATCTCCCTATTGGGATATGTGCCATAATCAACACCAATGAGTTTGCAATTTGTACCACTGGCAAAAGAAAGTAAGTGCCCTAGAGTTTTCCCGTAAGATTTTCATTGGGAAAAGAAAATATTAAAGTTCAACTATAATTAGTTGATTGTATAGATATATAAATCAAATTATTAAATATATCAGTTTATATATATATATATATATATATATATATATATATATATATATATATATATATATATATATATATATATGTGTGTGTGTCTCATCAACACATGCTCTATAGAATTATAATAATTGTTGCTCTGCAATTAATCTCGATCTGAGATCAAGCTTTTTTCCTCTGCATGAATGGGTATCCTTGTTCTGTTGGTGTTTGAACTTCATTTGTCTATTGATACTGCCAACACCGAAACTCAACCAAGGATACAAATCAAACTCTTGTATTAAAATAACAAGACACTCAGTGTTCAAAGCTCAAACTACCTATGGAAAATTAAACATTCATAGATTCATATGTTCCAACATAATTCCAAGCACCATGTGTATTAAAATATTCCAATCCATTAAGACTTTGCTTCGCCATGAGTTCCCGCAGGCTGCGCCGCGCCCTCAAGCATCGCCGTCGCTCCCGCGCGCCCGTTGTTCCGCTGCTGCCTCTGCTGTGTTGGGTCAATGTCTAGGCTGGGATCCGAAGGCTCTCCCTGCGCATCCTGAGCTCTGCTAGGGTTTTTGCTGCGTGGCTGCCCCTGCGGCGGCCGGCCTCAGGCCCTCCCTATGGAGACGCTGGGTGCTGCTACGGATTCTCATTCTACTCCCGCCTTCGACGCCTTCAACCAGCTTCTTGCCGGGTTGCCTCAGAAGAAAAGAAGCGAAGCATCCAAATTTGTTAAGAAGCTCGATGAAATTCCTGAGATCTCTTTGCTTGCGGAGGCCCCCATTCAAGTAGCTTTATCTTTGGCGGATTGAGGTCTCATCGGCCAGTTCACGGGTCTGTGGCCATCTCCGAAAACTACTGAGCAATGGGTTAGCAGGAACTGGGCTCCTTTGATTAAGGAAAAGGTTACCTCTTACTTTCTGGGAAAAGGGTACTTCCTCTTCGAATTCTCCTCCAAAGAAGACAAAGACTTGATCTTTCAAAATGGGCCGTATTTCATGGGTTCTCAAGGCCTCTATCTGAACAAATGGACTCCGGACTTTGATCCGGCTGTCGATGTCCCCAAGGCTGTTCCGGTGTGGGTTCGTCTTCCAAACTTCCCAGTTCACTGCTGGAACTGGAGTTCCTTGAGACACATTGGCAACACTCTCGGGAAATTCATAGATCGGGCAAACAATAAGGACCAGTACGACTGTGCCAGGATCTGCGTGGAAGTAGATCTAGAGGTTGGTCTTCCAGAGGCTATAAGAATCAAAGTCGGAAGTTGGTCTCATGTTCATATCTTGGACTATGAGCAATTGCCGTTCAAATGCAGGAAATGCCACGTTCATGGACATTTTGCTAGAAACTGTCCGTCCAACGCTGAGCCGGAGAAAGGGATTGAAGAGGGTTGGAACCAAGTCAAACGAGTAAAAACCAATCACAAAGGGCAAAAACCGGGAGGACCCTCTGGAAAAGGCTCTCAACAGGCCAATGTTCAACGCCCCCCTCCCAAAAAGGCGCAAGGAAACAAATTTGACCCTTTAAGCCATCCGACAGAAGATTCTCAGGAGAACGAGACACAAGATCCAGTTTCTCCTAGCAAAGATACTCCCTCAGCCTCCCTCAACGGAACAAGTGCTGAAGATCCCAATGGTATGCCCTTAGATGATGAGGAAGAAGAGCAAGAAACGGACGAGTCAAAGGAGGAAGGAGAAATAGGAGAATCCCAAACCTCGGTACGAAGATCTACAAGAGGCCGTAAATCTGACAGGGAAAAAAGAGAGCAGGAGACTTACAAAGATAAGTTACAGGGCAGTCAACCAACTCTGGAAAAGTTGCTTGCCTCAAAGCCAAGGATGTTGAAAAATCAGACTCATGGCTCCAAGGGGGCCCATCAGAAACATAAATAATGAAGATCATCTCCTGGAATTGTAGAGGTATGGGGAGTAAAGTCAAGGAAGAAGCCATGAGAAGCTTAATAAGAACAGAATCCCAGACATACTTCTCGTCCAGGAGACTAAGTTGGAAGACGTAGTCTTCCTGCAAGTATGCAAGAAACTTTGGTTCAAAAGTGAAGCAAGAGCACTCTCTGCCCGGGGAGCTTCGGGAGGGATTGGCACTC
This sequence comes from Pinus albicaulis, assembly GCA_034641835.2. Lineage (NCBI taxonomy): Eukaryota > Viridiplantae > Streptophyta > Pinopsida > Pinales > Pinaceae > Pinus > Pinus albicaulis. The sequence goes on from CM076583.1 coordinate 1,325,408,825, forward strand.
TATGGAACCCTAACAAATTTGTAGTCACCTTTGAGGCTAGAAATACTCACTGGTTGCTGCTGAAAATGAAAAATCTGGATACCAAGGAAATACTTTGCCTCTTCAATGTTTATTCTCCGGTCAATGTTGGGGAAAAAAAGGAATGTTGGGATACTATAAGGCAACAAGCAGACCTGGCAAATCTGGAAAATATAATTATTGCTGGAGATCTTAATCTCACGCTCCACTCGTCTGAAAAAAGAGGAGGCAGCGTTGTTCGTGATCCGGAAAGGGAATGGGCAGAAGATCCTCTGCAGGACTGGGACTTGCTAGATATCAAACCCTCTTCCGGTAAGTTCTCTTGGTCTAACAAAAGAGTGGGCCCTGGTCATATCGCTGCCAGATTAGATAGATTTTTCATACAAAGCTCCTTTCTGTTACTAGGATTAGAACCTAGAATGCACATCCTTGCTAACAGCGTATCGGACCATAAGCCTATAAAGCTTGAACTCCTAGCCCATCCAGACCTGGGCCCTATTCCATTCCGTTTTAGTCCTCTCTGGGTCAAAGAATCAAACTTCATGCAAATTGTCAAAGATTGTTGGAGTCAGCCTGTCAATGGTTCTCCCTTCTATATCTGGGAGGAAAAACTCAGAATGGTAAAGGGCGATCTAAAACGATGGGCAAAAACCCTGTCCAACCCGGCTACAGAAAGAAAAGCCATCAAAGTCTCTCTCGCCTCTCATCAATCTCATATGGAGCACGCTATTGTCACAGAGGAGATCTTAGACCAAGAGGCTCATTTGCAACAACGCTATCATAAGGCCTGCCTAGCTGAAGAAGAATACCGGAGATTAAAATCTCGAAATCTCTGGCTCAAAGCAGGGGACAAGAACTCTGCCTTTTTCCACAAACAAACCCAAGTCAGGAAAAGCTTCAACACTATTTCTGAGATTAAGGAGGATAACGCCACCTTCAAGGATTTTGAAGACATTAAAAAATCAGCCTTCTCTCACTTTCAAAACTTGTATAGTGAGGATAAGGACTCGGATCAATACTCAGATCTGCTTGACATCATTCCTTCTGCAATTTCTCCTCGTATGAATGAGATCCTTGAGGCCAAAGTCACCAAAGACGAAGTCAAAAAGGCCCTCTTTGATATGGATCCGGATAAGGCCCCCGGGCCGGATGGCTTTTCCACCAGGTTCCTTCAAGTTTGTTGGCTGATTGTTGAAAAGGATCTGCTCAAAATGGTTCAGAAGTCTCAAAATGCTCAAAAAATAGGAGGTAGCACAAACTCCGCTTTCCTAGCCCTAATACCAAAGGAAAAAGGTGCCAACAACTTCAGCAAATTCCGCCCGATTTCCTTATGCAATACTGGGTACAAGATTATCACTAAAGTTATTGCAAATAGACTGAAGCTCATTCTTCCCAAAATAATTCCGGAGAACCAAGGAGGCTTCATTCAAGGAAGGCAAATCGTGGACAACTTCACCCTTGTTCAAGAAGCAATCCACTCAAGTCTTCTTCGAAAAGAACAAGGTATGGTGATTAAACTTGATTTAGCAAATGCTTTTGATCGTGTAAATCATAGCTTTCTTTTAAAAGTAATGAGCAAGTTTGGTTTTGGAGAAAATTTCATCAAATGGATCCGGGCATGCATCTCGGAGCCTTGGATCGCTCCTCTTGTAAATGGAAGAGCCACTGATTTCTTCAAAGCTTCAAGAGGGCTAAGGCAGGGGTGTCCTCTTTCCCCTCTGCTTTTTGTCATCCAAGCCTCTGTCCTCAGCTACTTGTTAGACAAAAAGATGCAAGATCAAGATATCAACGGACTGTGTATTGCTAGAGGGGTAAAAAATATAAACCATGCCCTATTTGCGGACGACACTCTGTTTTTGAGAGCTGCCTCTCTCTCCTCCGCCTCTAAATTTAAAGCAGTTTTGGATGACTTCAGTGAAGCCTCTGGCAGCGTTGTAAATAAGAACAAATGTCATATCTACAGCTGGAACACCTCGCCCAGATTGCTCTCCGCTATTTCTAGATGTTTGGGTTTTGTTGCCTCCTCCAATTGGATCTCCTTTAAATATTTAGGCCTTCCTGTTTTTCATAAGAAATCTACAAGCAAAGACTGGCTCCCTCAGCTGGAAAAATTCAAGTCTAGGATCCAAGCCTGGGGCTTCTCCTGGCTCAACACTGCTGGTAAATCTGTCCTTATTAAATCTGTGCTCTCCAGTCTTCCCCTATTTCAATTCGCCGTGCTTCTCGCTCCGGCAGGTATATTAAAAAAAATGGAAGAATTCATGCGGAGGTTTTTTTGGAAGGGAGGTAAACAGAATGAAAACAAGATTCCCCTTATCAGCTGGGAAACCATCTCCAAGCCTCTGAGGGAGGGTGGTTTGAATTTCAAAAATCTCTGTCAGCAAAACGTGGCTATGGCAACCAAGATTATTTGGAGGATCATTGCGCCCAAGCCTGGCTGGGCCCAATTGGCTCTCTGGAAAAAGTATTTCAGAGGTCCTCGTTCCTCCTGTTTAGACAATGTAATCCATTTGCCTTATTCGTCTTTTCTCAAACTGTATGTTAAAGCTGCTCCCTTAATCAAAGCGCACTCCTATTGGATTCCAGGAAATGGCAAAAAGATCAATATCTGGGCTGATAAAATTATGAATAAGGACCCAATTGAAGACAAAGCCTCCATTAGAGCGCTGCGTTGCTGGATGGATAGAGAGGGGCTGTGTTCATTGTGGGATATTTCTCTTTGGAAAGACTCTGCTTGGGCAGGGTGGAAACGAATTGAGGTGCCGGCTCACCTGACACTCGAATGGTCCACGCTGCTGGACCTCCTCCATGGCTTGGCACCCACGCGCATGAGGAAAAAAGATGTGAAAGACTGGGGGCCGAATGCCAAAGGTTACACTGTCTCCATGGGATATGACAAGCTGAAAGAGAGGCCTTACATCCCTCCTGACCCTGCACCTTGGCAGGGGGTCTGGCGTTTTCCTTCATGGCCCAAAGTCGACTTCTTTGCTTGGCTCCTTTGACACGGCAGGATCCTTACGTATGACATCTTGCAGAAAAAAGGGTTCTATGGTCCCTCCATCTGCTCGCTGTGCAATGAAAATGCAGAGACAGCTGCCCACCTAGTCCTCGAATGCAAGTTCTCTAAGCAGATCTGGTCCTCCTTCATTCACAATTTGGGTCCCAACTTTTTGCTCCCTCGTTCCACTGCTGATCTCTTTTCTAATTGGGCAACCAGATATCCTGGCCCCCCATCTAAATATCAGCTAATTAAATCCGCATGGGCTGTCCTTCCTAAGGTTATTTGTTGGCAGATCTGGCTAGAAAGAAACAGAAGAATCTTCAGAAATATTAAACAGAATCACAAGGTCTTAGAAATCAAGATTAAATGTCATCTAAAGGAGTGCTTGACTGATATAAAAGATGATTCCAATCTCAGCCAACAGGGCATTGCTTGGGGATCTTCCCTTGACTTGCAATTTCAATCAGCAGTTAGAAACGTCCCTCCTCTCAAAGACTGGCAAATAAGGAAGTCCGAAACTGACCTTCAAGACTGGCTCAACTCACATTCAAGGCACTCTCTCTTTTTTGATGGGGCAGCAAAGGGCAATCCGGGCAAAGCTGGTGCTGGAGGTGTTGTTGTAAGTCCAACTGGGGAAAAAATCCATACCTTCGCTTGGGGGCTTGGATTCTCATCCAGCGTTCAAGCTGAAGCTTTGGCCCTCTACCAAGGCCTCAAGATCCTCAAAGATTTAAATATAAGTGAAGCTAATGTCATAGGGATTCCCAGATCATTATAAACGCAATGGTTTCCAACTCCCCAGCCTCGGATCTCAAACTAGCAAGGCTGATATCCAGAATTAAGGGTATGGAAAACGCTTTTCAGAAGCTGAATTACTATCATGTGCTGAGAACTCACAATAAACAGGCGGACATTGAAGCCAATAAAGCTACCCTCCTCTCTGCCGGGGTCAAGATGAAAGATGAGGAAGAATCTTGGGAACCTATCCCATAAGCTGTCCGTGGTCATGTTTTACTGTTGGCTCTTAAATAAATTTGTTTGTATCTTTAAGTTAGGGAAAATATCTGAAATCGAATTTTTAGATTGTCTGTCATGGAAGAAGTTTGCAAGCTTCGGCTGCATTTTCAATATTAGCAGTAAGATGCATCAGGATTTAGACATCCTCAATGTAATCAGATTTCTAGCATTCAGGCCAAGATGAATATTAATATCACATAACCGTTTCTGTCAAAAAAAAAAAAATATTCCAATCCATTGCTGAATTAACATCTCAAACTAGGGGTGGCAGGCGCAAGGGGGATCATCTACAACCTCCTAGAAAACAAAGAAATCTTATATTCATTAAACTTGGGTATCACTTCCAAAATTCAAGTTGAGGCCTATGCTCTCATTGGCATTGCACTGGCTTCCTCTCACTGTGAAAAATCTGAAAATTCAGGGTGATTCCAAAAACACCATTTGACAACTATGCCTAGAACACCAATTCCGCTCCGAATTCTATTTTCATTTGCGTTAGACATTTCCTTCCACTCTTAACCAAGTTAGTTTTTATCTACACTCCGATGATCATCAACTCTCTAGTGGATCTTCAAGCAAATAAGCAATGGTTAGAAACAATGTTATCAGAATTGAACCACTGACAAAACCTGTAAAACCCCCGAACCAGGAACTGGTCAGAACTGATAAAAAAATATGACCAAAAAATCAGTCAACTAAAAAAACATAAAATATCCAAATTTTAAAGAAAAACATATATATTCATGTGCATCTATATGAATCCAAACCATTTATACACAAATAACCAAAAGTTCTCATTTATATAGCATGGAAGTGTTGAATTTTGTAGCTATGGCCGGTCTTCATAATTTATATTTTAGCCCTTGAAATATATAATGAAAATGTAAGACATGTTCTTCATGTCACTTTAAAAGATTAATGTAAGACATATTCTTCATGTCAGTTTCAAAATAAAAAATTTCGAATTTTGAATTTTTTGCTCCAAACTTGTCAAGACAGCCCTCCTTCAAGTCAAGTCGGCCCCAGTGAAGAGATGCTCATTCAGACAAGTAGAACACTATATATAAGGCACTCAACCTCCTCCACAAGGCACCATTCAATCTCTCACATAAAAAGATATATTTTGGGCATCCAAGCAAAGGAGGAGAAGCATGAAGTAGGAAAAAGAAGGATGAATTTATCTCTAGCATTTCTCTCTCTCCTTGACTTCACACATGTGACTTTTTGGGCATATTCTGGGCAGCAGGTCGAACTTATGGGCAACAGTTTCTGGGTAACAAGGCCGAAATTCTGGGCAGAATGTTCTGGGCAGCAAGGCCGAGTTTCTGGGCAGATCTTGGGAGGTTGAATTTCAGCCTAAGCAGATCAGAGAGGGCCAAGGTTATTGGGTAGAACATTGACTTGACAAGAGGGTTGGTTGACCAGGTTTGACCACAGCACTGTAGCTCAGTTTGACCATTATATTGACTAGCAGAATTAGGTGTCTCTCTTGTTGAACTAAATAATTTCTCTAAAGAAAAGGTTGTTTGGTTTTTCCCCCAAGTGGGTCTTCCCAAGGTAAATCTTGTGTTCTCTTTTGCATTGTGATCTCTACTATCATTGTGCATTTATGGTCGAATTTTTGAAGTGTAATTGCTTAATGACAAATTGAAAGTGCTAATAGAATATCTACATCGTTAGAAGTAATAACCACTATTTTAGAAATTAGTGCTTGTATCTATTGCACTTGAAAAATCAATAAGAAGGGTGCACATAACCAAAATAACACCATGTTAAATCCATCTCTAAACCGAAAATACATCAACAAACAACCTCTAGATGGCCTTTAGCATCCAAAAAAAATTATGCTCCAACAAATACCTACATATCATCAAATTCATTGCGTATATTGGGATATTCATGATCAATGTCTATCAGCCTCTAAGAAATAGAATACAATAGAAAAAGCTTGGCATGTCAGGCCAAGATTTTGTTTGAGTGATGGGTACATTTTTAGTAGGGTCATGATAGAGGGGTTCAACAATCAATGCCACTAAATCAAGGTACATAGAGGGCATGGTGCTCCTGATTAAATGCTAGTTCCATACCCTCGTACATGACAAAATCCAATGGAAACGTTGCAATCCCCCCATTCATGAAATCCTAAAAACTGTTAACTCTGGGATTTTGAGTGGGATCTAAAATTCTACTTTATCTATATGAAATCCAATGAGGTCAGAACCACTCTCAAACATCCCGCATCAATTAATGGTAATGTTAAAAATTTAAGTAAAAGGATCCTTAACATCATTGTACATAACTGGCCAGTTTGGTACCAACCTGGCCTTTTCTAATCTGTGACAACAGTTTGAGCCGGATTTCCCTCAAAAACCGTCAAATCAACCCGTCAGTCCAGTCTGGTCTGATTCTGACAACACAGGTTAGAAAACATGAGAGTCCAAGTTATCAATGGACAACCAACCTTAATCTCAATCCCACGACAAGACTCCAAATTAACTCACCTCACCCTCCCATGAAAGATGTGTCAGTCAAGAAACATTTTGAATTTGTAGCCACGTATAAGATGTCCCCTCTGTCACCCCCTCACGCCTTCATTATTTCGTGCTCATTATAATAAACTCCTCATATTCTGCTCAGCGAACTGGGGCAGGATCTTGCATGCTGCGATGGAAATAGTCATCTAGCCAATTAGTCATGCTCCTTTGTGACCCTCATCCAGCGTAGTACAGGCCATTATGCGCACTAGGATATCATTCTCAATGTCTCTGTATTACCAGTATTCTCCTCGGTCACCACCCTTGCATGCCCACCTTCCAGTGCCATCTAGATTTCCGGTTTACCTCTCTCAACAAAATTGGCCCCATTCAATTTCCAGCATCAGGATGGCCCTGCAAAGCCTCCTTGCAGTCAAGTCCGCTCTTGCTCAGTTGGCGGACGAAATTGTGGACATCCATTCCTCTTATCAATCCATGCATATTAACTTTGTCAACTTGGAAAATCAGCTGGGTAAAATAATGGAAATCTTGATTCAGCAAAAGGGTTTATTCAGCAAATCCAGGACAAGGTTATGCTGTCCACGGTCTGCTCTCAGATATTAGCGTTGAAGGACAACAGGCCTCTGTGGGATGTCAATCCTCTGGCAATTCAGGCTTTCTTCTCCGACTAAAGTGAACGTTGTCCTCCCAACCCTCAACGCAGCTGTTCCAGAAGGGCTACTCTACTCACCCTGAACTCGCTAGCTCTCCTACCTCCGCATGTTTTCAGTAAATGTTCCAGCTCTATACAAAAACAAATTTTGCTGGATTTCACAGTCTATTACTCCAAAAAGGTCAGATGGAATCTCAAAGCCTAATGTCTAGGTACAGCCCCTTTCAAAGACAGCTCACTTCTGTAGTACACATCTGGATGCAATTTTGCTAAATCAATACAAATATACCAGTTCCCAATTTTGCTACTCATCACACATCCACGAGCCATAAGCTAAATATATGAATTTGGTTTATTTAAATGAGTTCTGTTGTATGTAATTAGTAAATACACAGAGGGCAGTGCATGGCTACGGAAAGGCTCAATACCAGTGGCTTAGGCAATCAATGATGCCATGGCTGTAACTACCATTTCTCGATTCCAATGCATTAATAAGAGTGTTGTAAGTCAACCATAAACACGTTCAAGGACCCATACAGCAGCACTTCAACAAATCAATGAATTAGGCAAACGCAAAAACTGTGGGGTTCTCAGTGCACAAACAATGAACACATTGAACATTATATGTGCACAATATTAATTCACCAACCCAAGCAAATCATCAGTTAAAGTACCAATTGACTAACCAGTGAACAGAGCAATTGAAATAAGCGTTGTAGCCTCAAAAGCATCGATTCAATTAAATATGGAATCAATCCCACGCTTAGGGAAATAATGGCAACATTTAAGGAAGCATTCATGTGATTGGTACTGTGTGTGCTCTCTCAGCAATTAAATGCACCATAAAAAACAGAATTCACCCAAGAAAACCAACTTGGAAAAACCAGCATTTGATGGCTTCTATTCATGCTTGGGGATATACACTCTCCTTGGAAAAACCAGCATTTGATGGCTTCTATTCATGCTTGGGGATATACACTGTCCATCAGAGATTTCATGTATTCTTACTCACTTGCAATATTTTGCAGGCAATGGCCTTGAGTCTTTGACTGGGAGACAATCCTTGTTCACCATGGGCAGGCCCCATTTTTTTTCCCAAGCTTCAATTTTTCTATCTCTTGGGTTGTTATTATATCAAACACGCATCCTATATTATAGAGTTGACTTAAAATGGCAACCATCAAATGATTTGTTTCGTCTTCTTGTGTCCTTTGGCCTTTGGTATCCAAGGTGACCATTGACTTCACACTTTTGCAAGAATTTTCCTTTTTTTCTAAGTTTGGAGTTATTCAGATCCATTTCAGACAAGAGATGGCAAACAAAGGCATTATGTTTATGGATAAATGATATTTCATCTACCAATGAATGTACAAAAGCAATCCGACAACCACTCTGGAAACCATTTCAGAGAACCCATTTAAACCATAGCAGAGGACCTTCAAAGGCATACATATTAGAAATCCATCCATGAGAAGGCCACATTCGAAGGCATACAGTCAAGGCTGAACAATCTTCCCAACCAGAAAACACAGTCAAGAAGAAATCATGGCTGACTTGCTCTCAAAAGGAAAACATGAACATTACATTCATTTTATCTAAAAGATAAGAGAATTTTAAGACAAATTTCCTTTAATTTCAACGAATTTAAAGACAAATTTAAATGGTATTTTATGGAAATAGGATTAATTCAATTCAGCAGAATTTAATTGTCGAGTTTGAATGAATTTACTAGCCATCCCTTCTAATTCAGAAAAATTTGAGCATAATAACTGAAAGCAGCCAAACATGATGAATCCTCTTTGACACCTTTAGTCAGCCTAAGTGCTCTGTTTGGAGGGCTTGGCCATTCTTTCTTTGTGATATTTTAAGTAAAGATCGGCACCATAATTAGCACGTCTAACCATGCTTTCTATCTACTATTGTGTACTGAAGAAATAAAATTTTCTTGAGGGGTTACATTTGCTTGATTTGAAGAATTTTCAATACATGGACTGTTGCCTTGAAACAGTTAACGTACATCATCTGGATGCTCTTTTGGCTACTTTACGGGTGCTATTTTAGACTGACTCAGAGCATCTTTCTTAATGCCTTTAATGTCCTAGGATGGAAAAACCAATCACCTTATACTTTCCTATTGATCTATCAAACTGGAGCAGCTAATGGTCGACAGAGATCCAGATTGCACCAGACAACAGAATGGTGAAACTCTGGGTTTCACCTGATCCACCCCCTCCCCAACTGCCAAGAGGCTAACCAATATTATCGAGACCGGTTAAGAGTTATTCCTCCATACATCAGGACGCACATTCTCAGAACGTTAGAGAGATCAGCTTGCTGGACTCAGGGTAAACCACCTCCTGCCCATCAGGCTACTTCCCAACCCCAAAGAACCAACTAGAGATCCATTCAGAGTTTCCTTCCTTTGACCTCAAATGCTAAAAGTATTCCACACCCGTACATTCCCCCCAGGATCATAGAACTGGAACCCCCGATGGCTTCAGAATTCAGAGGACTCCAATAGTAAGCCAATCCTTGTTCGCCGCCCTTGCAATCGGCCATTAGACTAAAGAGACTTGTAATCATCAACCTCATTGTCCGATTTCTCTCTCCCTCTTGAGAAGTTCTTGAGTTGTCCAAACTCACTTGGTGTTTTGTATCACCCTACCTTTGTCGCAGTTTTATACATATGTTTTGATGTTAGATCTAAGACTTTTGTGATCCATTGTGGAGATAAATGTCTTTCGGATTAATCACATCATTAGGATTTGGTGGACATTTCGAACCAACTAATGTGGTTCATCCTCAGGACAAGGTGAAAAATTTAATCGATCTTCATGAATAAATAGTATGGATGCATCATTGCCCAAAGATAGCCATTGAAAACTAGCCGTTAGTGAATTAGGTAATTAGTTAATTAGTTATTAAGGGAATAAAATTCAAATCGGTCGTTAGGAAATATTTATTAAATAGGTTAATTTCAATAAAAAATCTTAAATAATAACAAAGAATATACCAAAAAAAAAATTATAAATAAAGGGTTATAATAATAATAATAAAAAGGATTAAAAAAATTTATTATCAATATCATATAATCATTCATAATGTTTAAGAATCTTTAAAAAGTATGGGTTAATAGGAGTATATATATTTCAAATAAATTAATGGAAAGAATAAGGATAAAGGGTTTAGAATAAGATCAAAATATTATAAAATAATAAAGAAGTTAGGAATTTATATGAAAATACTATAATAATAAGGATATAGATTTAAGTATGGATAAAGAATATTAATAATAACCAAAGAAATTAATAGGGGTTTTTATTAAAATAAGGAAGAAAAAAAGAAGGGAAATAAAACCATGAAATAAACTAAAAGACCTAACGCAATAAGAATCCAAGCGAGAGGGGGAGGAATCACATAGATAGAGCCTGACTGACTTGTCTATCAGTGATTGGGTGGTGGTCCTTAAGTTGCTTACTTCTCAGCAACCGAGTGGCAGTGCAGCAGTTGGAAGCATGATGCAGCAATTTGAGAGGGAGTTATGTGGCAGTGTCAGTGACAGTGACATGGGCAGCAGTACAGAGAGTAGCAGTGTAGTGGATGAAGGGCAGCAGGACAAGCATCAGCGCAGAGACCGATCCCAGAGATCAAGGCAATGCTTCAGTGTGGAAGTATTGCTACAGCACACTCCTCGCTAAGAGGGAGTATTGAGATTTTGGGGTAGCATCGAAGGTGCTCCAGCTCTGAAACTTTGTGCAGGGGATGGAACACATGAGATCTCCAAGACCTAGAAACTGTTTGGATAAATTTCATCTGGTGTAAAAGTTATTCAAATAATTAAATTTTTTAATGAGGACCCTAAGTCTAACTTAGGGAAATTAAAAAATTAAAGTGAATTAATTTACACATGTGATGAGAACATTCTAAGTGATGTGGATCAAGCTTCTTTTAATCTTAGCCATTGATTAGAGATTAGATCACAGTCGTTGATGTGTAAACGAGAAAAGTATAAAGGAAGGGCTCGGAGTCAGTTGGAGAACACACACAATGAGTCTAAGAGATCGAATTCTTCTGATGGTGTAGTGTTTGGACGAAGATCAGATCTAAGTGATTCAGAGAAGCAGTGAGGGTCAGATGCAGTGATTGGTCAGGAGGGCCAAGAGTACAACGCAAAGCAAAGGCAGTAGAGATGTAATGGAGGCAGGGCATGTGAAAATTTCTGAATATGCTCAAACAGAAAACCTACTGTTAAATTTCTGATTTACTTCTTCTACTTACATTAAGCTATTTATGTGAAATCTTCAGCATTAACATCTAAGTAAATAGATTAACATCGAAGTAAATACATCAAATTTTCTTTTACAATAATTTTCCTTTTCTTTATTTTTGACAAATACATTACATCATGACTCAAATACAATTATGAAAACGAATACCAGTTACATTTCTTAGCACTCCTTTTTAACTAGGGAGGCATTCATAATTGTTCAACCGACACAAGCTTGACCTTAATTTGAAAAGTTCTTAAGAAGAGTATAACAACATACGTAGTGCTTGGGATACCCTCACTGCCAAGGTATCCACCCAACAAGGACTAAGGTGTCATCTAAGCATTTGCCACTATAGGTACCATCAGGCTACAACCCTAGTATCCATCCAACAGGATATAGATACCATCTAGGCCTCCATGCCCTGACACCAACCCTTACAAGAATCCAGGTATCATCAACACTAAACATGAGCTTAACACGATACCCTCCCTCTGGGATCTAGACATCAAATGAGATCTCAATACTAACCAGGCCACTATGTCCTCGCAAGGACCATCATACAGACAGTTTTATGGTACTTCATCTTTCCCTTTCAACCAAATAAGAGATATCCACCAATTTGAGCATGCTCCTAAAATAAACTAACTTCTTGTTGGGAAGAGATTTCGTCAACACATCATCTACATGTTCATCTGTTGGCACGTATTGTAGCTTTACAACCCCAACTAGTATTCAAACTTCCAAAGTATATGTTCTTGTATGCTAGCATTAAAATCCGGGGTCTTCAACCATTATGATGATGCTTAGGTCATCACAATATCCAAATACATCTCGACGAAAGCTTCCTTCTTCAACTTCTCCAACAACACCAAGCTCAACCTCCGCACTTCCAAACTATCCAATTTCATGTTCATCACTTCATCAATCACAAATAACTAATTGTAGTGCTTTAGCCTTTCGACGATTTTACTCTTTCTTCAAGGTCTTTACTATTGAAAAATGTGTAACTAGTTTCGGTCTTCATAAATATGAAATGTACTTTTGATTCTTGTATATTGTAAAATGAAAGAAAAATTATTGTTGTTATTTTTTAGCATGGGTTTCATGCTCAAGGTCTTTTATTTTAGAGTTCAAGCACCCATTGAGTGCTTCTAGGGTTTTTCCTAGGTCAGGAAGTCAAAAGGGTCATTGTCATAAGTTGAAAACCTCATCGAGCACATTGTAACTTGTAAAAAGAATTATTTTGTATTTAAAAGCGTCAAAATACCCTTCAAGACCAAGTCGGCCTGGCAGTTAAGAAGTCGGCCTATTTGAGGAGCCATGTCCACCTTAGAAGCCTATATAAATGAGGGAACTCGACCTCCTTTGGACACATTCACTTCTCACTCATCCAAGCGAAGGAGAAGCACAAGAAGGCTAGCGAAGGAGGATGAAGAAAGGAAGTTATTAGGCTAATTCTCTCTCACACGTGCAAACAAGAAAGGTTAGGATTTGTTGCTTCAAGGTTGAAATTCTCTAACTGCTATAAGAGAATCAAAGTCATTGGAAGAAGGGCCTAATAGGTCACCTACTAACCCTTGATAAGGAAGCAAGTCAAGCGAAGCCGCTGGGAGGCCTTGGAAGGCTAATTTTCGCTCACACGTGTGGATGTAGTAGCAATTGCAATTGGCCGAAAATCTCAGACTTGCAGTAGAGGCCGAAATTCTGAAGTTGGTGGTCGAAGTTGTGTTGTTGGAAGAGATTTGATTGGGTTTGACCTAGACAAAGGAAGCACATCATCAGGAAAGGTCGGACTTGGTCTTGGAAGGGTATAGGTCTTGGTCTAGAGGTCCTAGAAGTGTACAATGATGGCAAGTCATCTCAAGAAGGGCATCAAAGAAGTATGAGATATGTTATTTTCTCTTAAAAAGGAAGTGACCAAGACATCTACAAAGGACGAAGGACTATTCTCAGCACTCACTGGCACATTTCAAGATGAGAATATTTGGGTAACCAACAGTGGAGCATCAAGACATATGACTGGTCAACACAAGCAACTAAAAACATTGTCAAGAGGAAAGTCCTCTTACTCAGTTGAGCTTGGAGACAATAAGAGTTATCCTGTGAGGGGAATTGGATCTACCTTTCTAGAGCTGCAGAATGGAGGAAATATTCATCTCAACAATATCCTGTTTGTTCCAAGTTTGCATAAGAATCTTCTTTCCATTGTGAAAATTTTTGAATATCTCAAACAGAAACCCCACTATTAAATTTCTGATTTACTTCTCCTACTTACATTAAGTTATTAATCTGAAATTTTCAGCATTAACATCGAAGAAAATACATTAGCAGCCTACACATACAGATCTATACTAAATACATGCACAATGACAAAGTAACACACAAGGATTTTCTAGACAACTGTCCCCAGTAAAACCTAATGCAGGAAAACCGGTCTTCTGGCTACTGGAGAGTTTTTATTATTAAGCAGAATCTAAGTACAACAGATCTGGGCACCAAAATAGTTAACTCGGAAAAGAATTAAAAGACTGCAGTTATACCTCTGTTCTGGAGACAGAAAACTGACGGATTCACACCCTCAAACGGGATTTACAGAACTCAACATTTTCCGGTCTGCAGAAACCCCAACACTGCTCTGAAGCCCTCTGCGTCAACCCCTGCGCCTGTCAGGAAGGGCCTGGGTCACCCACGACTGGGTTACGTTGCCCCTGCGTTGCCCTGCCTGGCCAGCGTCAATCCTCCTGCGACTGTATCAGCCCTCCTGGCACTGCGTCAACCCTCCTGGCCTCTTGTTGCCTCTGCGCTACCCCTGCTGGGCTATGGCTGCTTTGCGTAGTTGTTGCTTCCTCTGTGCTACTCTAATCCGTTGCTTCACTTCCCTCGTTGCACTCTTGGCCTGGGACTACACCATCCCCCTCGCCAATACTGCCCCTCGTTGCAGTTGAAACACTTCTGAAATTCTTAGCAAACCACGCCCTAGAATTCCAACTTAGTTTTAGTGCTCTGCCATAGTGTATGATCTCCAACTGACCCCAAGCCCTCTTCTTATACTTTTCTCGTTGAAACATCAACGGTCATGATCTAATCTTGAATCGACAGCTAAGATTAGAAGATGCTTGATCCATGCGACTTAAGTCATTTTCATTACATGTTTAATTTAATTAACTTTAATCTTTTCAAATTCCTAATTAAGACTTAAGGTCCTTAATTAAAAATATTAATTAATTAAATATCTCTTAAACAGAATGGAATTTCTTAAATCGTTTTCTAGGTCTTGGAGATCTTATGTACTCTACTCCCTCCACAAAGCTTGGGAGCTAGAGCACATCCGATGCTACCCCAACACCTCAAAATCTCAACACTCCCTCTTAGCGAGGAATGTGCTCTAGCAACAATAATTCACCCCGAAGTTCTGCACTGATCTCTGGTGTGGGTATCTACATTGATGCTTGGCCTGCTGCTGTTATGAATATTTTATTATTTATTAATTAGATTTAGTTATCTTAGGTTATTAACTGAAAAGGCATGATCAAAGATCATGCCTCTTCGCCAAGGGACACCTTGAGGCTATATTTAAAGCCTAGGCGATCCCTCATTGTAATCATCTCTTATCTTCATCATTAATAATATATATTTATCAAGTTTACCAGATTTTTTACACTCCATTGGTATCAGAGCTGTTGCTCTTCGGGATCTGTGTGATCACCCAAAATTAAGGAATTACAAAGAATTCCAGATTGCAGATTTTTTTTTACCAAGTGCTTGAGCAGCAACCTGGGTTTTAAAAAAAAAAAATTGATGCAGATTTTTACCAACCTCCT
The DNA here is from genome assembly GCA_034641835.2 of Pinus albicaulis. Classification (NCBI taxonomy): domain Eukaryota; kingdom Viridiplantae; phylum Streptophyta; class Pinopsida; order Pinales; family Pinaceae; genus Pinus; species Pinus albicaulis. The sequence goes on from CM076583.1 coordinate 1,325,424,100, forward strand.
CTGCTCTCTCACCCCCTCTACCTTCGCTCACCAACCCGATTTCCACACGTAAAAAATAAATAAATAAATAAATAAATTTTTTTTTACAACCCAACAAACAACGCTCAACCTCAACGCTCATTACAAATCTACCCTCGGCCTTCCACACTCAACACTCTCCCCATTCCCCACGCTCAATTCCTCACTGCACTTATAAGAAATAGGAACGGGCACATTTAAAAAAAAAAAAATACGATTTTTTTAAACTATCGGGGCCAGACTGCCCGCTGTCGTTTCATCTGTCGTTTCATCTGTAGCACTGTGAACAGAGGAAGAAGTACAGTAACTCGGACTTTGGACAATAAAGCAAGAAGCTTGTTAACATCTCGGATTACAGTCCTTGTTGAAGGCTATGTCACCTTCGGACCCTTGAGAGCTCGGTTGAAGGCACAGTGGTCTACGCACTTATGGTAAACAGTGACTAATTATTGGTAGACGGTGATAAGAAGCTCAGACTCAGTTCTGTGGGAGACTTGTGCTTATACCCTCGGACTCTGTGGCAGCATCCTGTGGCTACTAACATCTCGGTGCAACCTCAGATCAGTCCTAAACCTTGTTTTACAGTCACCTATGGAAACTTAGAAGCTCGGACCTTCAAAAGACAGTCAATAGCTCAATTGACATCTGAAGGATCATCCTCCTGTAGAAGCTCGGAACTACATCTTCCCTGCCGGCCTTCCGCATTGCCCGACTTCTATCCTCCCCGCCGCCTCCACTCCTGCCTGGCTTCCCGACACCCTCCTGTCCACACGTCCCCCGTCCACTTTCCGTCCCCGGCCAGCTTGCCCTCCGCCACTTTACTTCTGTCAGCTGCTGTCCCCACCGAAGCCGTAGTCAACAAATCACAAAGTCGTTTTTTTGTTATGCGTTGTTCAACCATCGTGTCTCTTGGTGGACATTAAAAAACACGATTTTTTTTTTAATTATATAAAATATATATTATATAGTTAAATTGATAATTATATATATGTATATATATTATAATTATATAATTCATTTATATATATAATTTTCATTTAATAATTATATATATAACAATTATATAATTAAATTATATATATTATATAATTTTTAATTAAAAATTATATATATATATAATAATTATATAGTTTAAAAAAAAAAAATTTAATTAATTAAATATTAATTAATTAATTTTAAAGAAAGAGGAAAATTTCGCAGAAAAATATCAATATGTCTTTATCAATGATGACGATTGATCAGATAAAAAGACAAATATGGCTAAAACAAATGGAGACTAAGGACAAAGAGAACAAAATATTGCAGAAATTTAATGCGATCATGAACAATATGACAGAACTCTACAGTAAGCTAAATGATAAAATAGATAAGTTAAGTCGGACACAATCCCCAATATCTCCTAACATGGAACAAATTCACCAAAACAATTCCGCAGATTCAGGGAACTCAGAAGAGCATCAGGAAAAAACTGATTTCCCACATCACCATGAAGATACAAATGTTTATAAACAACAAAATGTTCCATCCCCAGAATTGAACGAAACATGTGAAGCGACAAACACATCCGAAGCCACTGATATAACGGCAGAAGCTGTTGAGGCCTTCGGTGATGAAGCAGATATGGTTGTTAAGAATGAAGCATGTGATGATGAGGAGAAGTTACATCAGACAATAATTGTTGGTAACTTACCTCTAAATCTAAAAAGGAATCACAAAAAATCACCAGAAGAACAAGGAATAGTTGGGAAACATGAAAAAGTATTCCAAGATCTACCCATAAAAGTGTCTTCCAATAGGAAAATCAAACATCCAATAGAAGTCAAGACAGTATCCAACTCTGTCGATATCAGATCTTTTCACTATCTACATCACCAACAGATGGAGCTCGGGAAGATGCTTCACGATCTTTTTAAAATGTGGGACGCAAGAGCTCATCGCTTGAGAAAACCAGACATTCGTCAACATTGTCCATCATTACGTATGCTTTGAGGACAAAGCATCTTAAGAGAGGGGCAATGTTATGAATATTTTATTATTTATTAATTAGATTTAGTTATCTTAGGTTATTAACTGTAAAGGCATGATCAAAGATCATGCCTCTTCGCCAAGGGACACCTTGAGGCTATATTTAAAGCCTATGCGATCCCTCATTGTAATCATCTCTTATCTTCATCATTAATAATATATATTTATCAAGTTTACCAGAGTTTTTACACTCCAGCTGCCCTTAATCACTACACTACTGTTCCTCTCCCGTACTGCTGCCCATGACACTGCCATCACCTTTGCTACATTCGTACTGTAGCTCCCTCTCAAATTTTTGCAACGTGATGCCAACTGTTGCACGGCAACTCAAGTGCTGAGAGTAAGCAACTAACGTACTCCTGCCCAATCTTTGACAGACAAGTCAGTTGGGCTACATCTTCATCACTGAAGCTCCATAGGTTGTTGCTCTATGCTGACATCTGAAGGCTACTGCATCTCTGCACTACGTAACAAAACCTCCTCTGCACTGCCTCTGCACTGAAGTCCTCTACGTTGTTGCTGCGTTGCGCTGTCCTCCTGAAGCCTCTGCGTTGTTGCAGCTCTGCACTGCATAAGCAAGCCTGCTCTGCGCTGTTGAAGTCACATCAGCTCCTCTGTGTTGCTGTGGCTACACTGTTGCTTCATTTGCACTGTGATGCTCCCTCTCAGTATCCAGCTCTGCCTTTGCTCCATCTGTGATTCTTTGCACCCACTACTCCACTTGCCCCGTTACCGTCTTAAGGCTCCCGTAGCTCATATGTGATCCAAGAATTGGGCTACTCAAGGATCCTGCCTCCACTCCGTAGCTACTATACACATCAAGATCACCCCACTTTCATGGTTCATGAGCGCTCATGACTACATCATCTTTGGAGCCATCGTCTGCTACAGCAGCCTTGGAACTAGAAGTTTCCTTGTCCTTCTTATTCTGAGGACAATTGTTAGCGAAATGTCCCAGTTCGCCACACTGGAAACATTTGATCTTTGACAGATCACGCTTCTTTTTCCCTTGCTGCCTCTTTGATGCCAAGGCTTCATCTTCCACTTCCTCCTTCTTTATCTTGCTCGAACCAATGTTGAACTGTCTTTTGCTCATACGGCGAATTTCCTCTTGTCGGAGGATAGCCCACATGTTGTCCTAGTTGGGAAGGTCCGCTTTGCCTAAAAGACTTTGGACAAAAGTTTCCCAATCCTCTGCGACTGCAATGAGAGCAGTCCTCACCATGACATCGTCATCTCCTCTCCCTTGGCCATCATGAATAACCTCAACTGGTTCTCCAGAAGCATCTTTCTCTGGACGGACCTTCCTTCATACAATGTGGTTAGGGCTACCCACATCTCATGATTCATCGCCTTCTCGACTATGTGTAGTACCACATGATCTTTGACCCTGTCCATAATGAAGCGCTTGGCATGTGTCGCTGCTTCAATGTGCTTCTCCAAGAGCTTTGCATCGGTCGGTGTAGCCAAGACTTTCTCTGCATGCTCCCTTATGTCGTATGCCTCAAGGACTACCAAGATTCTGGCCTTCCAGATCGCAAAGTTGGACATGCCTTCTAACTTATCCTGATCACGCAGTCTATATGGCACCATCTGCTCAAATATTTGTCAAAATTGATCCTACTCTCTCTGCTAGAGACTCAGATCTAGGGTCCTTGGCAAGAAAGGCACCCTCTGCTCCCTCTGACAACTGACTCCCTCTCTTGGAAGTCTGCCAAACAAAACGAATCAGCTCTCTTTGATCCTTTGATCGATCTATAGATCTCTTTGGTAGGAAATATTTTGAGAAGTTGTTCTCCTCCCGCTCTTTGTCAACTTAGCTTAGGCTAAATTCTTCACCGACAGAATCTTCGCCCCACCAGCAACTGCTGAAGGTCTACAACTCAGCTTCCAGCACTCTGCACAACAATCAGATTCTAGACTACGTCACCCAGGGTTGCCTCTGCATGATCAAACTCGCTCAACGCAACATATGTGCAGCGCACGCTGCCCCTGCGTCCCTCTAGAAGACTCTACGTTACCCAGCTGGGACTGCGACAGTCCCTGTGTGGCCCTAGATGCCTATGCATCCTTCTGCTATTGCGCTGCCCTCTCTCGGTTATCTGTTGATGTTGCTGCTTTCTCTGCTGCTTTCTGCAACACAAATTCTTCAGCCTTCTTGCTAGAGATTCAACTAGATCTGCAATCGCTCTGATACCATGTGGAAATTTCTAAATATGCTCAAACAAAACCCTACTGTTAAATTTTTTATTTAATTATGCTACTTACATTAAGTTATTAATGTGAAATCTTCAGCATTAACATCGGAGTAAATACATTAACAGCCTACACATACAGATCTAAATTGAATAACATGCACAATGACAAAGTGACGTACAAGGATTTTCTGGACAACTATCCTCAGAAAAACCCAATGTGGGAAAACCGGTCTTCTGGTAGCTGGAGGGTTTTTATTATTAATCAGAATCTAAGTACAACAGATCTGGGCACCAAACTGGTTAACCCGACAAAGAAATAAAATTTTGCAGCTATACCTCTGTTCATAAAACTGACTAATTCACACCCTCAAATGGGATTTATAGAACTTAGCCTTTTCTGGTCTGCAGAAACTCCAGCCCTGCTCTAAAGCCCTCTGCGTCAGCGCTGTTGGCCTACGTCAGCCCCAGCGTTGCTCAGGAAGAGCCTACATCACCATAGACTGGGTCACGCTGCCCCTGCGCTACCCTGGCTGGCCAACATTAGTCCTCCTGGGACTACATCAGCCCTCATGGCACTGCGTCAGCCCTCCTGGCCTCTTGTTGCTTCTGCGTTGCCCCTGCTAGGCTATGGCTGCTCTGTGTAGTTGCTACTTCCTTTGAGCTGCTCTAGTCCGCTTCTTCTCTGCCCTCGTTGCACTCTTGGCCTGGGAAGACACCATCCCCTACGCCAATACTACCCCTCGCTGCAGTTGCAACACTTCTGAAATTCTTAGCAAACCATGCCCTAGAATTCCAGTTTAGTTTCAGTTCTCTACCACAGTGTCTGATCTCCAAATGACCCCAAACCCTCTTCTTATACTTTTCTCGTTGAAACATCAACGGTCGTGATCTAGTCTTGAATCGACGGCTAAGATTAGAGGATGCTTGATCCGTGTGACTTAAGTTAATTTCATCACATGTTTAATTTAATTAACTTTAATCTTTTAATTTTCCTAAGTTAGACTTAGGGTCCTTAATTAAAAAGATTAATTAATTAAATATCTCTTAAACATGATGGAATTTCTTAAATTGCTTTCTAGGTCTTGGACATCTTATGTACTCTAGTCCCTTCACAAAGTTTGGGAGCTAGAGCACATCCGATGCTACCCCAACACCTCAAAATCTCAACAGGGCAGCCATCATAGTCTTTGACGCAATCCCTAGAGAGGGTGACGAAGGCCCAGGCAGGGCTCACATAGGGGCAGTGCAGACCCTCCAAGGAAAGCCCAAAATTCCACTGGAGACTAGGGTTTCTAAGCCGACAGGGCTGAAACTAGACTCCGGGAGAAGTTGATCAGTGCAGAGCAAGGATGAAGTAGTCCCTCAGTCAGGGCCACGCAGCCTTACGCAGTGGCAGCGTAGAGACTGCACAAAGCTAGTTGGGGTTTCACAAGTGGCTCATCCGAATTAGCCGAGACTTGCGAGAGTGAGGTATATCTCACATTTTTCTCTGTTGCGAAGGTTTTCTCTGTTGGGTTAGCCGGTTTATGGCACCCTAGATGTGCTCAAAATATTGTTGCTTAATAATAATAAACCCTCAGATCTGCTGCACCAGTTTTCCCGCATGGATTTTTCCGAGGACATTTGTCCGAAAAATTTGTGTGTCCTTCATCATATGTGCGTGATGTTCAGTAAATGATTTGTATTTGTGTAGGTTGCTAGTTGTGTTTACTTCGAAGTTTTTCTGAATATTTCAGTTAAATAACTTGTGTATAATAAAACAAATAGGAGAAGTATATCAGTATTTAGCAGTAGGATTTATACACTCAGAAATTTTCAAAGATAATAAAAAAATTTAATCCTTTTTATTATTATTATAATAACTCTTTATTTATAAATAGAAAAAATTGTAAATTCTTTGGTATTATCTAAGAATTATTTATTGAAATTAATCTATTTAATAAATATTTCCTAACAACCGATTTGAATATTATTCCCTTAATAACTAATTACCTAATTCACTAACGGCTATCTCTGGGCAATGATGCATCCATACTATTAATTCACGAAGATCGATTAACTTTTTCACCTTGTCCTGAGGATGAACCACATTAGTTGGTTCGAAACGTCGACCAAATCCTAACGATGTGATTAATCTGAAAGACATTTATCTATATGTTTTGATGTTATGTAGGTTTCTTTATCTATGTTATTTTTGACATTTCTATGAGTTGTGCTTGCACTCCCACATTATTGTACTCTTCAGTCCCGCTTACCTATTTGTGCTCATTCGTCAGACATTAATATAGTTATCTTATCTTATGATTTCAAAAAGAGGGACCTCCAGCAGAGGTGAGGATGTAGAAATAGTGTCTGTCCCAATTGTTGATTCACAAAAATCAGCAAGCACAGATTCAGATCAGCCATTGTCCAATACAGCCACACAGAGAGTTTTACCTTATAGGACAGCTAGGAAGGCATAGCATAAACAGCTTTCCCAAAAAAGGTGTTTAAAATTCCTGCTGATTTTGTACCTTGCGGGCCTACAAGGGTGCTTGGATGGACAACTATTTCATTCTAGTATTGAAATATTCTTGTCAGGGAATGTTTTAGGGACTCCACTGTTTTATCTGGCATGCTGGCATGTCTCAGTCCTTTTCAACTACTCTGATCACCAGAGTAAGTTATATAATTTCAACTTGAGTTACCATTAAAAACAGCAGAAATTTCACTCGTGCTATGTCTACCCCTTTTAACTCATACTGTTCATAATTGTCTGAAGATCAAATCACTGTTATTTGACAACATTTTGTGCTCAAACTTCAAACTTCCTATTATTTAAAGACAAACTATCTGTAAAGGGGAGCCCATGGCAAGGATTCTATCTTTGTTCGCAGCATCCAAACCAAAAAATGAAAATTAACATAGCTAGAACCTGATATGGCACAGAATGAGGCTCGTCATTTTCCAGGATAAAATGAATGCCAAAAGTGTTACATAAGCTTATCATTTTTGAAAGCAGAACAGTAAAATAATCTAGAAAGAATCATTATAGGAACAAATTTAAATAAAACCAATCTTGAAATTGACTATAAGAAGACCCTTTTCTCAAATTTTCATTGAAAATCCTAAAGATAAGGCACACAACAAAAAAGTGCATGATCAATACAGTACGAGAAGGAATGTTAAAACCTATACAATCAAATAAAACACAATAAGAAAACTTACCTTTAAAGACCCCAGCATGTCAGTCTCTGACTCTCCCTCCAATGCTTCAGAGCTTCCCCCATTCAGCTCTGAGCGATCAAGCAACCGTGCAATTGCAGCATCATCCCACACAACTTTTGAATACCCATCAGTATAACACTTGTCCTCATAGACATCGCCCAGACCACCAACTTTCTTTCTCTGCCGCTGATCCACCTCATTTGCACCTTCAAGATTGCTCAGGCTCTCTCCTCGAGAAGTCTTGCTAGCAGATTCACCAGAATCTTGGAAGAGCTCTTCAGTGCCCCACCGCAAGATATCTTCTACCTCCTTTTGAGAGCCTGACTTATTAACAAAAAGGTGATCAAGCATCAACTTTTTCTTTGCAAGTTGCAGGATTCGCTCTTCTACACTGGCGCGTACAACAAGTCTATAAACCAAAAGCCTTTTGGACTGCCCAATGCGGTGGGCACGATTCATTGCCTGAATATCGGCATGTGGATTGAAATCAGAATCATAAATAATTACAGTATCAGCAGTGGCCAAATTGATGCCAAGGCCACAAGAGCGAGTTGACAAAAGAAAAACGAAGCGTGATTTATCCTGATTGAAACGTGTAATAGCTATTTGGCGGTCTGCCAAAGCCACTGAGCCATCTACTCGTTCATAGGAGTGTGGTCCAAACTCAAAAGTGAGATAGTCCTCCAGAATATCAAGCAGTTTTGTCATCTGTGAAAATATCAGAACACGATGGCCATGTTTCCTCAAATTTTTAAGCATGGAATGCAACAATGTCAGCTTTGCAGATGCTTTTATGCGCATTTCCTGCAAGAACTCTGCAGATCCAGTCTCCGGTTCAGTACCAGTTATAAGATAAGGATGATTACAGACCTTTCGCAGTTGCATTACAATATTTAGCATTGATTGCTGATATCCAGATCTTCCCATATTACGCAGAATCTGATAATTTTTTGTAAGCATTAAACGATAATACTCAGCTTGAACAGAACTCAGCTCCATAGGAACTATGTGTTCAGTCTTAGGAGGAATATTTTGCATAGCATCTTTCTTAAGCCTTCGAAGCATGTGTGGTGCAACTAGTTTCTTCAGCTCTTCAACTTTTTCAGCTGTGGTGAGATCATTAAACTTTTCTTCAAACGCAGATAATGATGGGAACTTATCTGGCTGCAAGAAATTCAATAAGTTGTACATCTCACCTAGATTATTTTGCAATGGGGTACCCGTCAAGAGTACACGATGTTGAAATGAAAATGTATTTAGCAAAGTGAAAAGTTTACTTCCTGCATTTTTCAACCGATGCCCTTCATCAACAATAAGGACCTCCCAAGGAACTCCACGCAGATGACTAGAATCAGCCATCACCATTTCATAATTCGTCAACAGAACATTGAACTTATATACCCTTTGGTGTTTACAGAACTCTTTGGAACCGCTGGCATACCACTCATATTGTCGAATTGTAGCTCTTGCCTTTGCACTACCATGATATTCAACAACATTCAGATGGGGAGCCCATAGAGAAAACTCAGCAAGCCAATTTGGCATTGTTGACAGTGGAACCAAAACTAAACATGGAGATTTTGCCTTGAATTCCTCACATAGTGATGAGATGAAAGCAGAAGCAGAAATAGTTTTCCCAAGACCCATTTCATCAGCTAGGATAACATTTTTCTTCTTGTGCCAGCATTTCCTCAGCCAATTCAATGCTTCTAGCTGATGAGGAAACAGGGAACCTCCCTTCAATTCAGCAGGCTGCTCTGTAAGTGGTTCAATTTCACTTGGTCTTTGACTTTTCTTGACAGCTGAATCAGTGTCTCCAGAAGCATCAGTGGATTCATCTTCAACAAATGCCTTTGTCTCAAATGCTTCAAAGTAAGATAGCAAGTGCTTATTTTCTGCAATAGCAGGATCATCCATGCGTTCCCAAGTGCACTCATCATAATGCAAACCACACCATTTAACTAATACTTCTGTAACACCTTGCACTGAACGGCGAGCCACAATCCTTTCTGGTTGAATCCACTTTTCCTGACATATATTCATTGGTACAGTCCCATACTTTGCCTTGTAATTATCAAGCTTTCGCTTTGCAAGTGTCTTAATTCGAGATTCAGAAACCCATTCATTATGAATGTGAGATTTTCCCACCCACTTGACCAGAAATTCAAGTTCACAAGTTTCTACTTGCCTGATGGAAGGCACCTTCATAACCAACGATTGATTTGTTTCAGAGTTCAAAATGCAGTTAGTTGTACCTGTTGTCATGCTCACATCACCATCATTTTGATGCTCACCTGAAGCATGCCCACAAGACAATGTCTTTAATGAAGCTTTACAATCTTTCAGCCTCTTCATAGACTCACGGTCAATTTTGAAATGATCCTCATTTACATTTTCCTTCCTCTGCTCAAGCTTTGCATCTACAGATGAACTGCTGACTGGTAGTTCCTTCTCAGGCCTTTCTCTAACCTTACCCAAATCATCTAGATGTGATTCTGGCATTTCTAAGGAGTTAGCAATCCTTTCACTTGTCCTTCCCTTGTTACCGAAACCTTCACTACATACTCTCATTGGCAAAACATCTGAATTTGTAGACAGAATGAATTCCTTCTTGACAACAAAATCAGAGCTAGTGCTATCCTTAATTTCCAAAGTGACCCCTTCCTGTATTGTCCTTTTATTAGGATTCTCATGAATTAATTTATTATTATCATCTTCCAGCAACATATTGCCTTGGTCATTGGTTATTTTGTCACAAAGTTCACTTGCACAATTCTCAGAGATCATTCCCAAAACATTAACAGGATAGGAACCTGGCATACCACCCTTGTAATGATTTGGAGATTTGTCAGAAGTCAATGGAGACAACCCATCAGAAGTGGCTTGAGAACTGTTTTTAGTGTGAGCAAACGAAGAAGGTGCTGATGCTTCCAAAACTGGAGGTGTAATTCCTGGATCCTTGATACGACAGCCCAGAATACGGTCGACCTTTTGCAATCAGTAGCAGCTACTAGTCAGTGACATAAAACACCATCCTAAAACCAAATTTTGACAATTCCTACAATATAAGGCTAAGAACTTCAAATCAGAAATGCATGCATACACAGATGGCACTGAATAAGGCACAAGATGGATACCTGTAGTGTATCATTCACAACTTTATGATTATCTGCTTCACATTTCAGATTGATTGCTGACTCCTTTAACGGACTCTGAAGTGCAAAAGGAAAAACAATATTAAAAAAATGAGATATGTTCTTATTAAAAGTGTATTAAGGTCCACAACCATAAAAGGCACAACACAATAAACAAAACATTCTGACATGAACAGACTGAGAAGGAATTTAATCACCAATTTTTCATATGCAGATTCAAACAACATCATGGACCCACAAACATTGTCCACAACACAATAACCCACAAGTTTTTGAGAGTATTCATTTCTAAAAACCTTTTAGCCCCAATAGAAGCCAGCATATGATACAAAAAACAGATCCAAATCAAAAGGGTCAAAATTTAAATATTAAAGTTCAAAGAAAAGATAATTAGCAGTCAAAATAACAGTATAACATATTTCTAGCTCAAATCCAGAACTTTTTCATCACTTTTTTCATTAAGTTTCATCACAAACTGAAAATCAACTAATCTATATGATCTATATGCCTAAGAATACAGGAAAATCAAGTAAATTGAATAAGTTTGTCTTCAAATAATTCGAGTAACCAAATAAATTGACCGGTGCATTATATGAAACTGAATAATGAAACAAACAAAGCAAGTTGGGTAAATTAAAATTACTTAATTCCACCAGCTTAATTTTCTATTAAGCATGCAATAAAAGCTAATAAGATTCTATGATATAGAAGTTCTTACACAATGAACACAAGTATTAGTCACCAAGGAAGTAGTTGACAAGTCTTTATTGACAAGGGTTGTAGGATGAACAAAGACATTGAAAGAAAAAACACGCCAACCACTAGCAAAAACCTCACGGAAAATCAAGATTCCTCAACTTTTCCACACTATAGGGATCAATAATAATCATGATGATGACTACGGAGTCATTCAACTGACACTTGCACTCTATTGCTAGCTCTCAATCACACCCTCTCTAGAAGAAAACTGACACTTGCACTTTATTGCTAGCTCTCAATCACACCCTCTCTAGAAGAAATCACCAATACCCTTTCTCCATTGCTTGTACAATGATTTATAGAGAAGAGAGGAGTGTAAGAATAGCAATGGTTAAAAAATTAAAATAGAGATCCAAGTTTAAACTTTAGAGTACAACTCATAATAGATCCATTAAGAATAGAATTTCCAAAAATACACCAAGGAAGCCTCTAAGTGAAGTGCTCCACCTCTAAGAGACAAAATAACATATGCATGTGTGTTGAACACTCTGTGTCAACCACCTTATAGCAGTATACAATTTTTTCAAAGGACTCCATCATGCTCGAGCAGTCAAGCAGTCGGAGATCATTATTATCTTGCGGCAGTTTGTCAAGTAATGTAAACCCAAATTCTACAGCCCTGTGGGCCTTTATTGTAAAAATGATTCTAGTATGACTATGAAGCCATGAAACACACCTAGGTAAGATTAGGAATTTTCGTCAACGAGTTTCATCCTAGGGAGATTCTTAACCTCAACTAATTATCTGTGTTTTTAAACAGTCATATAACTAGCGGAGTTTTTCTCCCAAATATACCCCAAAATCTAGGGCGGTTCTCGATGGTGATGTCTTAAGCGAGTCCTAGTGTATTGAGTCAATGTATAATTATCATATTAGATCATGTCATGAGTCTTGCAGCATTTAGTTAAGCCTAAGCGTCTATTTTTAATTATTAAAATTTCTAATTGGTAGGAAATTTGATAATTATATGGATGTAAATTGTAAAATCAAATGTTTGTAAAAGTTGAAGAGCAAAGAGTACTCACAATTAGAACCTCTACACATCAACTTTGTGTTTAGACACCTATTGAGGGTTGAAATGATGTCTTTCCCCTGAAAAAAAAAAAAAATTGTTTTCTGCCAAAAAACGGCAAAAGATTAGCCAGAAAATAGTCAACAAATTAAAATTGAGAGAAAATAAAATTCTCTCCAAGTTGACAAACGAATTTTGGAAAAGGTGGTCTTTCCCGAGGAAGAATTAAATTTGACAAACTCAATTCCAAGGCAAAAAAACCCACAAGAAATTTGATGGGGCCAAAAAAGATATTTTTTTCAAGATAATTAACTTTATGTGTCCAGTTGGTTGAAGAAAATTCGTGGGTCCAAAAGAAATTAATTTTTCAAGGTCCTCCATCAACGGAAAAATCAATCTTTTAAGAAAAATTGAACTTATGGACCAAGGTGGTTAAGTCAAAAGTGATTTTTTGAGGAAAAAAGTTCAAAATAATATTTTTTGGACCACGAAAAATGCATTTATTATGGAATTCAAATTTCTTCATCAAGATCAAAGGACAGAATTTAATTTTGGCATGGATCAAGCATCTAGCCGTTGTTATTCTTCAGGATCAAGTCAAAATTAGGCAACTTCCTGGACCTAGCCGTTTTCCACTTGGAGGGGGATCTAGATCTCTCTATTGTCTATAAAAGGAAGCCTATGCTCCTCATTGTAAACATCTTTGGATTGTGTATTGGCTCTGGAAGCTCTGTAACATTTTTTCTTGAGTAATAAGCATAAAAGTCTTTAGGGAAAATATTATGGTGTATCTCTACAGCTTGTTGTGGTAAATATAATATGATGGTACTTTAAATTTCTACTTTGTGCTTTAAACTGTTAAATTCTCTAGCCATTTGGATCTATAGTTGCTTGTTTGCACCTATTTCTGGCAAGAAAACATAGTTGAATTGCTAGATCTAGTGGATTCTTGTTTGAATCACTAGAGCTTCCTTTCACTGTGTGACTCGTCCATATAGTATCTAACAAAATCTTCAAGTTTTGTGTAGAAAATCTTATTGACCAGGTGTTGAGCATTTGAAGCAAGTTCTTGTTTGAATCTTTATCTCCTCGAGTTAAGCGTTTGAAGTAATTCTTGCTTGAACCTTCATCCCCTTGGCACACAGCAACTAAAAACCTATGGTGAGATTCCCAAAGGCTCATTATAAGGTTGCATTGAAGGGAGTTTCTCAGACTTTAATCTACCAAGATCACCTATTTATAGAAAATAAAATTTAAAAATTATAAAAAATAAAAAATAAAAATAAAAAGAATTTTAACGTATGCTAAAGCACTTTCATTGATCTATTTGTTATTTCTAGAGCTATATTATTTGATTTATGGGCAAAGGTGTCCTCATACCCACAAACTAGACTTTTGAATTACTTGTAAATTATTGTAAATATTTTTTCTATCCTTTTCATTGTAAAATTTGTAAATAAATTTGTATATATATATATATATATTCGCCCAACCCTTGTACATATTTTTTAGATTTATATTTGGGATTTCACTAATAACATTTTTGCAAGTGTTCTAGCGCATCAATCTTGGAAGCAGATTAAATTTTAGAGGGCCAAACCCTCTCCCAGCCTAGCAACTAGGGTTTGAAAGCAAAATCGTAAAATTATAGGGAGTAAAACCCTTGTTCATTGTTCTAAAAGAACCCTCTAGCCTACTTCCGATCTATTCATACCCTTATCCCAAACGAGGGTTCAATCATAAATTTTTAATCAAACTTTTGAAGGCTTTTTTTCTAGAAAATCGAAATTTTCTGAAGGTTTTTTAATGTTCAAATTAACAAAGATCCATTGTTTTAAAGCCTTGGAAGTTATTTGTGAAGGGTGCAAGCATTTTGTGGTTATTCCTAGCTTCGAAATCGGGTTTTCATGTGTGTTGTGTTTATAAATCTTTGATAAAAAAAAATAAAAAATTTAATAGGTCTGAAGCAAATTTATTGGCAAAAATTTCAAAAGGGTCGCAAGCATTCTTCGGGTGTTATCTCACAGAGCTGCAAACTTCTTAGAGTTATATTTTTGCCTCTGATTTTTTATGCTAACCCTTTCAAATTTGCAGTAACTAATGAAATTATTTTGTGAAGGGTTTTCATTGAGATTTTTTGGGCAAGAAATTGATTGGTTGAATCCTAAGAAATCAGATTTGTCCTCCCCCCCTCATGTCTCGAATCCCATGAATCAGACACGATTCTCTAGGACACGTGTCTGATTCTCATGTCCAGCATGTCCAACGTGTCCTGGAGTGTGTCCAGCGTGTCTTGGACTACACCCATCTATCATCGTTGAAGATTGCAGATACACAGTTTGCCTCTTCATTCATTATGTTGAAGAGGTTAAGGGAGGTCAAGAATGCTCTTGGGGCCATGGTTATTTCAAAGTTTTGGTTTTTTTGGAGAAATACAGATCAAGCAACCTCAAAAAGAGTGAAAGACATAGTGTTAGATGATGCTTGGTGGGAGAGGGTAGATCTCACTATTAAGATCAGGGACCCTATCATTACTTTGCTATGATTTGCAAATACAAACCAACCCATCCTAGGAGAGGTTTATGAGGGATGGGATTTCATGATTGAGTCCGTGAGGACCATTATTTTACAGAGTGAGTGCCTCGAATATGAGACATTATCAAAGGCCTTCTTCACCACCATAAAGGATATTCTTGTCAACAAATGGGTCAAGAATTTCACACCTTTTCATTGTTTGGCTCACTCATTGAACCCAAAATACTACAGCCATGAGTGGGTGAATGGTAGACCTTCCCGTAGATTCCCTCCTCACATGGATGGTGAAATTTCACAGGAGAAGAAGGATGCATTGAGGTGGATTTTTCAAGATAGAGCATCCATTGATGAGGTGGAGGATGCCTTTGCATAGTTTTCCACTGGCACTGGGCGATTTGTAGGCTATGATGTGATTAGAGATAGGGGAGCTAAGAAGCCTTATTCTTGGTGGGCAATTCATGGGGCAACAAGCCCTCCTCTACAGCAGTTAGCCATAAGGCCCCTCTCTCAGGTGACTTCATCCTCTTGTTGCGAGAGGAATTGGAGCACATCTGGGAATTTGTATAGTGTCAAGAAGAGCAGGCTTGAGCAGTCTAGGGCAAAGACAATAGTGTATGTGCACACCAACCTTCGTCTATTTACAAGCAGAGGGATGAGTGGTTGAAGGGAAAGACAAAGATGTGGGATGTCTTTCCTGATGATTTGGGTTTGGACAGCAGTGTTGAGTTGGCATTAGCCAACTTGGACCTTAATGACCTAGTGCTAGAGCCTGTCACTTTTGATGATGGTGATACTATTGAGAGGTCATCCTCCACAACTGTCACTAGTAGATCCAAAGATGACATTGGATACAGAGGAGGAGGATGCAACATAGGAGAGCAGTGGTGACCATGACAATGATGCTAATTTTAATGATGATGATTGATGACTCATGAGTCATGAGCTACCTACTACCTTGAGGCTTGTAGTTGTTTTGAAATTTCTATTTCTATTTGCCATTGGCATGCTACTACCTATGTAACACAATTTCATTTTGATGACTTCATGAGAAAACAACAGTTTCTTGTCTTTCTCCTATTGGATCATTGATGAATCTGTAACTGTTGTATCTGTATGCATAATGTTACTTTGTAAAACTTACAAATCTTAAATTTACAATGTAGAATTTAGATCTGTCTAAATTTGTATCATGACTGAGAATTTGTGTAAGAAATATATATTTAGTATTAATTTATAATATATATATATATATAAGTCACCTGACATAGGGACACGGGACATGATGGACACCCCCCAGAATAGGACACACCCGGACACGTTATATATTATTTTATATATATATATATATATATATATATATATATATATATATATTAAAAATTAGATATTTCTTACACAAATTCATACAAATTCATTGATTCAAACATAGATCTTCATCTAGATGTAAGTTTTACAATGATTTAAGATACATGATATATTGAGAGAATTTATTTTCCACATGTGCAAGGTCGACCAGATTTATCCCACATGCCTAAGAGATGTGTCACACACCCTCATTGATGGATATAAATTGGAGAGACTTGGAGGTCATTTTCTCATCATCTCATCACGCATTCTCTCTTTGTGATCTTATTGGTTCGATAGCCTTTGGAGGCCTTTATCTTCTCACACATGTGGAGCGAAGCTGTTGTTTTCTGCGTTGATCTGTTTAGGGCTTTCTGTTTTTTGCGCTGATTTATTTAGGGCTTTTCTGCTGCAGCGTTGACCACCATTGACCGTGGTCAACCCTTGGTCGTTTGAACTCGTTCTTCTGCAGAAATTCCAATTTTAGGAGGTCGTACAGCTAGGCACTAAAATCAAGGAATTTTGGGATGTTTGACAGAAGCCCTAGTTTTCTACGTTGACTTTTCTGAAGCTGCCTGCGTTGACTTTTCTGCATTGTCATTGGTTTGACTTGCATTGACTTGTGATGAGCTGTCTTAGAGGGTTGTGGGTCTGACACATGAAAGTGTTCGTTGATCGAGAAAGACTTTGTTGGTTGAAGCATCCTACTGATCGTCATAACGCAACAATATCTCATATCTTTGCTGGACATAAGAAATTGTAAATCTGATCTATATTTGGCTTGTCATGTATTGATCTATTAACGTGTTCTATCAGCATTTTACTTTCGAGTTTATGTGATTGGTATCTTGTATTGGGCCTATGAAAGATTGAAATAAAAGTGCATCAAGCATAGAACACCCTTGTTATCTAAATTTAACACCCATCCAGTCTGTCCTCTATCCTTAAGAACATGGCCATGACTGTGGTCCAAAATTTATAAAACCAAGAATATAGAGAAATGAACTATCCAGCACACCTTGTTGTCCCAAAAGTTCAGTCTGTGTGCAATTTCACCTTGCTGTCCCAAAATACTAGTTTGTTGTCCAAATTGAGTTTGTTGTCCAAAAATTCAGTTTATTGTCCCAAACTACTATCTGCTATTCAAACTGCAATTTTCAGCCTGTAGCTTCGATACCATGTTGAAATTTTATGACTAAAAAGTTTCCTGCAATCCCAACCCGGTTTTAATTTCATCTTATCACACCCATTCAGTTAAATGCCCTTTCCCATAAACTTACATTCAACATATAGAATTCTAGAAATGAAATTTTCAGATTAAAACACATGGGACTGTCAACACATGCGGAAAATATACATGGACATAAACAAACCAGCAACACATAAAAAAATACACAGATTTTTGGTCAACTTAGACCCACGCAAAACCCCTTCAATCTTCTCTGGGGAAAACCTGTTATAGAGCTCTTCAAATTTATTTATCTTTTAAGTTCAGGAAAAATACATTTGCAGACAAAACAAAACAGCAAGATACAACTTATCTCTTCAGCCCAAAACTCCTTGAAAACCGTGCCCACTTTGCCTCGATTTCCGTGCCAACTTGACGCTGAAACAGTACTATACTGACACAAACTGTACATATTTCCGTACTGCTATACGGACTGTACAGATTTTTTCTCCAAAAAAATAAAAAAAATTGCTCAAAAACAGCGCTCGAACTATGTGCAGCTCACAGCAGTAAATGTTGTTCGAACTGTACATTCTACTGTTTTCTATGCCTTGATTTTCATGCCCAACTTTGCCCAGAAATCACTCCTTCAGCTTGCTGCAACAAATTTCTCTTTCAGAACTTTTCTCGAGCTCTCGACCTCCTTCTTCCAATATGCTCATGAAGAATGAATGAATGCAACCTCTCTCTTCTTTTCCCTCTTTTGTTTCTGGAGTATAAAAACTCAGATAAACATAAATAAGTATATATATATATATTATTTATAAACAGATGAGCTGATTACAATTGGGAGAGGCCAAGGCTTTAAATACAGCCTTATGGTGTCCCTTGGTGAAGGGGCATGATCTTTGATCATGCCCTTTTGCTTAAATAAACCTAAGACAACCTAAGACAATTACATTTAATAATAATTAAAAAGTTGTACATAACATTGCCTCTCTCTCAAAAGATGCTTTGTCCTCAAAGCATACGTAACGACGGATGTTGTTGATGAAATGCTTTAGTTTCCCAAGAGGCTTCTTCTTCGAGCAAATCCTTCCACTTGATTAAGTATTCCGTGATTACACGAGATCGTAGCTTCTTTTCTCTAGTAGATATGATACTTTCTGGCTCTAAAATGACCCTTCCTTCATCATCTAAAAATGGAAGTGTTGTTTGTGTTGACTGATGGATACATGGAAGATATTTTGAACATGACTTTTATCTGGAAGGCTTAAGCTATAAGCACTTGGCTGATTTTTTTGTTGATTTGATACAGTCCATAGAAATTTGGTGCTAATTTATGTTTCCCTTTTTGTTTCAGGGACAATTGCTTGTATGGTTGGAGCTTGAAAAATACCCATTCTCCAACTTCAAATGATCTCTCAATTCTATTGCGATTAGCCTTTGCTTCATACAGTTTCGTGCATTATTCAGATTTTCTTTTAGGATTTGGACGACTTTTTGGTTTTCTTCTAGTTGGTTTTTAACCGCTGGTAGGTTTCTCTGGACTGAAGCTAGACCTTTCCATTTCGGGGGCTCATATCCATAGAAAGCTTGGAATGGAGTCATTTTTGTCATTGTATGGTAAGTAGAATTATACCACCATTCAGCGAGATGCAACCATTGAACCCCACTTATTTTGTTTTTCTGTAGCGTAACAACGTAGGTAAGCTTCCAAACATTTATTGACAACCTCTGTTTATCCATCTGTTTGTGGGCGGTAAGCTGAGCTCATGTTTAAGTAGGTTCCTATATGGTTGAACAATTCTTTCAAAAAATTTCCCTTAAATTTGGCATCTCTGTCGCTGACAATGATTTTCGGGAACCCGTGTAGTTTATAAATGTGTTTGCAAAATATCTCAACAATTTGCTTTGCAGACTCTGTTTTCTTTATAGCAATAAAGTGAGCATATTTAGTGAGTCTGTCGACTACTACGAAGATCTTATCCTTTCCATCATATACAGGTAACCCTTCAATAAAAGCCATTGATATTTCTTCCCATTTCTGATTCGAGATGTTTAAGGGATGAAGTAACCCAGGTGTCATAATATTTTCACTTTTATTTCTTTGACATTTGTCACATTCTGCTACATATTTTTGAATATCGTGACTCATACCCTTCCAAAAGAATGAATGATGTGCATTGTAGTAAGTTTTAAAATATCCTACATGCCCGGATGACAAGGAATCATGTGATTCCTTAAGTATTTTTTATATAAACTTGGAATTTGAGTTTAGATAGATTCTTCCTTTGTACCATAAGATATCGTTCTTCCATTCAAATTTTGAGTTTCCTGGGAGATTATTGATTATAGCCGACATTTCTGGATCTTTGGCGTACTCACTTCGAATCTCATTAAGCCATTCAGGAACAACAATCGAGACTACAAGTAGTGTTGGTTCTTCGTCCTTCCTAGACAGGGCATCTGCTACTATATTGTCTTTTCCTTTTTTATGTAATATCTCCCTGTCGAAGGCAGCAATTTTTGTAATCCACTTTTGTTGTTCTTCAGAAACTTTTTTGTTGGAGGAGGTGCTGAAGACTGTTATGATCCATTCGGATGGAGAACTTACTCCCTAACAGATATTGTCTCCACTTGGCCAATGCATGCATAATTGCGAGCATTTCCTTGTATGTGGAGTTAAGACGCTCTCGTTTATTGAGCTTCCTACTTTCAAAAGCTATAGTATGCCCTTCTTGCATTAATACTGCACCTATACCGAACCCAGAGGCATCACATTCGATGATAAATGGTTTAGAGAAATTGGGAGTTGCCAATATCGGTGCATTAGACATTACTTCCTTCAATCCTTCAAAACACCTTCCTGCTTCTTCATTCCATTGAAGCGAATTCTTCTTTAAAAGATTTGTAGGAGGTGCAGTTCTGTGTGCATAGTTTTTAATAAATCTTTGGTAGTATCCTGTTAATCCTAAGAACCCTCTTAGCTTGGATATATTAACTGGTTTATTCCATTCCTTTATAGCCTTGATTTTAGAAGGGTCCACTTTCACCCCTTCATGGGATATTATGTGTCCAATATATTCTACTTCTTTTCCAAAGGTGCATTTGGATTTCTTAGCATAAAACTGATGTTCTTCCAATAGCATAAGAACTTTATCCAAATGCTGCAAGTGCTCTTTCCAAGCTCTACTATAAATTAAAATATCATCAACAAATACTAGTACAAATTTCCTAAGATATGGATGAAATAATTCGTTCATAGTAGCTTGGAACGTAGCTGGTGCATTTGTTAACCCAAAGGGCACTACTTTAAACTCGTAGTGACCTTCGTGTGTTTGGAATGCAGTTTTTGGTATGTCTTCCAACCTGATTCTGATCTGGTAATAGCCTGACCTTAAGTCTAATTTTGAGAAGTAATTTTGCCACGTAGCTCATCCAGCATTTCATCAATAAAGGGAATTGAAAACTTATTTTTAATTGTTATCTTATTTAATCCTTTGTAGTCAATGCATGGCCGAAACAATCCATCCTTCTTTCTTACCAATATAACTGGAGCAGCATACGAACTCTTGCTTTTTTAGATGACCCCACATTTTAAAAGGTCTTGGATTATCTTCTCAATTTCAGTCTTTTGGTGATGCGGATAGTGATAAGGTTTGATGTTGACAAGGTCTGATCTTGCCTTGACCTCTATTGTATGTTCAATTTCCCTATTAGGAGGCATTTTCATGGGCAGGTCTTCAAATACTTTTTTGTGTTTCTGAATTAGCCCTTGTACTTTTGGTGACCCTTCACTGATCATTTTTGTAGATAACATTTGTAACTAATGACCTTGTACTATATAGGCTGGCGCTCCTTTTCGAATCATCTTCATCATCTGGGATGACGACACGATTTGATTTTCTGGTGCTTGGAATCCATATAACTTGTGCTTCTGCCCTTCCCACTTAAATCTTATAAACTGCTTTTGATGGTTGGCAGAATAAGTACCTAAAGTTTGTAGCCATTGAATTCCTAAGACCACATCTACTCCTCCTAATAGTACGATGTAGAATGGAGATTCTACATTAAAGTCTTGAATCTGCAATTTGACCTTATGGCATTTCCCTACCTGCTCAATGTTCTTACCATCAGCCACCATTACCTTCATATTAGGCATGGGAAACGTAAAGATGTCGAGTCTTTCGGCCATGGTTGAATCTAAAAACTTGTGGGTGTTGTTGGTGTCGATGAGAACCATTACGTTGTTCTTCTTAATATGTCCTTTTAATTTTAGTGTCTGAGTGTATTTAATAAATGCATTTGTATGACTGGAAACATGCTTTAGGGAATAACACATGTTTATGTGTTTATGTACAGAAACATGCATGGTACAGCCCTATACTACACCATTTCTTACAACTTAGGCATGACAGACTCAAAGGTACAACCAATGTCAGACTTGATACATAATGGGAGTGTGAAAGCAACTCCTATACTCTATCAAACACAATCTTTTAAGAATAGAGCTAGAAGAAGTATAACATAAGTGCAAAAATGGAACCATGACAAGCAGAAAGGACATCAACAATCACTGGAAAGAGTACAATCAAGAATTTTCTTTATTCTCCTCTGGTTAAAAAAGATATAATCATTAATGTATGTCCTTTTTATTCTGAAAAGAAGATAATTTTCTTAGAAAACAGGCTCTCGGGCTTCATATACATTAGCTTAATAAATTATAAGTTCACATCCAGGGGCTTATCCCAATGGATTTAGCACTTTGGCATCTTAAAGATCATTAAAATCACTCTAACATGACTTTTCAGCAAGGCCATATGACCCCAATTCAGATGCAAAATACACCATCATCAAAACACCAAACTAGTCCAGTATATTTTGCAGAGCTCGGATTCATTTGTAAATTGCATTCATATGACTTGTTTGGGTAGAAACTGATTATGTAAATGGAAAAACTATGCCATAGTATTACAGTTGCAACACTTTAACATATGATATATGCCCTGGATAGACAATGTAGAAACTACAGTCTTCATGGGGAATGTAGTTCTCCATACTATCTAATACGGTAGTCCTTACAAACCTTATTCTCCACCCAATGAAGTTTGTCAGATGGAGAGACAGGGGTAACTGATACAAAACCAATATATGGATTCTTCTCCTCTCAGACATTTGTTCAAGGCAATACCAAACATGTGGACTTTGACTAGCAATCAAGACATACTGACAAAGCCCTGTATGTAACACAAATGTGGACACCATTGAAATATAACAAAAACATCGGCTCTAACCTTATGGTCAACCTTAGCTCAATTTTTAAATGCATCTATATTGCTAACTGCCAATGCAACAACTAACATAAATTTTTCTAAGCATGGGTTCTCTATGAACTCCTTATTGTTGTTGCCACTGGACACTGATTGTACTTTTAAGTCCCACTGACCTAGGTTTTTGGTTATTCATAGAATTGATTGAAATATCTTATTTTATCTTCCTAGACCCATTGAACTATTTTGGTCACTTGGGAACATTAATATAATTTAATTTGTATATTTCTGTCCTGCTTTCTTTCTTCTCCCAAGTAGATTAATTAAACTCACTGCAAGCAATTTTTATTTTTATACTAACAACTGCTACTATTCTCGAACACTGAAACATTAATTCCTATCAGAAATAAACAAAGTTCTGTTGGTACAGCTTTAATTATAAATGGGATTTGCCATTGTAATTAGAGATGCTTGAGAACTGACATCTTTTGTTTATTTATATGATGATCTTCACAACTTGTAATAACAGCTTCAATAATTCATGACCTTGAACACAACTTCATTCTTCATTTCATTATTTTCCACAACAACAACATTGCTTTGAAGTTTGAAGCTGAGAAATTGTCAACATGGCTAGTCCTCCTACATATTATAATGGACTTTCCCAGTCATGCTGCACTTTCTCATTATGACTGCATATCCTATGAACAAATAACTTACAAATACAATTCTTGGAAAGGGCCTTCACAACATAATGTTGATAACATTACAATAAATCACCATACTGCAAAGTCTTAGATTTTTCTGGGAAAATAAGTAGACAAGCAAAGTTCCAAAAGTTATGAACTTATATGGGCATGTGGGATTAAAGAAGCATCAATAGACAATGCAATGCACATGGTCCAATTTGATGCTTGCTTTGCATAAAATAATTCATTTAAGTTCATCAAAAAATTAGGAGAAAATTCAAACTGCCTTCTGGACTAGTCTTATGTAATTTAGTAGCATACCTTGTTTTCTCCCTCAACTGGCTGTGGGATTTCAAGAGCATCTTCCCTTGTGATAACAGTTGTGGGCTCTTGATCTTCCTGATCTTCCGGTGTGCATTTCTCGCAATGTTCTTTGTTATCTCCTTCAGTATTTAACACATTCATCTTAACCTCGCACTTACTGTGAGTTGCAATACTAATTTTTTCATCTACAGACTTTGTCTTTTTGGAAACATCTTTTTTATCTTTACTTTTGTCAGCTTTATCTTTCTCTAATTTGACTTTCTCTTTATCTTTCTTATCTTTCCTATCTTTCCTTTTCCTTGACTTTTCACCAAGCATCCCCTTGCATAAAGAACCACTTTTCTTGCCAGAAGTTGAGTTCTCTTCAGTTTGTTGAACTCTACTTTTCTTGCCAGAAGTTGAGTTCTCTTCAGTTGGTTGGACTCTACTTTTCTTGCCAGAAGCTGAGTTCTCTTCAGTTTGTTGAACTCTACTTTTCTTGCCAGATGTTGAGTTCTCTTCAGTTGGTTGGACTCTACTTTTCTTGCCAGAAGTTGAGTTCTCTTTGGTTTGTTGAACTCTAACTTTCTTGCCAGAAGTCGAGTTCTCTTCAGTTGGTTGAACTTTCTTGCCAGAAGTTGAGTTCTCTTCAGTTGGTTGACCTTTCTTGCCAGAAGTTGAGTTCTCTTCAGTTGGTTGAACTCTAACTTTCTTGCCAGCAGTTGAGTTCTCTTCAGTTGGTTGAACTCTAACTTTCTTGCCAGAAGTTGAGTTCTCTTCAATTGGTTGAACTTTCTTGCCAGAAGTTGAGTTCTCTTCAATTGGTTGAACTTTCTTGCCAGAAGTTGAGTTCTCTTCTGTTGGTTGAACTCTAACTTTACTGCCAGAAGTTGAGTTCTCTTCAGTTGGTTGAACTCTACTTTTCTTGCCAGAAGTTGTGTTCTCTTCAGCTGGTTGAACTCTACTTTTCTTGCCAGAAGCTGAGTTCTCTTCAGTTGTTTGAACTCTATGAGAACGCAGTGCCATTGGTTCCAACTTCAATCCTTCACTGCATTTACTTGCCCTTGACCGTCTTGATTCTGGTGTCGACTGAACTGAAACCTTTGGAGATTCCATCTGCTCACGACAAACAGGGCAGTGCCATTTTCCCGGTGGAGTACGCTTTCATGACAAAAAGGACAAGCTCATTTAATCAGTTATTTGAGCAAACTATTGAGATGTCATCCACAAGATTTATCAAACTTGGAACAGACTAAATTTCTCCAGAAATATTCATGCAAAGGCATACCTTAAGGGGTGGATCGAGACACTGAAGATGGTAAGTTCGAGGGCAACGATCACAACAAAGCAGGTTTCCACCAACATCACAAATGACGCATTCAAAATAGTACTGAAAAATTATAAGGATGATGATTTCAGAAAGAAGAAACAATAATCAGCATTACATATTTCCACTGTACTTGCATTTAGTACCCAGAGATTCACTAAACCATCATTAAGGTTGAGAATCTTTATGATAATGCATAAGATTCAATTTGCATATATAATGATAAAATAATACATTATTAATCATGATCGTCATAATAGTGAAATACACATTCATGCACACATATAAACACACAACTCTTTGAGTACTATAATAAGCTTCCAAAAAGTGTAGAATGTACAAGGCATAATAATGACAACATTGAGATTCCTACAATGACAACGGACATATGAGAGATGACCAGCTATTAGTAGGACAAGAAAAGATGAATTACCGAAAAATAAATAAGAGAACACAGTCACATCCTTAAGGACGAGGCTTTATCCCTCCCTTTCATAAGAAAACTAACCAAGATTAAAGTTAAACAAATGTATAATAACATACAGACAACACAATATGGGAGTATAGTCTTGCTAGAGCATGCTGGTGGTGGTTGCAGGGCCAACATTCCATTCTGCTTCCAGGACAGCTTCATTGGCAAGGGGATCTTCTTGATGAGTCGGGTCCCCAGTTTTACCCCACTTTTCAGGCATTTGGGACCGTCTTTGGATTTCATCTTTAATTACAATTTGGACGTTTTTCCCAATGAGGTATACCGCATGTATGCAATTCTCTGTAAGAATGCCAAAGAATTCAGTTTTGTAACTCACTTGAGTTTCTTGCTGCCCCAGTTGCTCTCGGGAAGAGGAGATGAGTCTCCATTGTATTTACTCTTCCATTTTGGTTTTGTTTTCAGCTATTTTGTAAATTTTCTAGTGTAATATAAAGCCATTTTGAGAAAAAGAAAAACTAGGACCATAAAAATCATAAACAGTGCCAACAGGAAACAGTAAAGAAAAATAAAAATAAAAATATGCTAATGACTATTACTACAGCAGATACTGTAACTTTGAAAAAGTAAAGCTCAGACTATCCTCTAAATTAGTGGCACTTCTGAGGTGGCAGGAGAGGGAGGGATAGTCTTTGATCCCAATGGGAAAATAGAAGACGAATTCACTTCAAGATACATAAATGAGGCTGAGGCTTTTGCAGTGTACAAAGGTCTTTTGAGGCTTAAGGACCATGCAATCACCTGGGATTCAGTATATGGATATTCCTCTCTCATTAACCATTATTTTTGCTCTCACTTCCAAAGGAGGGTTCCCTGGCTAAGCTGATAAAGCATTATCGGGCACTGCTCCAGAGCTTTGAATATTTGGAGTGTTTTCATATATTGAGGTACCACAACTCCTTTTGGAGAGACTAGAGTGGGTCTTTTGGTAATCCTCTTCATCTATATAATACCAAGAAGCCTATCATCTACTTCACAAGAGGTCAACGTTAGCCCCTACATTGAACCCTAGATGGCTTGATAGACATGAAAAGGACATGCATCAAAGGACTACATAGTGTTTGGACCTTCCTGATCAAACACACCTTCATCATCTTCGCTATGTTCCAGCGCCAGGACACTCTTGCACTTGCACCTTCTTTAACATCATTTCTTGAATAGATAATTAGATTTTTAGTCAAAAAATTAGGCTCATATCTATTTTTTTTCAATAATGATCTAGGATATGTTTTCCCACTTCCACACTGTATTTACACTATATGTACTCTTTCCATCTCATTGACCTAGTTTTGCGGCCATATGTTAGACATTAATAAATTGTTGTATCTTATATTTTGTCTCCTCGATTTTGGGTCAAGCCCAAGCACCACATCCCTTACCCCAATAAGATTTGTAATTTGTGCCACTCGTAAGAGATGAAATCAAAGAATCACTCCATCTCCAGATGCCCAAATTCCTACAAGATCAAGGGAAGCTATCATCATCTTTACCAAGATTCAAGTGGGTCCCCTTCTATATCCATTTAGTAACCAGATCAAGGGTGTTAGTTCTTTTCATAAGGGAGAATCTCAGACTTAGAATAAAGACCCTACATGGTCTCCCCATCAAAATTCTTCGAGGTCACCTCTTTCTTTTTCGTTGTTTGATTTGTTTAGGCAAACAAATAGCATCCAAAGTCAAAATTTAATAGGGACCTAATTGAAAAGGTCTTTCCCGTTGCACCTCTCTTCGAGGAATCGTCCTTTCTTCCATTAGATTTAAAAGGTGCTCCCATCCCCAACCCTAGGATATAATTCATAAAACTAATAGGTATAGGGATTATTCGAGCGCCTTGTTACCCACCACTAGTGGTTGACCGAACTCAAGGAGGCAAGTTTCACAGCTGTGTTGACCATCTTTGACTTTCTGGTTAGGGCTAAGTTTGACTGCAGATTTGACAGGGCTGTTTTGACTTGGATTTGGCAAGTCAATTTTGACTTTTGTACTCTCTCTCTCTCTCTCTCTCTCTCTCTGTGTGCTGAACATTTGATATGATAATAAGAAGATTTGATCAAAGGGTTTTCCCCACATTGAGGCTTTTCCCTGGCCTCTACCAAATCTGGTGTCCTCTTGTCTTGGCTTGTCTTTTGCATTTTGTTTCATGTTCTATCTACTTTTACTGTCGATGTGATTAATGGTTAATGTGATTGTTATTGGTAAACTAAATTGGAAATTATCATTGGGCTACTAAAGTAACATTGAATTAATTGTGCTAAGCATAGAACATACCATTTTTACCTAACCTTAACATGGTATTAAAGCCCAGGTGAAGACAAAGCCCAAGCAAAAGAGAGAAAAGCATTCACCAAGAAAGGGTTATTGGACAAGTTTCAATGGCTTCTTCATCTTACTTCAAGAATGAGGACAAGCTCAATGACAAATCTGACTATCATGCATGGAAGATGACTTTGGACCTGACTTTGGAGGAGCATGAAGTATTGGACTATATGCAGGGAAAAATAGTGGAGCCTCCTTCAAATGCACTAGCTGCTGCTAAGACGAAGTATAGAAAAGGTGAGGTCAAAGCAAAGAAAATTTTGGTTGATTCTATTCAAAAGCATTTGGTTGCCTATATTTCTGATTTGGGAACTTCTAAGGAAATATATGATAAGTTGGTTGGGATGTTCAAAGTGAACAATGCAAATCAAATCCTCTTTCTCAAAAACAAGTTGAAGGACATCAAGATGGATAAAGGAGAGTCTATCCAATCCTGCTTCATGAGGATCACTAAATCAAAAATCACCTTCTATCTATTGGAGAAGTTATTGCTGACAAGGAACTCGCTCTCATTGCACTTGGGGGTCTTTCAAGAGCATGGTATGTATTTAACACCACCATTCTCAACAATGAATTATTGACTTATTGGATAGACGCATTCAAGAGGAGACAAGGATGATGGAGAGAGACAAATCTTCAAATGGAAATGAACCCACTGCTTACTCTACTCATGCAAAGAAGAAAAATAATGCTGGTGAGGAATCTAACACATGAATTCTGAAAGTTGTTAGATTCATTGATTTGATTTGTTTCTAGCGTTTGTTATATGAAGGAACTTGTCGTTAAAAGAATATTGAAACCCTAGATATAACAGGTGTGATACCTTGATGAGCTATGAATGTGACTTAGGGTTTGTAACTAAACCTGAGCAAGAAGTTGAAAATGGTCTCTTATTGATGCTTCTACTATTTTAAGTTTTTGATATGGCTAACTTCATGCTTCTATAATTTTGGTTGTACTTGCTATCTAAGTTGTGCAGGTACATCATCTTCAAGATTGGTGAAGATGATCGTAAAGTAAAGTTGATATGATAAGCATGATATATGAATGACTCTGATAAGAAGGATGGAAGCCATGAAATATTCTCCGATGTCGCAAAGAAGAAGTAGAACTCCCTAAGTTAAGAGAGAGCCTGAATAGAATCTCCCTACGATAAGAGGATGGTTGAGAATATTCTTTATACAGGATCCTCTCTGTTTAAGAGGGACTAAAAAATATAATTCTCTACTTCATGTGTCATGCACTAGACCAAAACTAACAGTCGTAAGTTTTAGTGAAGGCCATGAGTAGGAGAATGAAATTAGAGAATGCATTTTGAGGTGTTGTTGAAAGAAGGAAAGTAGGATTTGATTGAAGAATATGTTGCTGCATATGAAGTAGGAAAGGAAAGTGTATAATTGAGGAATATTTTGTCAAAGATTCGGTTGATAATCCTACTATGAAAAGTTGAGAAGCAACATCAAGTTGTCTGGAAGACCCTAGAGGTTTGTATTTGATTATGTACATGTGAAAGTATATTATTAAATGTTATGAATATAATTCATAACAAATAGTATAAATAAAAATAAATACAGATAAATATAATTATTAATAGTCAAATAAGGATTATGTTAAGTAGTCATTAAGTTAGTGAAAAAGCATGTCTAAAAGACATGCCTAGTCATGAAAGGCCACCTGCGTAGGTATATAAGCAGGGCCTCATTGTAACATTTCTCATCACTTACACATTTTATATATAATAAATTATTATTACGAATACCTCTTGTGTATTTTACAATTAAGTCAACAAGCCTACGGTTGTGTTGCTCCATTTGGTATCAGAGCGAGTTCGTGTTGTGACCGCCTTCTGCTGTTGTTGGCTGCCTTCATCTGTTACATGCGGTGCCTCGAAATCGATGTCGCTCGATGTCTTCATTAATGTCGATGACCGATTTCAACAAAATGTTGATCGATCTTAAGAGTAAGATCAATAATTCCGATGAATTCACTAAAAGATTAATCGATCTTAAGGATAACGTTATTGGACAATTCGACGACATCAAAAAACTTCAAGACACGACAAATCGGATAGAAAGACAAATTTGGCAAAACCATAGCGAGCCCACAAACAATCATAACAAAGCAATGCAGAAGATAAATGCCATTTGCGACAAGATAAATCTGACGCAAGAACCAATATTTCCGAATATTGGACATAGTCAACAGAACAATTCAGCGGATTCAGGAAATTCAGAAGATAATCATGAAGAATCACTACATTCTGCAGAAGATCAAGTTATGAAAATTTCAGATTCAGATAAAGATAATTATGAAGATGACATGTTTGTCTTTGAGAAGGAGAAAGTGGATTATGAGAGAGAGGAGGAAGAAGCTGAAAAAGATGATGAACATGAAATTAATGAAATCCCTACCCCCTTAAAGGATGTGAATAAAAAAAGGAATTTGAAATTTTTATAGGTGATCTTGATAAAGAAGATGATGAGGAAAATTTGAAGAAAATTGTTGGTAAAATTAGTGAAATTGATGTAATACAGATGTTTAACAACAATGCAGATATCAAATCTCGTAAACTTGATGATGCTGCTGCGAAACCTTATGGAAAAAAGAGCATGGATAAGCTTATTTCCAAGGCAAGGAAGGCTAGGGAAGAAAGGAGGAAGTTAGAGGAAAGTCTAAGACAATCAGATATACAGCAGCCGCCATTGCCACGGCTGCCAAAGTGGAACCATGAGGCACCTGTAAAACAAGCAGTTTATTCCACTGCAATTCAAAACGTGAAAGAAGCTTCTTCCACTGCAACTTATCCCAATATTCAAAATGTGAAGGAAAATATAATGCAGGAGGACAATCTAGCTTCGGCACTAAGTTTTTCATTGTTTCAGGTCATGAAAATGGACAAGAACGAATCATACGTTGAGCTCGTGGAGGAATCTTTGCTCGCGCATCTGGAAGTGGAAAACTTGAAATGGTTGCCTCTTGAAGATGTATGTAAATATCCGTCGGTGTGTCGGGAATGGAACGCACTTTTCTCTTCCACCAAATTTATAACCAAAAAGTGGATTCAAGCCCCTCCCAATAGCAAACCATGTTTGCTTATAGCCAATGGCATAGATCCTTGTCTACGTTACTGTTTCTTTACTCGGACATGGAAGAGTTGTATGTCTCTTTCCTTCACAAAGGACCAACAGAAAGGGAAAGTTGCAGATAATTCCCAAAGAAACAAAAGGCCGCTAATAGATGCTCTCGTTTTGAAAGGAACGAGCACATGACTGTTCTTGTTTGAAGTCACTGGCACTTTCCGCACGCCTATTGTTGCAATCCTCTCACACAAGCATACTTCAAACTTCTGCCCATGTGATCGATAAAAAAATTGCATGACAATGCCCCAGCGTTGCTCATCCAAGACAACGGGGGCAGAATAGACCCCGACGGGCTCCGTCGCTGCTCTAAACCCACCCCTCCGATACTACTCCGCCATCAATCCTGGTCAACCTCCGCTCAAGACGTCGGAACAGTTCGCACACAGAAGACGCCGCCCATGGTAGCAACCCGTCTAACCACTATTGCACGATCCGCTGCGCTCTGTTTCATCATCAACCATCCACGTCTGCAAATTGTGACCACTGCAGATCGTGTTCCGCTGCCCTCGACTGTGCTTTTCCTGGTGCTTTCGCTGTGCTTGTTACCTGTGTCGCATTCAAATAACACGCACAAATCGTTGAGATGTAAGTTATGTCAATCGGTGCGAGGTCAAATGACGTACCCCGGTCAATGGGTTAACAAATGGATTTGGTGCTTATAAATCGTGGGCATTCCACTCGGTGCTTATAAATCGCGGTATAGGGTAATGATTATAGTCATAACATTCAAAAAAAAAAAATTATTAATTTAATTAATTTAGATTAATTAAAATTATTATTTAATTAATTAAATTAATTTAAACAAAAAAATAAATAATATATATATATTATTCAATAAAAAAAAATTATTATTTTATAATTTAAAAAAAAAAATTGCCAAGGTAATATTATTGACAAGTTGCATTTCGAGACAAGTGACGAATTATATATATATATATATATATATATATATATGAATGAATGATGCCAAGATGAAAAACATGATCAAAATTGTGGCCCGTCACACTTATCAAAATGACGAGAGAAAAATGAAGAAATTGTTCGCAATTAATCTGAAGGAAATTGTCAACGATAAGCTTTGAGGACAAAGCTTTTGAAGAAAAGGGCAATGTTATGAATATAATTCATAACAAATAGTATAAATAGAATAAATATAATTATTAATAGTCAAATAAGGATTATGTTAAGTAGTCATTAAGTTAGTGAAAAGGCATGTCTAAAAGACATGCCTAGTCATGAAAGGCCACCTGCGTAGGTATATAAGCAGGGCCTCATTGTAACATTTCTCATCACTTATACATTTTATATATAATAAATTATTATTACGAATACCTCTTGTGTATTTTACAATTAAGTCAACAAGCCTACGGTTTTGTTGCTCCATTGAATGGGGTTGTGTTTGTATAGGTGAATCTCTCGAAGGATTTGATAGCATGTTGGTTACCAATCAGGTTGATTGGGAGCGATTGGTTATCCTTGATCTGTTGGTTCAAGTAATGTTGAGGCTTTGTGAGTGAAGTATTGCCTGGGAGGACATCTGGCAGGCACCTTGTGTTGATGTCTAGGTCTTGAAGTTGGAAAAGGTGGTGTTGATTATAGAGCTCTGTTTCTAGATACACACCTAGATCTTTGGGTTGATGGTTAGCAAGTAAGCCTGATGGTACCTAGAGAGGTTGAAAGCTTGAGTCTGTCTTATTCCCACCTGGATAGATTGCCCTTGTTAGGAATCTAGTCTGTGGCATTGTGGTGCCTAAATCGTTGAGAGGCCAATGGATATATTGCCCTAGTCAGGAATCTAGTCCATGGCATTGTGGTGCCTAAACTTCTTCATAGATGATGTGTTGAGATCTTCCATGTACCTCTGTGATTATATGTAAATATGAATACCGATCCTACTTTTCTTCTTTCAACAACACCTCAAAATGCATATGAAGTAGGAAAGGAAAGTGTATAATTGAGGAATCTCTTGTCAAAGATTCGGTTGATAGTTCTACTATGAAAAGTTGAGAAGCAACATCAAGTTGTCTGGAAGACCCCGGAGGTTTGTAATTGATTATGTACATGTGAAAATATATTATTGAATGGGGTTGTGTTTGTATAGGTGAATCTCACGAAGGATTTGATAGCATGTTGGTTACAAATCAGATTGATTGGGAGAGACTGGTTATCCTTGATCTGTTGGTTCAAGTAATGTTGAGGCTTTGTGAGTGAAGTATTGCCTGGGAGGACATCTGGCCGGCACCTTGTGTTGATGTCTAGGTCTTGAAGTTGGAAAAGGTGGTGTTGATTATAGAGCTCTATTTCTGGATACACACCTGGATCTTTGGGTTGGTGGTTAGCAAGTAAGCCTGATGGTACCTAGAGAGGTTGAAAACTTGAGTCCGTCTTATTCCCACCCAAATAGATTGCCCTGGTCAAGAATCTAGTCAATGGCATTGCGGTGCCTAAATTGTTGAGACGCTAATGGATATATTTCCCTGGTCAGGAATCTAGTCCATGGCATTGCGGTGCCTAAATTGTTGAGACACTAATGGATATATTTCCCTAGTCAGGAATCTAGTCCATGGCATTGCGATGCCTAAAATTCTTCATAGATGATGTGTTGAGATCTTCCATGTACCTCTGTGATTATATGTAAATATGAATACCTCCCTAGTTAAGAGGGAGTGTTGGAAAATGTAACTAGGTTCGGTCTTCATTGTACTTGAAGTCAAAGATGTAATATATTTGTCAAAATAAAATAATTTTATTGTTGTTGAATTGACTTGTTAAAGCATGGTTTCATGCTTGGGTCAATGGTTATAAGTCAAGCCTCCATTGTAGGCTTTAGGATTGAGTCAAAAGTAAATTTATTGTTTAGACTCCTCCATCAAGTCATCCTCACCAGCAAAGTCTTCAAGTCGGCCTCAAATAAGTCGGTTTCCCTCAAGATACCCATGTCAGCCTACATACAATTGTTCACACACTCATGTCGAGTCATTTCTATGGGCGAACCACTATATATACCAGTGCAAGGACTTCGCATTTCACCACCTCAGATTTTCGAACAGAATTGCAGAGCTAAGTTCGAATAAGCTACAGATGGGAGTTCGGATAGATGATCACAGTGGAAAGGCTCTCAAATAAATCATAGAAGTTCGGATTATCTTTGTAGTTCGAATACCACAAAGTCAGTACTCTACCACAGTCTCGATGCTAGATCACAGTCAAGATCTTTGTGCTATATGGCAGTCAAGATCTCGGTGTAATATCAAGGAGAAGATTTCAGTGCTCTCTGACAAAGAACATTTCAGTGCCCTCACAGTAAAAGTTTTGGTGTCTCCATAGTGACAAGGTCTCGGTGTCATGACAATGTGTGAACACAATGTGGATATCTCGGTATCATGACAGTGAGAAGAATGATGTCTCGATTACAGTGAAAGGAAAAACAAACAAGGATGACTTGATGGTGGAAGTACCTAGTCTAGATTGTAAGGGTCTTGGTCGTCTCATCTTGAATCTATTGAAGGAATAATTTTGACCAGGTTTTCCCCAAAGAGTGGGGTTTTGCCCTGGCAGCGTGCCTACATCTTGTGTCCGCTTTCATTTGTTGCTTGGCATTATTCTTGATAATAAGAAAAGATAAATTGAAAGAACACATAATAATAACAAACACATCACAAAATAATGTCATGTTTAAGGGAAATCATCTAAGTGCCAACTCCTTGAATTTCCCAACACAAACCTCCTACGAAATCCGTAGAGATACTTTACCACAGATGATAAGGAACTGGAAGAGGTGTATATGTTAGTGGGTTTACTAGAAGCACACAATACACAATAGTTACACAAGAGGTGTAACTATATAATCCAATGGTCATGGTCATGTTCTAGACATAGAGTGATCCAATGGTTCATCATCTCCTCAATATTAACATCATTTGCACAATTTTCTTTTACAGTCAATAAAAAAAACAAATGTTATTTGAGTGCTGCAGATTCTTATTGTACTCACTGTTACATTTTTCAGTTAGCTTTGTGTTTCTAGATCTAGCATATCCAATTGGTTTTGAGAGTTCTTTAAGCTTGTAGCTATCAAGGGTTTTAGTTTCCAGGTCGGGTAACCATGAAACGAAAATTTTGTCTGTAACTTGGCAATTTGAAATTGATAGATAAGATAAGATAAGATAATTGTAATAATGTCCAACAAATAAAACATAGATAGGTCAATAGGACTGAAGGATACAACTAGTACGAGTACAATGTGAGGAACATGTACTTAAGGCAGGGAAAGGTGAAGGGGCTCTATGCAGCATAAAGAATATTCAGGTTACTGCAAGGAAGACTGCAAGAAGCAAAATAGGAACATCTCGTAAATGAACCAAAGAAATTTTGCAGATGATTGTGGAGATAGCAGTGAATAGTCTTTTGTCTTCCAAATAAAAAGTGGAATCAACTCCGAGATACGTCAAGGAGATCAACTGTTCAATAACATAAGATAGTTGTTGAGCGCACATGTAGGGTTGGCGGATGTTGAGAAATCTAGGACATTAGCATTAGGAGATTTCTCTTATTAGTAAATGTTTGTGAGTGATTTTACTTCATTAATTTAGGATCTTATCTTTGCTTAGGTTATTAGTGTTCTTTTCATCAAACAGTAACCAATAGAAATAGACAAGAGACACAGGGTGTAGGCTATGAGCCAGGGCCAAAACCTCTCACTTTTTGAGAGGAAAACCCGCACAAATTCTTCTTGATTCCAATTGACGAATACCAAGACCGTGACCCTTGACCTATTTCGCCACTTCCAAGATCAACTGTTCAATAACATAAGATAGTTGTTGAGCACATGTAGGCTCGGCGGATGTTGAGAAATCTAGGACATTAGCATTAGGAGATTTCTCTTATTAGTAAATGTTTGTGAGTGATTTTACTTCATTAATTTAGGATCTTATCTTTGCTTAGGTTATTAGTGTTCTTTTCATCAAACAGTAACCAAATTACCAATAGAAATAGACAAGAGACACAGGGTGTAGGCTATGAGCCAGGGCCAAAACCTCTCACTCTTTGAGAGGAAAACCCGCACAAATTCTTCTTATAGAGATTCCAATTGACGAATACCAAGACCGTGACCCTTGACCTATTTCACCACTTCCAAGACCAAGACACAGTCAACCTTCTTCCGTTGTCCTATTTCTCCTTGATCTTCCTTTGACTGAGATCATCTTTCCAATTGAACGGACTGTGGTTCCTTGACCTCCTTCAATACATTGAGCATCATGCCAATATAGTACTGAGATTACTTCACTGTAGCACCAACTGTGATTAGCACCGAACCTGTGATTGCCTTCCGAACTGTAATTAGCACTGCACCTGTGATCAACACCGAACCTGTGATTAGCGCCAAACTGTGATTATCACCGAACCTGTAATCACCTTCCAAAATCACAAAGAGAATCCAAACTTCCTTCCTGTCTAACCCATCCGAAAATCTCAGAGGTATATCTCCAAAATTCTGTCTCTGTGGTATAAGCCGAGGTGCCTTTATATAGTTGTTCGTCCATCAATATAAGCCGACCTGAGCATGTGAACCAGTGTGTCTATTTTATGAGCCGACATGTGTTTATTTAGTTATCTTTGAGGCCGACATAGAGAAGAGGAGAACCGTGCTTGTCTTTCGAGGCCTACTAGACATTTTGTAGACTCATATTCATTGACTTAGGCTCAAGAAGAGCTCTTCATACATGACATTAATTCCTTTGACTCTAAATAACAAATCCTAATGCTCTCAAATGAGTAAAACTATAAATAAAATCACTTTCTCATGAAACCCATGAAGCAAGGCTTACAAAAATAATTTCATTACATCATTTAAGTCACAATTACATGCCATTATGAAGACCGAACCTAGTTACACTTTTCAATAGAAGCTAGTAGCTGATGGTGTTGTACAGTAGTATGTAAATGTCATAGTGGAAGGTACAGGAACAAGTACTGAAGACCAGTACCAGGGATAGACAATGGCATAAGATACAGGGTACAAGCTTGAGACCGAGAAAGCTTAATTCAGCTCAAGAGGATCTTCTGAGACTGATTTTTGTTAGTGTTTGTCTCCAGGTGAGGAATGTGATCCATCAATCAATGAGACATTGGCAGGGGTGCTAAAAGCTAGATAACTGATAGTGACCTCATGGTTACACAAGTAGTCATTTACATGCAAAATCATGGCCAATGAAAGACCAAAAGTCAGACTGCATGCTATAAAAGAACATCAATACTGTGTACATGTTATCCTCATGTCTTGAATATGAATGGTTTGTGCTATGCATGCGCAATTCCTTTTGTTAATAGTATATCTGCAATACAAAATTAAGATGATCTACTTCCACTCTTTAAAGACACACTGCTCAACACCAGAATGCAGACTACACAGAAAACAATCTACTCTGCACCTCCTGGAAAGAAATGGTAGCTTGCTTTCAAAACACAAATGGATTTCTCCATCACCCTTTCAACATTTTCCCCATAAGCAAGAGAGTACATCTTCAGCTTCCAATGTTCTCAAAAATCTATATTATAAATATGTTTCTGCAAACACACACAACTGTCAAGAAGCAATTCCTCCTCTCTGTTCCACTCTTTCATTGTGTGCTTGCATCAAAATGAATGAATGATTTAGTCTTTTTCACTGCAATATTCATCTCAATAACAAATATTTTGACAGACACAAGGGTAACAATGCAAGAATTGGAGAAGCCCCATCCAACATCAAACTAGATTATAAAGGCTATGGAGGCAGCATTTACAGATATGAACATCAGCTTATCAGCAGTCATTCCAGAAATGATGTTCAGGCTCCAATCCCATATATGATATTAGAGTTGGCGGTTGCACCAGTGACAGATGATTTGCAATTACAGCTTCATTCCATTTGTAATTGTAGTTTCAAAAACTATCCAAATTCGTATTACAGACTTCAGCCTTAAGGAATTAGGTTTGCATTTCAATCATTCTCCTTGCGTATTTAAATCAGGATAGTATATTTTAATGTCGAGACAATAGATTTGCCACAGATTTGCTTCTCTCCAAGTACTTTGTCAGCATTTAAATATGATATAGATTTTTTACTTACTGAGCCTGTCAATTTTTAAATTTTTTGCAATGATTTTGCCAAGTCGCAACTTGGCTCTCCCTCTTCAGTTTGCCAAGTCAGTCCCAAGTCCAAGTCATATGACTAGAGAGGGAAATTTAGAAAATTAAAAATATGACAACCAAACTTTCAATTCACTTTTAAAAAATAGTGCTTTTGTAAGCGTTGATAAATAGGTCTACTATTTCAAGTACAGGAGCGATAAAAACAAATCTAACAGAAAAACCTTCTTGTTATTAATCTGCATCAAAGCAGTAAAGAGAACCTTTTGACTGCAGATGCAATGAATCTTTATATACTGAGATGACTAGAAGTTATGAAACCAAAAAAGCTTACCCCATCCTCTCCTTTCTTTTTGGGCATAGGGTGATCATCAGTAGAATCCCTCGTCCGCCTAATCCTTTTACTTGATGATTCATTCTTATGTAATTCATGAGACGGATCACAAGCTTCATTCCTAGTACTCTGCCCTGACACTGTAGCGGAATGCCTTTTGCGCTTACGTGTTGCAACAGACTGGTCATTAGCTTGATTAACCTCAGGAGGCTCCTTCTGTTTATTTTCCACAACATTTTGATTTTTCCCAGATCCACGGCCTTGGCGAATATATGTTTTTTTCAATTCCATGGAGCTCTTAGTGAATGCTTCCTTGGCTGCAACCACAGCTGCCTCAAACTTTCCAGATTCACATTTATCTGCAAAAACCTGTTATTCATCCAATATTAATGCAGAATTATATATACTTGAATGTCACAAAGACAACCAAATGTACTCCTTATTAGCAAAAATTTCCAGCAATAATAAGAGGCCATGAAGGTCAGAATGAGAGAAGTCAACAAAAATCTGTCTAATTTTAAATCAATTCCAATTTATAATTTCTCATTACAAACTGGCTGTACGGCAAAAAACATGGCATATTAATAACAGATTTAAGACAGATGCCATATGATACAAGCAGCCTTTTCAGATATGATTGGCTAGCCTGTGTTTCGATTTATTTAGTCTTAACAAGCTATTTCACCTCCTATCCTTGTTAGAAGATCAATTTTACTTCTGATTAATTATTATTCATTATTGTTAATATGTGGCAGTTATATTATTGCTGCTACCGAAATGCAATGTATTCAGTGTTCAGCCCCACAGTAAATAGGATGATGTATATGAAAAATACAGCTCAAGTTTAATAAAAATTATCTATATTCATATCTTTTGCTCTCTTATATATCATGTTTAACCATCTCTCCTACATATTTAGGTGTGTGATCAAGCCACCTTTCCATGCCACTAATTCTGCATATCAGCCTATGATTGATGGTATAGCTTCATGTGGTCCGCGCTTCAAAGAGGCCCTAGTATTCATGATATCATGCATACACTTTTAAAAAAAGAGGTCCAAAGAATAGATGAGTACCTCATAAAGTTCAAGTAATCATGGAGCAAAACAGGGTGCCTAATTGTTTCTTGTGTATGACTGATGGCAGATCCCATACGATTTTAAATTCTTTTCCCAAAAGGTACCATGTTTCTCGAATCTGTGGATGCATCTGATCAACTGAAGGATGCACTGTTATTATTTCATCTTTTGGATGAAGTGGTTGTGGAAGTAGGGGAAGAGATTGTTGTACAGGTGATCACAGAGAATCTAAGTCACCTGACACGGGGACACGAAGGAAACGAAGGACATGAGGATTCGAGTGTCGGACACGGACACGGTGACCCCCTGGAACAGGACACATCCGGACACGTTATATATTATTTTATTAAAATATATATATATATATATATATATATATATATATATATATTAAAAATTAGATATTTCTTACACAAATTCATATAAATTCATTGATTCAAACATAGACCTTCATCTAGATGTAAGTTTTACAAAGATACCAAGTAACATTATGCATACAAACACAATTGTGACATATTCATCAATGATCCAATAGGAGAAAGACAAGACACTGTAGTTTTCTCATTAAGTCATCAAAATCAAAATGTGTTACATAGGTAGTACAATGCCAATGGAAAATAGAAATAGCAAATACAAAACAACTACAAGCCTCAAGGCCGTAGGTAGCTCATGAGTCATCTATCCTCATCATCAAAATCAGCATCATTGTACTCATCTTCATGGTCACCATTGCTCTCCTCTGTTGCATCTTCCTCCTTTGTATCCAATGTCATCTCTGCATCTGTTGGTGTGGAGGATGACCCCTCTACAGTATCACCATCATCAAATGTGACAGGCTCTAGCACTGGCTCATTGAGATCCAAGTTGGCCAATGTCAACTCAACACCGTTGTCCAGACCCATATCATCAAGAAAGACATCCCACATCTTTGTCTTTCCTTTCAACCACTCATCCCTCTGCCTGTAAATAAGACGAAGGTTGGTGTGCACCTACACAATTGGTCTCTGCCCTGGATTGCTCAAGCCTACTCGTCTTGACACTATACAAACTCTCAAATGTGCTCCAATTCCTCTCACAACAAGAGGATGAAGTCACCTAAGAGAGGAGCCTCATGGCTAACTGTTGTAGAGGAGGGCTTGTTGCCCACCAAGAATAGGGATTCTTAGCCCCCTTGTCT
This sequence comes from Pinus albicaulis, assembly GCA_034641835.2. NCBI lineage: Eukaryota > Viridiplantae > Streptophyta > Pinopsida > Pinales > Pinaceae > Pinus > Pinus albicaulis. Next base: position 1,325,464,779 of record CM076583.1, read on the forward strand.
TTAATAAGATCATATCCTACAAATCAACTAGTGCCAGTGGAAAACTCTGCAGAGGCATCCTCCACCTCATCAAGGGATGCTCTATCCTAAAAAATATGCCTGAATGCATCTTTCCTCCCTTGTGAGATTTCACCATCCATCTGAGGAGTGAATCTGTGGGAAGGTCCAGCATTCTGCCACTCATGGCTGTAATATTTTGGGTTCAAGGAGTGAGCCAAACAATGTAAAGGTGTGCAATTCTTGTCCCATCTGCTGACAAGAATATCATGTATAGTGGTGAAGAAGGGCTCTGGTGATGTCTCATACTCGAGGCACTCACTCTGTAAAATAATGTTCCTCACAGACTCAATCATGGAATCCCATCCCTCATAAACCTCTCCTAGGATGGGTTGGTCTGCATCTGCAAATCGAAGCAAGGAAATGATAGGGTCCATGATCTGAATAAGTAGATCTACCCTCTCCCACCAAGCATCATCTAACACTATGTCGTTCACTCTTTTTGAGGCTGTTTGATCTGTCTTTCTCCAAAAAGACCAAAACCAAAAAATAACCATGGCCCCAAGAGCGGTCTTGAGTCTTGACCTCCCTCAACCTCTTCAACAGGATGAATGAAGAGGCAAACCGTGTATCCGCAATCATTAACAATGATAGATTGGTGTACGCCTTGTAGATAGTGAGGGCATTTGTATGGTTTTGTACGAAGTTGCAGATATGTCGTGCATCCTCGATAATGCTTCCAATCCAAAGCACATTAGAAGCAATAGATTCCAGTGCTTCAATGAATGGACAATGCAAGGTGTCCAAAATACTTGTGGATATTTAGCTTCCACAATCATGCTAGAAGCTTGCGAACAAGTGCATTATCTATAATGATTTGCACACAAGAATCAACACCTACATCTTCAATAACTTTAATAAACAACTCACCCATATATTGTGCATCCTTGTATTGTCCAAGTGCATCCACTGATTTCAAGAAAACTTGACCATTCAAGGAAGACACCATGAAGTTGATGAGTGGGTGTCGTGCTGGATCTGTGCATCCATCGAAAACAATGCTAACCCCAGATGTTGGCCATGCTGATTTAATAGGCTCAGGCATTTTTTCCACCTCTTTCTTTGCCTTCGTCAACAATGTGGTTCAAAGCTTCTTTGACCCAAGAGGCACATACCCTGATGGAGCCCCTTGAATTAGAGCTCAGCACATCTCAATAAATAGAGGTGAGCGTGCAACATTGAAGGATATGAAGTTCTGATAGAAAGAAAAGGTAATGGTGAGATGAAGCTCTTCCTGCTTCTCTTTCCATTTCTTTCCTCTTTGCTAAAGACACATGTGTACAAGATGCAATTCCACGACTTGGTAAAGCCAACAAATAAGCTTTCACACGGTATTAAGTGCTCATGAAATGATTGTGGCAATAATTGTATTTCCAAGTAACATTGCCTCCTCCCTTCATCTTGCTTCCTCGCCCTGCCTATCTTGTGACATATTTCCACAATGGATATTTGTTATCTTGAGGTTGTTGTCTTCCCTCAACATTTGAAGTTGTTGTTGCAGCCCTACTTCCAATAGATGGAACACTTGCAAACCCTGATATAATAGGAACAGGAGGGGCATCTCCAATGGGGACATTCTTCCCCTTCCTTTCTTCCCTTGATTGAGCCATGAATGCTATAAAAAATAAACAAAAAATGCCCAAATTTGTAAAAAAAATGCACATGCAAACCGAATGCAAAAAAAAAGAGAGGCAATGCACTTACCTGTTGCTTGAATCTCCTTGAAAATACTCCCTTGCTCCTTGCTCCTTTGCAAACTCACAATAAACACAATGTGACAAATGAGGGGCCAAACAGCCTTTTTAAAAGCCGCGGAGGGATTTTTTTCCATCGGTCGTGTTCGGCAAATCGGGACACGATCATGTCCTATACGGACAAGATCGGACAAGAATCTGGCCGAATCGTGTCCAATTCGCCGGATTCGGGACACGACGCCCTCTTAGAGCGAATCCAGTTTCTTGGCAAACAATGCTTCTAACTACGTTGCAGCTGGAAAGATGTTGGAGGAGAGACACCCCACCATTTGATGAACTCCATGTCTAGCCCATTGTTTGGACCTCATGCTTGAGGGTATTGACAAAAATTGAATGCGTGAAGAAGTGTGTGTACGAAGCAAAATCCATAACTAGGTACATCTACAACCACTCATGGGTTTTGAACCTTATGAGGAAACACACTGTGGGTAAAGAGCTTGTTCAATCAGCCATTACACAATTTGCAACAAACTTTCTTTTGTTGCAATCCACTATTCAGCGAAAACCCAACTTGAGGAAGATGTCTACTTCAAATGAATGGAATGCAACTCAATGGAGAAAAAAGGCAAAATGTAAACGAGGGGTTGACCATATGTTTTGAAATAATTTTTGGAGAAAGGAAGAAGAGATTGTGTTATTTAGTAAGCCTCTTGAGAGAGTGTTGTGGGTGGTATATGGTAATAAACCCACCATGCATTTTGTTTATGAAGCCACGGTTTATGCCAAAGAGGCTATAAAGTCAGCATATGGGGATAAAAGACAGAAGAATCTTCCTCTATAGAGAATCTACTTAAACCCAAGGGATGCAAGTTAAATTTTCAAAATTTATTTTCTCTTCTATTCATTACAAAAGCTTTGCCTAACATTCCAGAAAGATTGATGAATATTTTTTGTATTTTAACTTTGAAGGTACCATTACACAAGATTTTGAATCAAATGGGGAGGTAAAAGAGTGATGCATTGACTGCATGGTCCCAAATCCAAAGATTCAAGACGAGATACAAAGCAAGCTCTTGAAATTCAAGGAGAGTATTGGTACCTTTGGCATGTTTATGGCCATAAGAAGCAAAATAATCCACCATGCATGAAATCTCAAGTTTTCAGATTATAATACTCATTGCCAGAATTGAGACGAAGTTTCAAAATCATTTGCCAATATTTCTTTGCCTTCAACTCTTATTGCAACATATTGGTGGCAACAGTTTGGTAGTTAGTGCCCTGATTTGCAAAAATTTGCAATTCAAATATTGAGCCAAACATGCAATGATTTAGAGTGTGAATGGAATTGCAGCGGTTTTGAGCTTATGACACCAAGAAGTGAAACTGTTAAGAGCAAAAGCAGTTGAATGGCATGGTTTTAAATTTAATACAACATTAGGGTGAGGCATAATTAATTGTTGAACAAGACTCTTGAACCAAGCAACATAGTTTTGGGGGATTACGATCCATAATAGGAGTTGGTTATGGAGATTCAAGTACCAACATTTGACAATGAAGACCTTGCTTGGATGGACTTGGACCAACTTCCACATGGAGAGATATCACTACCCTTAGAACCAGGGGAATCAAAATTTGGTATCCCACTGTAGATTCTACTCATTCTATGGAGGAGGATATGGAGGATGATAATTGTGATGATTATGATGATAGTGATTAGTACTAGTAGTTGTAGGACAATAGTATTGTAGCACTATGCTTATTTTTGGACTCTAGAGGCCATTTAGAGCCTATTTCTTGATATATTTCGGTTCAAACTCCAGAGATGCATTGCACTAAGTATTATTTCGGTCATATGCACTCTGGCTCTATAAATGAGAACTTTTGCATACATTGTGTCTAATTGATTTGGATTCATATGGATGCACATGAATATATATGTTTTTTTCAATTTTCGAATATGTCATGTATTTTTTGGTCAACCAATTTTTCCCTGGTTCCAGCTCAATTCCCAGATTTGGGGTTGACTAGTTTGATGACCAATCCGGCTCCAATACCATTTTTGGATGAACAATCTATAGATGTCCTCTCAAATGGCCTTGTTCAATTCCTACCTAGTCAGTAAATAATGACCTTACACATCTAGGTAGTAGCTAAAGTGGGAACAGCATTCTGGGGAGATAGTCGCCGACTAAATAAGCTAATTCCTTTCAAAGCAAACCGTAACTTTCTCTCCTAGAGTAGAGTCCTTGAAGGTTCTAACCATATGTAGGAAATATACCAAACAAAAGATAGACTCATGGTGAAAGGGGCGGACTTTCAACTTTACCTAAGTAATGGACTACAAAATTGTAGATTTGCATTAGATGATGCACTTGAGAAGCATGATCTAAAATCTCTCCATCCGGGCCAAAATTATCTATAGCAACCTCAGTCCCCACATCTCTCAACTACAAAGATTTGTAGGTATAATAATCAACTTCATGAGGTGAAGTTTGGATGAGATATCCTCAAACTGACCCTAGAAACAGTGTCTCTCGATGAGGACTAGGAAGTCTTAGCCTTTGCTACAGTAAGGTTGGAGGTCATCATGCATGCTAAACAAGGCCCCTTGAGTTGGACCCTCAAGTAGGTGTCAATTGATGTAATTCAAAAAGAACATTCTTCAATGCATTAAATATCACAACCTTGGTTTTACCTAGCTTGACTATTATTTGTTAGAGATCAGAAAACCTAGCCATAGTGTCAATCTAACTTTGTAGGCCCTTAGGAGGAGATATGAGCAAGATCAAGTCATCGACAAAGACGAGTAAGGAAATCAACACCTGATGTAGAAGACATCCATCTCCTTCCTAGATGTGCTCACAAAGGAAAGACTCCAGTTCCTCAATGTAGATCCCAAAGAGTGGGAGAAAGGGGATACCCTTGATTTACCCTAATGGTACTCTAAAGGCAGTTAGAAAAGTTGTGTCATTCGAAGGCAACCCGAAGCCAACTCGCGTAGTCTCACAACACAAACTAAGAAGATCTACGCTAATGACACAAAGCCTCCTCAATTATAGCACTAAGTGTTAAGATGTGAACAATTTTATGGTACTTCGAGTGGAAACCAACCTATGCTCTAGCACTAAGGTGTCAACTCTCTAGCTCATCTGAAAGCAACTAATGCAAGACTATGGCATAAAGCTTGGAGAATGTGTCAAACCACGACAATTTGGTAATTGTTTGGATCGAAGCTACTCTTTGATTTCTGGATCAAAGATCTAGAGAACGATTTGTCTAGTACAAGAATTGTGAAAACCAAAACATGCCACATGGTTATACCGAATGCCATGCTTAGGGAATTCACCGTGAAGGCCTTCCTCATCTATCATTCTATTAATTTTCATAGCTCTAGTTGCTTCCTAATATCTCTCTCTAGGAAAAGGTAACATGAAAGGGGAGGGGATGTTGGTGGGGAGTTTTATAGGAATGTCATAAAGAGAGGTCCTAAAGGAGAACATGGACAGGGACTTGTGAAAATTTCTTAACTAAGAAACCCTACTGTTAAATCTCGATTTACTTCTCCTACTTGATTAAACATACAAGATATTAATTTGAATATTTAGAATTAACATCGAAGTAAATACAATTAACAACCTACACATACAGATCATTTACTGAATAGCACGCTCATATGACAAAGTGACAGATTTTTCAGACAAATGTCCCCGGAAAAACCCAATGCAGGAAAACTGGTGCAGCAGATATGAGGTTTTATTATTATTAAGCATCGGTTTCTGAGTACATTTAGGGTGCCATAAACTCAGCTAACCCAACAAAGAAAACCTCGACAATCAGAGAAAATGTGAGATATACCTCACTCTCACATGTCCCGACTGATCTAGATGAGCAATTGGTGAAACCCCAGTTGCCTCTATGTAGCCTTTGCGCATCACCCTAGCTCTGCGTGGATCTGCTTCTCTCGGATCTCGGTTTCAGGCTTGTTGGCTCAAAAACCCTTCTTCTGACAGAATTTCGAACTTCTGCTTGGAGATGTTGCGCTGCCTCTACGTGGGCCTGCTTCACCCTCCTGAGGGACTACGTCACTCCCTCTGATGGTTACGCTGCCTCCACTTCGTCTCTACTATCCTTGCATTGCAATGTACTCTTGGCCCCCCTAACCAATCACTCCATCTACCCCTCGCTGCAACTCTAAGTCACTCAGATCTGATCTTCGTCCGAGCACTGTTGTGTCAGAAGAATTCGATCTCTTAGACTCTGTGTGTGTCTTCCAACTGACCCCAAGCCTTTCTTGTATACTTTACTCGTTGACACATCAACAGTCGTGATTTAATCTCTTATCGACAGCTTAGATTATAAGACTGCTTGATTCGCGTCACTTAGAAAATTTCATCACATGTGCTTAATTAATTCACTTTAATTTTTCTAATTCCCTTAGTTAGACTTAGGGTCCTCATTAAAAAAAATAATTATTTTAATATCTCCCACACCAAATGAAATTTCTCCAAACGCTTTCTAGGCTTTGGAGGTGTTGTGTGTCTTAGTTCCTCCACAAAATTTCGCTACCTCAAAATCTCAACACTCCCTCTAAGCACGGAGTGTGCTCTAGCAATACATCCACACAATGTATTACAAGATCTCGACATCGGTCTTTGCGTTGTCGATGCTTGGCCTGTTGCCCTTCATCCACTACATTGTTGCTTCCTGTACCGCTGCCCATGTCACTGCCACTGACACTGCTACATTTGTACTGCATCTCCCGCTCAATTTGTTGCATCATGCTGCCCGTAGCACTGCCACTGCTAATTGTTGCAATGCAACTCAATTGTTGAGAAGCAACTGAAGGACCCATGCCCAATCATTGACAGACAAGTCAAGCGAGTTGCATCTTATCACTGAAGTGCCCTTGGCTGCTGCTCTGCGATGTCCCCCTGAAGCCACTGCACTGCGTAAGCACTACATCCTTTGCGTTGCTGAAGTCCCATCAGCCCCTCTGCGTTGTTGCTTCTACGTTGTTGCTGCCTCTGCACTGTGTTGCTCCCTCTACAGCATCCCAACACTGCCCTCTACTTCACTGTGATCTTCTGCACCCACTGCGCCACTTGTCCCGCTACCGTCTTAAGGCTCCCATAGCTCGCATGTGATCCAAGAGTTGGGCTACTCAAGGATCCTACCGCCTTCCATCTGTAGCTGCTCTACAGATCCATATCGCCCCACTTACGTGGCTCATGGGCACTCATGGCTGCGTCATCATCACTCCCATCGTCCTTTGTTGTTGCTGCCTTGGATTCAGAATATCCTTTGTCCTTCTTCTTAGGACAAGTGCTGGCGAAGTGTCCAAGTTCACCACAATTAAAGCACTAGACCTTGGATAGGCCCCTCTTCTTCTTCCCTTGTTTCCTTCATTCCTTTGATGCAAGAGTTGCATCCTCTTCTTCTTCTTTCTTCACCTTGATTGTTCCGCTGCTACTTCTTTGCCTCTTGGTAAATCTCTTGATTTCTTCCTGACGGAGGATTGCCCACATGTCTGCCCAGTATGGTAACACTACCTTGCCCAATATGCTCTGGACAAACGTTTCCCATTTCTCAGTGACTGCATTCAAGGCAGTCCTAACCAAGAGCCCTTCATCTGGAGTTGCACCCATGGCAATCATTTGATCCCGGATAGTCTGGAGTCTTAAGAGGAAGGGATCTATCTCCTCACCCTTTCTACATCTCAAATAACCGCATCTGATTCTCTAGAAGCATTTTCCTTTGGACAAAGCCTCCTTGATACATCATCTCTAAAGCAGTCCACATTTCATTTGTCGTGTTCTTCCCGGCAATATGTGGCACGACGTGATTTTTTCACTCCATCCATGATCAAATGTTAGTCCGTGCTTGATTTTCCTTGAATTTCTTCAAAGGATCTGGATCGACAGGCACAGCTAGGACATTCTCAGCATGGTCCTTGATGTCGTACTCATCCAGGACTGTCAGGATCCTGGCCCTCTAGATAACGAAGTTAGACATGTCATCCAACCTGTCTTGATCTCCCAGTCCATGAGAAGCCATCTAGCTCAAATCTGTCATAACAGATACTCTTCTCCCTCTTTCTGCTGCAACACTCAACAAAAATATTGCATCTGGGTTTCTTGGCAATTAGAAACACTCTATAGTAGTTTCTCCCTCCGACAATTGATTTCCCTCCCGAAAATCCCTGGCCAACACAACTACACAATTCTCTACGATCACGCTCCTGATCAAATCTCAAATCTGTTTGGCGCAGATCTGTTGAGTAACTATCCTCCTTCCGCTCTTTGTCAACGTAGCTAGGAATGACTCTGCACCGTCAAAATCTCCAACACACCAGCAATTGTTGAAGATCTGAAGCCCTGCTTCTGGATCTCAACAATACTTCACAACATCAGAAGAAAAAAAAACTGGATTGCGTCCCTTTCGCTAGCCTTTGCGTGAGCAGACTAGCTCAGTGCAGCCTTTATGCAACGCAGGCTGCTCCTGCATCCCTCTGGAAGGCACTGCATTGTCTGTGCGTCATCCAGATGATATTGTGTCAGCCCCTGCATAGCCTCTGCTGGGACTGCATCCTCCTAATGTTGTGCCACACTCTCTGAATCTTTGTTGCTTCAGCAGCCTTCTGCAGCAAAAAATTCTTCAGTCGATTTTGTTGGAGATTCAGCTTGATCTGCAATGCTCTGATACCATGTGAAAATTTCTTAACTAAGAAACCCTACTGTTAAATCTCGATTTACTTCTCCTACTTAATTAAACATACAAGTTATTAATCTGAATATTCAGAATTAACATCGAAGCAAATACAATTAACAGCCTATAGATACATATCATTTATTGAATAGCACGCTCATATGACAAAGTGACAGATTTTTCAGACAAATGTCCCCGAAAAACCCAATGCGGGAAAATTGGTGCAGCAGATATGAGGTTTTATTATTATTAAGCAGCAGTTTCTGAGTACATCTAGGGTGCCATAAACTCGGCTAAATCAACAAAGAAAACCTCAGCAATCAGAGAAAATGTGAGATATACCTCACTCTCGCAAGTCCTAGATGATCCGGATGAGCCACTAGTGAAACCCCAGCTTACTCTGCGTAGCCTCCACGCAGCAACAGTGTAAGACTGCGTAACCTGGGCTAAGGAACTGTGTCACTCTAGCTCTGCGTGGATCTGCTTCTCCCGGATCTCGGTTTCAGGCCTGCTGGCTGAGAAACCCTTCTTCTGACAGAATTTCGGACTTCTGCTTGGAGATGTTGTGCTGCCTATGCGTGGCCCTGCGCCACCCTCCTGAGGGATTGCGTCACTCCCTCTGATGATTGCGTTGCCTCCACTGCATCTCTGCTACCCTTGCTTTGCATTGTACTCTTGGCCCTCCTGACCAATCACTGCATCTTCCCCTCACTGCAACTTTGAGTCACTCAGATCTGATCTTCGTCCGAGCACTGCTTCTTCAGAAGAATTCGACCTCTTAGATTTTGTGTGTGTCTTCCAACTGACACCAAGCCTTTCCTTTATAATTTTCTCGTTGACACATCAACGATCGTGATTTAATCACTTATCGACGGCTCAGATTAAAAGACTGCTTGATCCACATCACTTAAAACATTTCATCACGTGTTTAATTAATTCACTTTAATTTTTCTAATTCCCTCAATTAGACTAAGGGTCCTCATTAAAAAAATAAGTATTTCAATATCTTACACACCAGATGAAATGTCTGTAAACGCTTTCTGGGTTTTGGAGGTCTTGTGCGTCTTAGCCCTCCACAAAATTTCAAGGCTAGAGCACACCCAATGCTACCTCAAAATCTCAACAGGACTTAGATCTAAGGGAATGATTTGGTGTTTAAGTAAATAGGTACACCATAAGGTTTTTAGGAAGTGGCAGATTCCAAAAGTGGAAAAGACATTTATATTGGAAAACATCATCTTTTACAAATAGTCTATTATAAATTTATCAATCCACATAAGAAATAACACGATAAGAGCTTAGAAAATTAGAAATGACATACGGGGTACAAGGAAATTGACTCTTTGCTTTGAAAAACTGATAGTTCTGCTTAATGGATCGACGGGTTGAAATGGGGGGAAAAAGCTCAAGGGGTCAAAATTGGCCTATGTAAACTGTATTTCACATAGTAGTATTAATTATTTGCAACTTTTCTTCAAGCCCTACATATGGTTCTGCCAAACTTTGTTGGTTTTAGTGGTTGAAGAATTGGTGATGGAAAGACACACACCCTAAACTACTGATTATTGTATCTCATAGCAACTAGATAACATTGATACAATTTCATTGTGTCTAATGCCTACCCTAAATCCTTCGCCATTTAGATACATTGCAATACAAAATAACCGAATAGCAAATAGAATAGATTACCATTCATCCTAAGTCACAGGGCTCATTGAACTTCAACCTTGAGGCTCAAAGTTCAATGAACCTCAAAAAAGAAATTGACTAAGGTTCCATTGGTTAGGTTTAGGTTTGCTAAGTTTATTTCAACCTATGAAATGCGTGCTCAGAGCTTCAAAGCTCCATACAATCATTAAATGTTGTTTGTTCTATTTAGTGTTGAAAATGCAGCAAGAAAATCTCAGTTTGACCTTGTCTTGCTCAAACTAGAGAAAATTCGAATTTCCACATCAGCAAAATCTTGGAAGCTCAAGTTCACTCAGTTAACTCAGTTAATTCGAGTTGGGGAAGCTTGAGTTCAGTTTAGTATAATTGATTGCTAATTTGTAGCAATCTATTTCAGAGTTGAGTTATTGTCAGTTAAACTAGTTCCAATTGTTGGAGAAACTAGTGGAAGGTCAAGTTATGCAGTGTAACATCAATCACACTCTATGGTCATCCAGTGAATTGATCAATCAGCCCAAAATAATTGTTGCATGCAGAGAATTTGAGTTACCCAGCTAAAATGGAGATTCTAAGGCAGTGTACTATCACTTGTAGACTAGTCCCATGTGTACAGGTGGTGCATGCAGTGAGAGAATGGGACTGCAAGAATTGTGGAATTTCCCTAAAAAATAGGGGTTGATTCATCAAGGAACAACAAAAGAAAATAGGAACTTGGAGGCTTGAAAAATTGGCTAAGTATTGACCAGGTTCAGTGAGTCAAGTAGAGGGAGAGAGACTATACACTTGCAGGTTGTGCACATGCTTGAGCAAGCATTGTATTCCATCTCTATTCTTTGATTAATGCAATATAGATAGTAAGTGGTTTTGAGCAATTGCTTTCCCCTAGATAAATCCTTGTGCATGTGTGATGTTTCTTCTTGCATGTTAATGATATGTGTTCTCGATCATGAATTAACTTCTGCAGATCAGTAGAGTAGCTTTGAGTCTTGTGATTAAGTAAATTTTATGAACAGTTTCGAATATACACAATAATTTCTACATGGTATCAGAGCAGGATTCACATTAGAGAAGAGATTTCGAAGTTGTCTTTGTAGGAGGATCGGCTTTGGAGGATTAATTCTTCAAAGCTAGAAGGATGGCATTCAATGGACTAAGACTTGAGTAAGCCCTTGAGGGAAGCTTGAATTATGTTGCTTGGAAGGACCACATGGAGGTAGTGCTGGAAGATAATGGGTTGAAGGAGGAATTCATTGATACTGATATTCCGAAACCAGCAGGAGTTAATACTCAGAATCTAGCAGAATGGAAGAAGTGTGTAGCCAAGGCGAGGAGAATCTTATTGGAGGGAGTACGAGACCATATTGTCTCAAATCCCCATGGGAAAGAGACTATGTATGCAATGTGGCAAGCATTCACAGATCTGTTCCAGAATAGCAGCGACCACAGGAAATTGACACTCAAAAATAAACTTCAAAGTATCAAGATGCAGAAGAATGACTCCATTCAGCAGTATCTCAACAAGTCCACACAATGTCGTGATGAACTTGCAGGAGTTGGTGTCACAGTCTTAGATGATGAATTGGTGAGCCTAGCCCTTCTAAGCCTTCCCAAGAGTTGGCACAACTACTAAGATTCAGTGAATGGGAGGGAGAAACTACCAAATTGGGAATCCCTATGGTCGGATTTTCTTCAGGAGGAAATAAGGCGGAATACTAGAGATGGGACTTCTTCCAAGGGCGATAATGAATTAAATTGTGTTAGATGGAAAAGCAAAGAAGGGAAAAGGGAAGAAATTCCAATCCAAACCAAAGTCCAGTCAAGGGGGCATGAAGAAAGACTTGTCTAGAATCAAGTGCTTTCGCTGTCGTGAATCGGGGCACTATGCCACGAAGTGTCCACACAAGAAATCAAGCAAGAAGACCTCAGGAACAGCGGCAGGTGAAGCCTTGGCTTCACAGTTCAAGCTTGACTTCACCCTCATTGCATGCATGGCAAGCACAGTGATGGGAAGTGTGTGGTACCTGGATAGTGGTGCCTCATTCCACATGAAGAAGAAAAAAGAATTTTTCAATGACTTGGAGGAGAAAGATCTCCAGATGCACATCAAGATTGGAGATGATGGAAAGTATAGCGCGACCAGTATCGGTACAGTCACCTTTCAAAGGGAGTCTATACAGTCAACTCCCCTCTTAGGTTCAAGGATATGATGTTTGTTTCGGGCCTAAAGAAGAATCTTGTCTCCGTTGCAGTTTTGGAAGAAGCTAGATGTGGAGGATTATGTTGCATTGAGCACAAAGGCAGAGAAGGTGCAGAATCGGGATGTCGATAAACTATGGCATAAAAGACTTGCCCATTTACATCATGGAGCCTTGAAGATCATGCAGTAGATAACCACAAGCCTTCCCAAAGGACCACTGCAGCAGCAGGAGACATGCAAAGGGTGTACTCTGGAGAAATACACAAAATCCACCTTCCATGATTGGCAGAGCAGGGCGCATGCAGTCCTTGAAAGGATCCACTCTGATGTCTGTGGACCTTTCTCCACAGCCTCCACTGCCAAGCACAGGTATTATGTGATATTTGTAGATGATTTCTCACGGAAGAGTTGGATCTTCTTCATGTAGAAGAAAGCCCAAACATTATGCAAGTTTGTTGAATTTAAAGCACCTATTGAGAAAGAAACTGGCAAGAAAGTGAAGGCTCTCAAAAGCGATAACGGAGGTGAGTACGTGTCGAATGAGTTTAAAAATTTATGTGCAAAGGAAGGCATTTGACAGTAACTAACAGCACCCCACAATCTATAGCACAACAGAGTGGTTGTGAGGAAGAACAGAAGCATTGTGGGAGCAGCAAGGGCAATGTTGCATGACTCGGACCTACCTCTGCACTTGTGGGTCGAAGCATGCAACACAGTGGTCTATTTGCAAAACCGAAGTCTGCATCGGATTTTGGGCATGATTAGACCAGAAGAGGCTTTCCCAGGGAGGAAGCCGGATGTGTCACACTTCAGGATCTTTGGAGCCTCTGTCGACTGCCATGTCCCCAAAGATGCCAGGAAGAAGCTAGAGCCAACAGCAAAGTTGGGGATATTTGTGGGGTACACAGAAACACCTCACAACTATCGTGTGTACTTTCCATCCCTTAGAATGACAGTTGTGCGAAGGGATGTGAAGTTCGATGAGGAGAAGGAAAATAGGTGATCTCTTGAAAGGGAGATTCAGTTGCAGCTTGATCTGGAGCTGTTGACTCCAAAGGAATAACCTCAAGAAGTTGTGGAGCAGCCACAAGTAGAGAAGCATCTAGTGGAGACAATCACTTAGGCAGAGACATCAAGAGAAGGAAGGAAATGAACCAGAGATGCTGAGAGACCTGTGCAGGATGCAAGGGAGTATGTGGATGCTCCCTCAAATCAACGCAAGTAGAGAAGATCGCCAAATCGGTACACTAGTTACATGGCTCTGATGACTGAGCTTGTAGAGACTGAGCCATCCTCTTTCGAAAAGCAGTAGAGCAACCTGTATGGGTTGATGATATGGTAGAGGAATATGATTCCATTGTAAGAAACAGTGTTTGGGAAGTGGTCCCAAGACCAACAAATAAATCACTGGTAGGTTCAAGATGGCTTTCCAAGGTAAACCATGCAGCAGACGAAAGCATAAAGAAGCGTAAGGCCAGATTTGTGGCAAAGGGGTACTCTGAGGTTGAAGGAATTGATTATGAGGAGACCTTTGCTCCTGTAGCAAGGTACTCGCCCATCAATTCAATTCTTGCTCTGGTTGCACAGATGGGGTGGAAGATCCACAAGATGGATGTGAAGACAGCATTCCTCAATGGAGTTATTGAGGAGGAGGTGTACATCAGGCAACCAGAAGGTTTTGAGACCTTTGACAGAGAATCGCAAGTGTGCAAACTCAAGCGAGCATTGTATGCTTGCTACACCGGGATCGAAAACTATCTCACCAACTTGGGCTTCACCCAAAGTGAAGCAGATGCAAACCTCATTCATATTTTGGTAGAAAGTAAATTGTTGATTATTGTCTTATATGTTGATGAATTGATTTTAACTGGTGATGAACAGCTGATTAGATCTTGCAAGGAGGACCTTGCAAGAGAGTTTGAAATGAACAACATGGGTCTCATGCACTATTTCCTCAGATTGGAAGTATGGCAAGGAGAAGGGGAATTGTTTGTCTCTCAGGGCAAGTGTGCCAACGAGATACTTCAGCAGTTTTGCATGTAGAGTTGCAAACCGATGGAGACACCTCTAGCGACCAACTGGAGGAAGGAGGATGCCACTTCAAGTGAGGAAGTGGATGATACAGTTTACCGACAGTTGGTGGGTTCACTCATGTATCTTGTGAACACACGGCCAGGCATGTGCTATGCAGTCAACCAGTTGAGCCAAGCTATGGATCGACCAACCAAATTATTTTGGAGGGAAGCTAAGCGTGTTCTACGATAACCTCAAATGCACTACTCAGTTTGGACTATGGTACAGATGGACAAAGGGAGTGAAGCTATGTGACTTCACATATGCAGATTGGGCAGGGAGTCCATCAGATCTGAAAAGCACATCAGGAGGAATTTTCAGTGTTGGGTCTGTAATGGTTTCTTGGTATAACACAGAGCAAAGATCTCTGGCACTCATCTCAACAAAAGCAGAGTACATAGCTGCAAGTCAAGCAGCATGTGAGGCAATCTGGATGAGAAAGATTCTTGCTGGGTTATTTGGTCAGATGATGGATCCTACTGTGATTTACTGTGATAATCAGAGTTGCATCAAGCTCTTTGAAAATCATGTTTTTCACAATCAATCAAAGCATATAAATATCTGGTATCACCATCTATGAGATTGTGCGCAAAGGCGGAAAATGTTGTTGCAGTACATTCCAATAGAGGAACAAGATGTAGTCATTTTGACAAAGACTTTGTCAAGAGGAAAATTTGAGTTCCATAGAGGTAGGATCGGGATGGATGATAATCCCTTTCTTGCTGAGAGGGAGTGTTGAAAATGCAGCAAGAAAATCTCAGTTTGACCTTGTCTTGGTCAAGCTAGAGAAAATTCAAATTTCCACATCAGCAAAGACTTGGAGGTAGTTAACTAAGGTGACATGGCACTTGTCACTCAATTAACTCAATTAATTTGAGTTGGGGAAGCTTGAGTTCATTTCAGTATGATTGATTGCTAATTTGTGGCAATCTATTTCAGTTAAGTTGAGTTATTGTTAGTTAATCTAGTTCCAACTATTGGAGGAACTACTGGAAGGTCAAGTTGTGTAGTGTGACTTCAATAACACTCAGTGGCCATCCAATTAACTGATCAATTAGCCAAAAATAATTGTTGCATGTAGAGAATTCGAGTTACCCAATTGAGATGGAGATTCCAAGGCAGTGTACTATCAATTGTAAACTAGTCCCATGTGTACAGGTGGTGCATGCAGTCAGAGAATGGGCCTACAGGAATTCCGCAATACAATTGAAGAATTTCCCTAAAAAATAGGGGCTAATTCCTCAAGGAACGGCGCAAGGAAATAGGAGCTTGGAAGCTTGAAAAATTGGCTAAGTATTGGCCAGGTTCAGTCAGTTAGGCATAGAGATAGACTATACAATTGCAAGTAGTGCTCAGGCTTGAGCAAGCATTGTATTTCATCTTTATTCTTTGATTAATGCAATACAGATAGTAAGGAGTTTTGAGCAGTTGCTTTCCCCGCCTGTGTGATGTTTCTTCTTGCATGTTAATCTTGTGTGTTCTCGAACGTGAATTAACTTCCGCAAATCAGTAGAGTAGCTTCAAGTCTTTAGATTTAGTAAATTTCATGAGCAATTTCAAATCTACACATTAATTTCTAAAATTTAGTTCAGATTATGAAATGTGCCCTCAAACCTTCAAAGTGTAGAAAATCCACAAAATTCTGATACTGCTAATATGAACAATTTGAAACTAAATTCTTTTCATATAGACATAGAATTTCCCTACATATTTTGCAGTGAAATAGGAACAGAAATAAACACACAATCCCACAGTTCAACAATACAATTTTTCTAGGGAACCCAACTGGAAAACCTTTTGTTTGATTGAGAATTTTATTGATAGATGAATGAGCAATAGATCTCTTACAAAACATTATAGCTTCAATAGAGAATACAATGATCTCCCTGCTTGAACTAAGCTTGAAACAATCTGCATGACCCTTGATCCCTATGCCTTCTTGCCTTGCCTGGATGAGCTCTAAAATCCTTGTGCCTCCTATTTCCTTGTGCGTGAGGAACTCCTATTTCTTAGGAATTTCGTCCTATTTCCTACCGCATTCCCAAGGCAAGTTTTCCCTCTATCAACTCACACAAGCCTCCTACGTGACTCGCTCTCTCACAAGCTCATACACAAAACTCGTGCTCAAAAATTAATACAATTGTTCCTTTGTTCCTCCTTTTAAAACAATTTGAATGGCTAAATATAGCAAATTATATTTTAGGAAATTGATTTTGTGATTGATGAGTTAACTAAGTTGAACTAACTCATGCAACTCATCTCATCTCAATTCTAGAACTTGAGATTCAGTCACTTGTCCTTTTGCTAAATTAACTCACACTAGAAGACAAGAAACTCGGCCTTCCACTTCAGTCCATTAGTTAACTGCTTCATAACTCATCCTAACTTTTAGGAACGAATCTTAAATTATAGGAATTCGTCCTAACTTATATGGAACTTGAGCATGTCAAGGAAAAACACGTTGAGGTTCCTTTGATTAAGGCACAAATCAAGGAACTTTCTCGCTATTATTTTCAACACAAAACTCCATATAGCCATTAAAAGCACCCTTGGTGATCATTTGGCGTATACCTCAAATTTAACATGAACTTCCAATTTGGGCCCGAACTTTATACAAATTCATGCAAGTTCAAAAATCTGATGGAAGGGCATAAAAACAACCTAGCCTGTTAGGATGTTGTGTTCCATTAGAATTTAGAATGGCCTCAGCATGACAAGAGCCAATGAAATGCGTTGATAGGGTTACGTTTACTCCCGAGTCAACGTGATTTATATGAAAGAAGAGCATTGGGTTATGGTCCTTGGCAATTTTATTTCAGGTACACGGGCTAGCTTTACCTCGGTTATACTAGGGTGGGAATTTGGAATCAATAACTTAAGATAAAACTATTTCATGTTTTTATGGATATAAAACTTTTAAATACATTTGAAGTTATGAAAAATAATATATTTGATGAAAAATAATTTAGCCAATGAGTTATGGGCTATTTAAAAGCTTACATTAATCATAAAACTATAAATTCTGTTGCTTTCATTTATAATATATATTAATTGAAATTATAACTTTATAATATATATATATATATATATATATATATATTTCAAAATTTTCAAGATATATATATATATATATATACAGTTATAAATATATTTTTAATACTTGAAAATTTTGAAATATATATATATATATATGAGGATGAATATAATTCTGTTTGAATTCATATAATTATTATATCATATATAGCCAAACTTAATGGCGAACCTCATCCAAACCCTATGGAAAAATTCTAATTCAAACCGAACCTAAATGTTGCCGAACCTGAAACTTGTGTCATAGCATGCATCAACAAGAGAATATTATATGTAAAACTATAATTAGCACAACAAGATTACCAATCAATCCATCCAAAAGAAAGCCACTGCAATTAGACCTGATTGATGCTTATTAGAACAACCAATATAATGAGTATTTTGTTTTCACTATTATCTGAAACAGGGTTATTCTCCTGTATGGTTAGACTGCACATGACTATGCATGGCCTCGAATACTGAGGTTCTGCCTTTTACTAGTCTGTCATTAGATTAGGATATATGGATTCTGAACACACCTGGAACAAATTACCATGATGCTTAAATCAGTGAGTTTTCCTATTTATCTCATGTGTTGTTCAATTCAAAAATATTATGTAGTCTTGCAATATTCAGCACTAGACTTAAGTCAGTCCAACTATAACTTCATGGAAAATGTCAGCAGACCTGCTTTGCAAATTCTTCTCGATGTTTTGCATAGGGCAATACTTCTCCAGATTTCAGATAAGCACTGCACGCACAAAAATACACATTATGCTAAGAAGTTAAACCCACCTAAAAAATTAACCATTTAATTGCATCAACTAAAAAGAAAATAAAAAGCTGGATGTTTTATCTCATCAATAAAACAATCCGAGCGCTTGCTCAATTTTGTCTGCTAACACTACTGCCAGATTGCATAAGCTACCTGATCTCTTTAGATATTAAATTCAATGAAAATTATGTCTTTACAAATTTGTGAACTCACAAGTTTTGGACTCCAGAATCTTTTGAAACTCCAAGAAATCTAACACAAACTGAACCATTCTTTGTCTGTCTGCAAGTTTTGAGCATTCATAATTAGTTATTTAGTATTTGCATTTCAAAATAATCATAAACCCCAAAAAGGCAGTCTGCACAGAAACACGCACCTATTGAGACCTTCAGGAAGCTCTTCCTCTTTGACAACCTAACATTTGCAACCATGACATATAACAATTAGAGACTTCCAATCATCTAAATCCTTTGTAATTGAAGCAGATACAACCATAAATAGATGTTACAAATGTAACAAACATACTTGTGCTGGCCACCAATACTGGCCTCCACACTTTCCCCAAACAAGAGTCCTAGCAGGGTAAGAATCTCTCAGTATTTCTTCCTCTGTCGGCCACAAAATTTCAGAGCTTGCTGTTGCCCATCCTTTTGCACCTCCATCCTTACGCTTGCTACGATTCTTCTTCAATTTTGTTGACGATAGAGTCTTCCTCTGTGATGTTTCAGCTATTCCCTTGTTCTCATGCATATCCATTACACTTATTTGCTCCACGTTCCTGATAGAGTTACCCCTTTAAGAAACTAGGAAGAAAACAAAAGAACATTGTAAACTGAAACACTAATCAAGGAGGAAAATATCTTAATAAAATCCAACTTAGATAATGAAATTGGATACTTGCATAAGAAATAACAGGCCTTGTGCCACAAAAAGGAGGTTTCTGGATATTCTGTGATTACCTAAAGGCTAATACATTTGACAAAAACATCTATTTGCAAGACGATAAACAGATTCAGCAATTGATGTGAGTTTGAAATACAGATCATGCAAACCACTACCTAGCAAACTTATAGCCAAAGAAAATCGATGTTTTACATCAGCACTTGCAAAATGTTGCATATTGTTTCCAGAAACTCAATAGCCAAAGCAAATCGATGTTTCCCATAGCATTTACAAATTGTTGTAATTGTTTCCAAAAGGTTACTTCTTTAAATTCATTAGTTGTTTTCTGAAACACGCTAGCTGCTTTTGCTTTCCACTACAAGAAGACAATTGTATCCAAAGGTTGCAATACCATGGGTCTATGGGTGCAAAGCCCCATCACTTACAATACTCCCGATGCTACCCAAAACATCAACACTCCCTCTTAGCAAGGGATTTATTCTCACAACAGAACCTGGAAGTGGCTTTGCCTTCAAACCTGGAACACATTTCCACCCTTGATCTGCCACCACAGCAACTCCATATGATACAGAAGCAATTCCAGTGTATGACAGGGACCCTTCTTCAAAGACATCCTGCTCCTAGAAGCCTCCCGCTCCTTAGCATCCTGCATGCCATCTTGTACCATGATTTCCTGAACCTGAAGGTTGTCTTCCTCTAAGTTGATGGCTCCCTCTGAGCTTGCTCATTCCCTCTGAAGATTGAATCCCTCTGACTCCAGATCGTTGGCCTTCTCAGCCCTCAAGATCTTTGCTTGACCTTCACTCCAAGTTTCTCACTTGGATCTCCAATGGCTATCTCAGCCCTCTGACCATCTCAGTCCTGCCTTTTCAGTGTCTCTGCTATCACGGGAATAAATATGGGCTTTACTTGGCCCCTCCAAGCTCAAATCTCTTCACAAGACCTTCACACCTAGATCATAATGAATCTTTCAACCTCTTGTATTAATCTCCTCTCAAGATCCTAGCACATCTGATGAATGAATCTCTCATCCATTTCTCTCTGACTAAGCGCTAGGCTGCAGCCTGCAACTGTCCACAACTCCTCGTGTGAACGATTTGTTCCATGTCTCACTAGGCCAGCTATTCCTGGCCTTCACAGCCCATACAAGCAATCTTCCATACTTATCCAACTCTCTTGGCATGTACCACCAAAACACTGTTGCTACCTGCAACAGTTCCTACAACGTCCTCTTAGAGTTGTCAGTAGTGCAAATATCAAATCCAATTGCCCTTTTCAGAGAACATGCTCTGATACCATATTAGAATTTTGGGTAATAGACTTCATGCACACACACACACACACAAACTAGATATGGTAACAGTCTCAAATTAACTAATTAACTGAAACACACTGATGTACCTAGCTAGAAACAAATTTTTGCAGTGTAACTCATAAAACCAGCAATTAGATCATGCACAGTAACATATTACACATAAGTTTTTCACGATCAACAGTTCTTCATTTAATTCTTCTAAAAACCTACTCGGGCTCCTTATTTGTATAATGACCCTCAAGGAAATTACATATAAAACAATTGCCCTGGATCTTATCAAGTGGATCAAGCCCTAGATCCATCCTCAGTCTAGCTGATTTGGATCTCCTTTGTTGATTTGTGCTCTTTCCTCGAACCCGGGACAATTGTGTATCTCACTCACAGCAAATTTGCAATATTACTCATGCAATTATCTTGCTTACATGAGAGAATCCCTCTCTCAATGTCCATCTGCGAGAATCTCTTTGTCAATGTCTTGTGCCATTGCACGTCTTTGTGCTCTCTTGGCCCTCCATAAGCCCTCTTGGCCCTCCACAAGCCTAAGGGCTACTCAGCCTTCTCCTCCACAAGATGCTCTCTTGCCAACCACAAGAATGAGACACTCACCCTTGTACTTATATTTTTCCAAAGGGTGCAATACCATGGGTCATCAAAATACTAGGGGTCTATTGACCGCTGAGTTGCACTTAGCAGATATGAAAACTCGATAGCCCAAGTTTCAAAATGCATTAAAAAAATTTCAGAATTCAGAAGTCAGCAAGGCATTCCAACCCCTTTTTCTTTCCTTTTTCATCATTCTCTCAATCCTCAGATTCTGCAACCCTGTGGGGATATCGTATAAATTGTTAGTTTTTGTAGCATCAGATGTGTTCTAACCTCGAGATTTGGCAGAGAGGTTGGAATACATGCATTCTCCAAAACCCATAAATCGTTTCTGGAAATTCCATCTAGAGACGACTTAATTAAAATAACTAATCAGTTTTTTAATATTTCCTAAGTCTAAACATAGGAAATATGATTTATTAAAAGGTATTTATTAAGTCATGATGTTAATCTTCTAGAAAAAGACATGGATTCAGTTCTAGTTAATCTTAGCCATCGATTAAGTTTTAATCGAGGTCGTCAATGTCTCAATGAGAAATTGTAAAAAGATACACAATGGGGCTTGGAGAACACACTTGGAGAGTTTGATTACACTGGCAAATCAATTTCAGAGTAGCAGCGTTGAGTTGTTGGAGAGAGAGATAGTGAGCTTGAAGCAGTGACAGAGGGGCGGGGATAGTAAGGCTGGATGAAGCTTTTCCGAATCCGGTGAGTGCATTGCAGAGAGGCAGCACAGAGGCAGCGCAGTGCTTCAGAGGAGATTATGTATTTTGTTGGGGAGAAAAGTTGATTCAGTGACGAAAGTCGGAGAGTGAATCCCGAGGCCAAGAGGGTCCATCTTCCAGACAGCAACTGATCAGATAGCAGAGAGGGAAATTTGTTCCGAGTTGTGGGCTATGTCACATGGTTCGGGTTCGAATTCAAGTTCGGCAACGATTAAGTTCGATTCAAATTCGAATTTTTCGTTGAGGTTCGCATGAGGTTCGGCATTAAGTTCGACTATATATATCTAATAATAATAAATCAAAATCAATCAATAAAGTTGTATGAATAGCAATAAGAACGCATGAGTCACAAATCACAACCACTATTCACTTCACACTCCGGGAGGCGAGGACAAGTAGCGTCTAGAAGTTGAATTCAGAAAATTACAGAGAATACAACATTGGGCACAATAAAGCGAGTACACTCGGGCTGAAGTTGGCTTGTCAAAATCTATCGACAACCATGGTAAATAAAGACAAACCAGTGGCCACTGCGGCACATTAATTGGCGGGAAGCAAAATAAGAGAAAACCATGTGCTGCCCATGGTTTTTCTCATAAACCTTAAAACAACTAACAAAAATTGCCCGAACTCTAACCTCAAACCCAAATTTTTTTTTTAAATTATAAAATTTGACTTCAGGTTTGTCTTTAGGTTCGCCTTCAGGTTCGAATTTGTTCAAATCCGGCGAACCCTGTGACATAGGTTGTGGGGACGCAGTACTGTAAATTTATGTAGATGTTCTATGCTTGATGCAACTTTACTTTCACTACAACAATCACATAAACAATCAAGTAAAGTGTTGATAGAACATACCAGTAGATCAACCGAAGACAAACTAGAAACAGATAAATGTGTTGGTGCGTTACGGTGGTCAACAGGATGCTTCAACCAGCGAAGTCTCCTTGGTCAGCCAACCTAGCATGTGTCACAACAACCCTCAAAATAGCCACACGGTCAACTCAAAGTCAATCCCAGAAAAGTCAACACAAAACAGCAGCAACAGCACCAGCACCAGCAGCAACAGCAGCACCAGCACCAGCAATAGCAGCAGAATTCTCTTCGTCCTTCTTTCCCACATGTGAACCGAAAACTACCTCCAAGGAGCTCGAACCAATCAGAAGAGGAGAGATGATGTGTGAGGATGTGATGAGTGAAATGTCCTCCAACGTTGACTCTATTTATATCAATCACTGAGTGTGTGTGACACATTTGTTGGGGGTGTGAAACATTAAGGCCGACCTGCACATATTTTGAAAGTATCAAAAATAAATTCAAAATAAATGTTCTGCTCATCGGATCAAAATGATCTTTAGATCAATCTTGCACCTCTCTGAAAGAGGAACCCAATAAAAATATTGGTGTCTTCATCTGAGCATCACAACATGGAGTTTGGACATAGTTGTCCAATTTTAACACTCCCTCTCAACTACGGAGAACTCCATCCACCTGTGCAATCAAACATCATGCGTCATCCCGCCGTAACTTGCTTTGCTGGCCTCTTTATTCCAGAACAAAAGTGGGTCAGTCACAAAGACATCATTCCCGACTGACAGATTCAGCCCAGAGGTCCGAAACCTCTATAGGACTCACAAAGAGTCTCATACCAACTCGAAGTTGGTTTACCTGACTCAAAGTCAATAGGAGGTCTGAAACCTCACATGGACTCAAAGAGTCACATACCAACCCGAAGTTGGTTTATCTGACCCGAAGTCAGTAGGAGGTCTGAAACCTCTCACGGACTCAAAGAGTCACATACCATCCCAAAGTTGGTTTATCTGACCCAAAGTCAGTAGGAGGTCCGAAACCTCACTAGACTTGATCCCAGATCAAGTGGTTGGACACGTGTCATCCTAGATAGAGAGTACAGCAATCTCTGATGCGTCCATCAGTCTTTTCTACTAGTCTCTAGCTTTTCCCAACTCATTTGCCAAATGAGAGGTACTTCCCATGAGTCCGGAACTCAATGGGTAGGATGCATACGGGGCACAGATCATGAGAGGCAAACCAACTCAATCATCATAACGGTGGGGCAGAAGCACCACAAGGTTCGGCAAGCCTAACCCCGTGTGTTCTTATAGCTTTGAGAAGCTATCCCCAGAGCCCCCCAGAGCTCCAAGAGCTCATCGTCCAACAGGACCCTCAGAATAAGGTCATTCCACGATTCCAAGATTCTCACGGAAGGTTAGGAACATGACCTTCCCCAAGGGCATTGTGAGAAAATCCGCGACCTGCTCATCAATTCATATATGATCGAGCCTTACAGCGCCTCGCAATACCATATCCTGGATAAAGTGGTACCAGCCATCAACATGCTTGGATCATTCGTGGAACATGGGATTCTATGACAAACGAATCCCCCTTAGGTTATCACCAAGGATAACGGTGGCATCTAGCACATGCTCGAACAGCTCACTGAAGAGCTTTCGCAACCAAGTGACTTCAAAATAGGCCATGCATGTTATAATGTATTCGGCCTCAACAGTGCTCAAGGCTACCGACTTCAGTTTCCTGCCCGAAGCAAATCTACATGTGAAGCAACATCCAGATGTGCTCTTGCGATCCACCACAATGCCAGCGCAATCGGCATCAGTATATTGATGGAGTGTCATACTCCCGGCAGTGTATCTCAGCCCATGGTCTAACGTGCCCCAGAGATATCTCAAGAGTTTCTTAGCACCAACCCAGTGAATGTTATGATCAACCATGTGTTGACTCAAAGTGTTCACTACACAACATACGTCCGGACGGGTGTTGACTAAAAACGAACATCAGGGCCCCTACGAGTTGACGATACTTAGTAGGATATGCTAACACGAGCCTAGTAGCGTTGCCACTCAACTTCTTAAAGTGGAGCTCCATTGGTGTCGACATGGACTTGCACTCCACCATACCAAATCTTTCCAAAGGCTTCACAATGTATTTTCCTTGAGAAAGGAAAATCTCGCCAAGTCTCTGCCAAACCTCCAGGCCTAGGAAGTAGTGCATCAGTCCTAGGTCCTTCATCTCGAACTCAGCAGCGAGTTCCCTCTTGCACTGATGAATGAGAGGGTCAGCACCTGTCAGGAAGAGGTCGTCCACATACAGCACCAAAATGAGAGGCTTCTCTCTGTCAACCTTGAAGTAAAGGTTTGGATCAGCATTACTATGAGTGAAGCCTAGCTTCATCAGCTAGCTATCTATCGGGATTTCTTCAACCTGCAGACATGGGTGTTCCAATCCTGGACTTCGAACCCTAGAGTTTGCTCTACATACACCTCTTCCTTTATCGTACCATGCAGAAAAGCGGTCTTCACATCCATCTGATGAAGACTTCATCCTTAAGGGCTATGATAGATTGAATGGTGGTATATCGTGCCACAGGTGCGAATATGTCATCATAGTCGATGCCCTCCTTTTGAGAGAAGCCACGGGCAACGAACCTTGCCTTGAACTTTTCAGCGCTTCCATTAGATCCATGCTTGATATTGTAGAGCCATTTCGAGGTGACAATTACTTTGTCCTTCAGTCTTGGAACTGCATCCCAGACATCATTCTTCATTATGGACTTATACTCTTCGTGCATAGCATCCTTCCAGACTTGATGCTTTACGGCTTCCTCAAAAGATCTAGGCTCGGATTGTACAATAGTACTCATGGCTGCTAGATACCCTTGGTATCTACTCGGCTTCTTGCTTTCACGGAATGTCCCCCTTTGGGGCCGAATGTCCCTCAACATCCTCGAGAGTGTCCGTGAGCCATGATGGTCTCTTTCCCAGTGAAGGAGGTGGATTAATCGGGGCCATCGGTCCTTCAACATCAGGCATCGTCTTATCCTTCGATTCTTCTTGATTTCCAGGGCTTGCTTCATGATCTTCCTTGGATCTCGGAAGATTGATTACTTTCTTTAGGGAAGCATCTTCGTCAAAAGTGACATCGTGGCATATCTCCACTTCCCTTTGACCAGGCACATAGACTCTATAGGCCTTTGAAGTTTCACTATAGCCCACAAAGATTCCTTTCTTCCCAGAAGCATCCAGCTTGCTCCTCTTTTCTTTCGGTACATGAAAATAAACAGGACATCCAAAAAGTCTAAAACGTGAGACGTCAGGTTTCCTACCAGAGAAAACCTCTTCAGGAGTTTTGGAGTCTAGAGCCGAATGCGGCCATCGGTTTTGTATGTACACAGTAGTGTTTGCAGCTTCTCCCCACAGAAACTTCGGTAGACCTTGGTCACATAGCATGGCACGGGCAGCTTCCACAATGGTCCTATTCTTTCATTCAGCGACACTATTTTGCTCAGGAGTATATATATATAGTTGGGGTCTCCCTCTTAATGCCAGCTTCTTTGCAACAATTGTTGAACTTGTTCGTCTCATATTCAGTGCCATTATCGGTTTGTCGGATAGCATCTCATTTCATTGCTCCCAGTGGACTTCCTCCAACTTGGTAGAGTGTATCAATTCTAGACCCAAACGTGATAGCTTCCTTGAAGCTCTTCTTCCATATGCGCACCTTTCCATCCATGAATGCCACATTGAAACCTTTGTCTTCCATGGCCGATAATAGATATAGACACAAGGTTCTTCTTCAAATTTGGTACATAGAGTACATCCTACAAGCGGAGGACTTGACCTTGAGACAAGTGGAGGGTCACAGTCCCTGTCCCTTTCACGGGATATGTGGTGTTATCTCCAAGGACAATTTTCATATTAGTGTCCTTCTCAACCATATCAGAGAGTGCTTATTTGAACTCAGTGATGTGCCTTGAGACACCACTATCTATCAACCAGACATCCATAGTGTCGGGTGGAGATGCAATGGAGAGGGCAGATAAAAGAATGTATTCATTTCTTTTATCAACAACATTTGATTCCTCATACCTCTGGTTGTTGTTTTTGTCATCACCATCGGGATAACCCTTCTTGAAAGGACATTCTCTAGCATAGTGACCAGGCCTATGACAAGTGAAACACTTGCCCTTCTTTCCTTGGGCCCCTGGTTTTCCCTTGTTCTTTGGACCACCAAAGTTCTTCTTTCTAGAATGAGCAGTGTAGGCAACATTCCCTTCATTTTCATACTCCATTCTTGATTCTTTTTGAATGCATCTCGACAGTACTTCATCAAAGTCAGGGATCACATTATTATTTAGAATTGTAGCGTTGAACACATGCCATTCGGATGGGAGCCCTCCAACTCCGGTGAGTACCATCTCTCGATCAGCTACTGTCTCCACAATAGCCAACAGATTGTTCCTGATCTCAGTCAGCTTAAGAAAATATAATTGAACAGACTCATCCCTGCCTTTCCTTAGATTCTTCAATTGTTTCTTGTAGAATAGGACTTGATTCGCATTGTTGGCCTTGAACATGTTGACCAACTTATCATACATCTCTTTGGATGAGCCCAGCTCCAAGATGTAGGCAACTAGACTCTTGTGAATTGAGTCCCTGATCATTAGCTTTGCTTTGATCTCCCCCTTCTTGTACTTAGTTTTGGCAGCAGCAGTTGCAGTGGATGGAGGCTCTTGGATTTTATCCTGCACATAGTCCATGACATCTTGGTCTTACAAACATAAGATCCAATGTCATCTTCCAAGCATGGAAGTCATCCTTCCTAGTCAATTTGTCATCAGCCTTAAAGCCATTGTAGTTTGAGGAACCCATCCTCTTCTTCGATGATTGCTACAAATTAGGACTTTGTCTTCACCTCAGCTCTGATACCATGTAAATTTATGTAGATGTTCTATGCTTGATGCAACTTTACTTTCACTGCAGCAATCAAATAAAGTGTTGATAGAACATACAAGTAGATCAATAGAAGACAAACCAGAAACAGATAAATGTCTTGGTGCGTTACGGCGGTCAACAGGATGCTTCAACCAGCGAAGTCTCTTTGGTCAGCCAACCCAGGATGTGTCACAACAACCCTCAAAACAGCCACACGGTCAACTCAAAGTCAACCCCAGAAAAGTCAATGTTGCCCAGAAAAGTCAACGCAAAACAACAGCAAGCAGCAGCGACAGCACCAGCACCAGCAGCAACAGCAACACCAGCACCAGCACCAGCACCAGCACCAGAATTCTCTTCATCCTTCTTTCCCACATGTGAACTGAAAACTGCCTCCAAGGAGCTCGAACCAATCAGAAGAGGAGAGATGATGTGTAAGGATGTGATGAGTGAAATGTCCTTCGAGGTTGACTCTATTTATATCAATCACTGAGGGTGTGTGACACATTTGCTGGGGTTGTAAAACCTTAAGGCCGACTGCACATATTTTGAAAGTATTAAAAATAAATTCAAAATAAATGCTCTACTCATCGGATCAAGATGATCTTTAGATCAATCTTGCACCTCTCCGAAAGAGGAACCCAATAAAAATATTGGTGTCTTCTTCTAAGCATTACAACATGGAGTTTGGACCTAGTTGTCCAATTTTAACAGTACTGCGTAGGCTGACGCAGTGACTGCGTAGAGATCAATTAGAACGGTAATAACAAATAAATCAAGCATGCTTGTAAACTAAATTACAAGTCCAAACATGCTTCCAAAACTTCAACCTTTTGAGGAGAGATTTACCTGTATAGACACAACCCCACTCAGTAACAAACTTTCAAATACATATAAGTAAACACAAACCTTCGAGGTCTTCAATCATCTTGATGCCACTTATATCAAGTTATTCATATTAGTCGGAAGTTTCTATTCTTTTAACACCAAGACATCCTCAATACTTTGTAGTGCATTCATTCTCCGATTTCTAATTCAAGGTGTTCACCATGATATGTCCTCCCTCTTAGCTAGGGAGATATATCCCTTTTTTCTATCCAGGCTCCCTCTTAACTTAGGGAGATCAACTACTTTCTATAACATTGGAGAGTCTTTCATGGCTTTATTTCTTCTTATCAAAGTTATCTTGATCTTATAGCTTTCTTCATCATGCTTATACGGACATCTTCATTATCTTGATGATTGTGTACCTGCAAACTTTAATACCAAGTACAACCAAATACATATATAAAAGCTTAAAGTTAACTATATCAAAATCATGTTAATACAATAATGGAAGCATTAGACTTTAGACATCAAATACATAAACTTACTTAGTTTCATAATTAGCAAGAGACACATACTTCTATACTTCAACTTCTTGTTAGGGTTTTGTTATAAACCCTAGATCACATCATTAGAACTTAAAGTATGTCAGCCTCATTACATCTTGGGCCTCAATATTACTTTCAGAGATATGACAAACTCTACATTGCAAACCCTAGAATTCATCTTTGAGACACTAAGCCATAGATATCAAAAGACAATCATAGCACAATCTAAGGTTTCAACGATATGACCCTAGATTTCATCATCAAATCTAAACAATAACATTATATCCTACAACAGGGAAAATTTTAAGGATTGAAATTTATCTGAAAGTTTAGAAAACTTGGCGAACCTTACTAGTCCCGAATATGTAAATTGTAAATTTTTTGATGATATTTTGTAAAAATATTTAGGTTTATAATTATTTTATATTACTATATATAATTTTTTGGCGATTTTTAGGGTCAAAGAATTTTATACTATAAAGTTTGGGCAAATAAATATTCCCAAAGAGGGAAATTGGCGAATATTTTTTTTGGAAAAAACATGGAAAATTAGCCCACCTACAAATATTAGCCCCTAAAATTTTCCCTCTCCTAAAATATCTAACTTCTACTAGGGCTTAGTTACAAACCCTAGCACTATGAGCATAGGTTAGCATATATACATATTTAGGATTTCATAATCATGCACAAGCATATCAATATCTATTAGGTAAACCCAAGACACAAATATCCATACATTAAAGTTAGACATATAACAATTTTGATCAAGATAGGGTTTCGATAAGACAGACAAATATACACCTAGGGTTTCATTCCTAGGAGATTACTATATATATTATAAGGGTTTTGCTCATAAACCCTAAATTACCAAAACCTTAAAGGTCTAGGATTTCAATACACAGCAAACCCTAAAGGACTAGGGTTTTTATAATAGTAAAAAAACCCTAAACATCAAATGAATAATATTTTTTAGATTTCATCAATAACCCTAGGTAGACTAAGGTTTCATACTCAATAAACCCTTAGGTTAGGGTTTTACAGTGAACCTTTTAGAGTTCCACAATGATTATTTAATGAGGGTAGATTTAATCAAATGATTTATCACCCTAACAAAAAACTTTGTGATTCAAAAGTCCTAGACATAACGATGTTAGTAATGTAAGGCAGATTATTAAAAGAAATGAATATACCTTTATTATGAAGAGAACAAAGCTTATGGTCAAAGACATACCTTTGAGTTGTTTCTTTAACAAACCTTGTAGGACATCAATTTTTGAAGAGCTTCTTTCGCAACAAAACTTTTACCATGCTTTTATCTTGTGAGGTCTTCACCCTTGAGTATTCAACAAGCTTTCCTAAACAAGGAAAATATAAAAAGAAAGTTTATTAGCATATAATGAAAACACTCTCGATAAGAGAGGAAACCAAACATAAAATGATAACACAAGGAGTAAGATACTTATCTTTGGTAAAATGGTGAGGGCTCCCTCTTAATCCAATCTTGGGGGATACAAATAACTTTATCAAAACAATTCAAAAATGTTCTACCAAAGCATGTTAGACCTATAAGTGATAGAAATCAAAACATAAAGGAAAACAATTCAAAACTTAGAATAGAGGACTAAGAGAGCTGAGAGAGAGAGGACTTAGTAGTGCAAGTCCTTGATTTATGATTCTTCAGTCTTGTTCTTCTTTGGTGAACATTCATAGGCAATATTTTCTTGATCCCTATTTCTCCTTTTTATTCCTTGGATTCTCAAGACAATGGCTTTTATAATGACCCATTTTGTGACAATTGTAACATTCAATCTTAGATAGGTCTATTTGCTTCCTTGGTGCATTGAACTTCTTGAAGCTTTTCTTATTCTTATGATGAGTGGAATAGGCATTTGAGGTGTTCTCCTCTTCATTCTCCTTGTTGCTTACTAACAATATTCTAGCTTCTCCTTGACTACATGCATTCCATAATTGTTCAAATGTAGGAGTATCCTTCCAACTGGTAATTTCTAAAGAAAAGGCATTCCAAGATGTTAGTAACCCTAGAAGGGCAGCAATCACGCGTTCAGGTACTATTTCATCTATTACCTAGAGTTCATCTTTGATTCTAGCTATCTTTATAGAGAAGGATGCCACAATATAGTCTTTTGTCATCTTCATAGTTCTTGGTTCATTCTTGAGAATTGCAATTTGACCAATGTTCTTGATTGTGAATAATTTGGATAGGGCCTGCTACATTTCTTGAACAAAATATATGTTGGATATATATGGAATGAGGTTGTCCTTTATTCCATCCACTATTAGGCTCATGGCCAATTTTTTTGTTTCTCTAAACTTTGCTTTCTCTGCTTCACTTGATTCATTTGTAGGCTTCTTGACTTTTCCTTTAACTAGATCCAAAACTTTATTCTTCTCGAGGATGAGATCTATCCTCTTTTTCCATGCCCTATAGTTATGGGCTCCTTCTAGGGACATGGTTTTTGAAGATAGTACGCTTATCCTCTTATATGATTCCTTATTCAAATTCTTAAGACTACTTATTCTACTTTCAATAGATCTTCAAGTTTCTTTTTTCTCCCACCCCTACCGACCTTGACCCCACCTCCATGTTCTCCCACACTTCCAAGTTGTATGACATCCCTGGGCAACCCCCCATTTAGGCTACTTCCCCCCCAGCCACTTGTCACTTCTTCTTCGACAAAGATATCAAAGAGGCAATCTGGGCTTTAAACAGCAGCAAAGTCGT
Organism: Pinus albicaulis; assembly: GCA_034641835.2. Taxonomy (NCBI): domain Eukaryota; kingdom Viridiplantae; phylum Streptophyta; class Pinopsida; order Pinales; family Pinaceae; genus Pinus; species Pinus albicaulis. The sequence goes on from CM076583.1 coordinate 1,325,496,426, forward strand.
AGACGAAGAAGGCTTCCAGGCATAATTCTTCAAACTTGGGCTTCATCCTCTGGTGGGTTATCTAGCAGATCTATTCAACCATGTTATTCATGATGGCTTCCCTGATGGATGGTTCCACCGTATTATCTACCCTATCCATAAAGCAGGATCTACATCTAACCCGAACAATTACAGAACGATCATGGTCGGACACGCATTCTCCAAGCTATATGTCATTGCCCTCCACAGGGGACTCTCCAGCCTCCTAGAGCAGAACCATCTCAGGGCCAGGGGCCAAGCTGGTTTCAGACCGGATCACTAGACCACCGACCATATCTTCACTCTTCGGGCAATGATCGAGGAGGCCCGGCATCGGTCCTCCAAGGTGTACTGTTGCTTTGTGGATTTCAGGAAGGCCTTTGATTCGGTCCGGAGGGAGGACCTTTTTCAGAGGCTGAGAGAGATTGGCATCTCTTCAACTCTTCTAACTGCTATTATGCGTCTCTACGAGTCCGTACTTGGTCGTCTCCACACAGTTGGAGGGATGTCGGAGTTCATCGGAAGCACCATCAGAGTCAAGCAGGGGTGCCTGCTTTCCCCCACTCTTTTCGGGATCTACATTGATGAGCTGGAATCTTTCCTCTAGGAGCATATCCAGGAGTCTAGTGGATGCCTTCTTCACCATGTCTTGATCTCCGTCCTACTCTTTGCAGATGATATTGTTCTCCTAGCCTCCTCTCCGGAAGGACTAGAGACAGCTAGACGCCCTCGCAGCTTTTTGTGATCTTCGGCACTTGATGGTGAACCTGAGCAAAACCAAAGTCATGATCTTCAATGGGGTGAAGAACACCTCGAGTTTCCGCTTCCTATCAAGGGAGAACAAATTTAAGTCGTCAGCAGTTACACCTACTTGGGAGTGCAGTTCTCGGGTCCCCGCTTCAGCCTTCGGCCAGCCCTTCAACCCAAGATAAACAAAGGATATGGCTCCCTGGCCCTTCTTGAGAGACAATGCTTCCGTCACCACTTCCAGGATATACCATCCAAGATGAACATCATGGATACCTTGATCCGCCCCACTGTGCTTTATGGATCAGAGGTTTGGGGCCCCTCACTACTGGAGTCAGATTAGGCCTCGGCTGAGCAAGTCCAGACTCTTCTCTTGCGCCGCTTCATCCGGTGCAAGCAGACAGTTACTCAAAATATCATCCTAGCAGAGTTTGGAGCTAAGCCTTTCCATCTGGAGGCAATATTCAGGATAGTCTCTTACCTTCATCGGATCTGTGGCTTGGCAGACACGAGAGAGGGAAGAGACAGGTACCCATACTTGGCCTATTGCTCCTCGGAGAACAATGCTCATACGTAGACCGGCCGCACCAAATGTTGGTTCACAGGGGTGACAGAGCTCCTTCGCCTTATCGGTATCCAGACAGATCATCTCCCCCCGTTCCAGTATTCACTGAACGCCTCGGGGCACCTTCTTCCAAACCAGCAGGAACTCAACAAAATCATCAAGGAGGACATCTACAAGTAGTACATTCAGACTACATGGGTCAATCCTCTGGGCGACCTGCACCCAAAGATGGCCTTCTACGTTAAGCACTTTCTAGAGATCAGAGATGGACTCATCACTCGACGCCCTTATACCCTCCAGCATTGGATGCATGCCTTTAGGATACCCCTCGGGCAGCTCAGAGTTGGATCGCACAGGCTTCAGGTGGAAACAAACCACCATATTGACAGGACGGAGAGGATCTGTCAACTTTGTCACTTACAAGAGGTAGAAACTGAGTCACACTTCATCTTCAGATGCCCGGTCTACTATGAGATCCGCGGGCGCTTTTATTGCTTATTCAGGGGCCCCCAGAGCCTGGCCAACTTCCTTAGATACACCGACCAGCGATGCCTTGCACTTTACCTCCAGGAGACCTTCAGGCACCATTCAACTCTTCTCCAGACTCCGTCCACTTCGGCCACCACACAGAGGATCACAGACTTTTTCAGAGTACTCCCAGCGTCACAGGGCACCAAGAGAACCACCGATCGTTCCACAGACCATGACTCCAGATCAGTGCGGATCCGGGATTCTCGTCCCACTAGACCCCATCAGCAATCCAGAACCAGGCACCACCCCCCCCCCCCTCCAGGGGACACCCCAAATCCTCCAGACGGCAGCGACAGCAGTCCAGCTCCTCTTCAGGGCAACAGACATTGACAAGTTTCCTTCAGTCCTCTTCTATCGGCCTCGAATGCTAGGAGGAGTCTCCCCCCATTCAGGAGGCTCATCCTTCTCCCCCAGGACTTCTTCATCACAACTCATTGTTAAGATGTTTCAGTCATCCAGACTTTACTTTTGCATTCCTTGAAGTTTTGCATTTCCTGCTTTTATAAAGAAAGGGGACCGTTTGGTCCACCAACTAGTATGTGTAATCATTGTAACCAGCAGTCCCATTGACCTTTTTGTGGTCATTCGTTGGACATTAATAAAATTATATTATCTTATCTTATCTTGTATCTGATACCACGCTGAGAAATCAAAAAGGCAGAAATATTTTCTTATGTTGATAATTACTTGTGATATTCTTATGTTCTTATTACCTTTCTTGTGTTCTTCTTTTATCTTTGTTTCATCAAGCAATTATCAAAACAAAACATGAAGATCAAAGGCACCTAATGTAGGCGGACAACTAAGGCAAAACCCCTATATAGGGGAAAACCCAGTCAAGAACTCTTCCTTTAGTAGTTTCGTATGACAGTGAGACAACCAATACCCTAGACCAATAGACCTTCCTCCCCCACCAAGTCAGCCTTGCATGATGGAGCAATCTTCAATCTTCCCTTCGTGTTCAACAGCTTCAACCCAGCAACATCTCAGAAATTTCGATCCCAGTTACTGCAACTACTGCAGCAATTTCGATCCCAGTTACTGCAACTACTGCAGCAATTTCGACCTCCCAACTTACTGTAGAATTTCAGCCTTCCAGCATGTTGTGGCTCATTTGCATTTACTTTTGAAATATTTCTCAAAGCACCAAAAAAAGCATTAACTTTAGAAGATGTAAAAAAAATTGTATGCCGAAAAAGAATTTTTGATTTATATGTTGTTGTATTAACATTATGTGCAGAGATGTGAAGGTGGGTCCCTTGGTAAGACCCCTTATTGCAATCGGAGTTCGCAAAAAATCTTTTCCATATTCATTTGTTACCACTCCCGACTACCGATGCAATATTAAATGGGACCCTCCCCGCCACGTCACCTCTTCTCCCCGTATATTCCAACTTCAAAATTCCATTGTTGATCTCCAATCCCCGATATGTTATGAACGCCGATATGCGATTTGCGATCAGCCCCACCTCCACTTGCCAGGTCATCCCGACCTTTATCACATATCGCACATCACAAGCCTAGGAGGAATGGCACTCATGAACCATGTTGGAATGTCGAAATGCAAAGTGCGACAAGGGACGGACGCAATGCAGCTCAGAACTATGATTTAATATATTCCATATCGCACATCGCAAGCTCAAGAGGAATGGCGCTCATGAAACGTGTTGGAATGCCGAAATGCGAAGTGCGATAAAGGGACGGACGCGATAGTTTTCAAAGGAAAACTTGAATTTATTTAAAGTCCAAGATTATGTGCAGTTGCGTTGTTTTATGAAGAAATGTGAACGCGAGCACGAGTAACACCCAACCACGTGCAAAACAGTGTTGTATGCCTTGCGCCTTGTAAATAAATGAAACTTCAACACAGCGGTGTTGAACTCGGGTAAGTGACCGAACACAGAGCAAAGGAGAAGAGAAGATGGAACACGGCGGGCACGAGCAGAAGAGGCAGAGTCGGGCATAAGGGGACATGATAACATTGTTTGAAACGTAGAGGCATAGGCAAAGTCAGGCAAAACGGAGCACATGGTGGCATTGTTGGAAACGCAACATCTGGGTCAAGTCGGGCAAAGATGCATTATTACAGAACTGTTCGAATACCACATCAGAAACAAAAAAGACATGACAGCAAGTAGAAAAGACAAATATTGAACTCTGGAAGAAATGCAGGGCAAGGATGTCCGATCTATTAGGAAGACACATCAGCAACAAATCAAATTTAGCAAAAAGGATAATATTTCAAGTTTTAATTTGTTTTCTTTGTCTGTTAAGATCAAAGCTATAGTGATGTCCTCATTTGCAATGTAATAAGTAGTTTTAACAATTTAGGTAGTCGAAGTAGTTTCAAGAAGTTCTAGCAGTTACGAACTGTTTTTGATGTATTTAAGCAAGATAGAAATAAAAAAGAGGGGTTCCTAGTTTTGGACCTCTGGAAGACTAAAACTTTGGTACTTACTTTTCTGAGGAATTAATGAAATAAGCATCAAGTTTCCTGCAACTGTTGATGGTGATTCATTTTTACTATTCCATTTTGCATTCCTTCTTCCTTGAATGAAGTGAAGTAAAGTAGTTGTCAGTCTCTTAATTACATCTGTGACTAAGAGTTAAATAACCTTAATCTGCGCTCCATCACTCCAGCTTTTCTTCCTACGTAAATTCATTATGAAATTTAAAGTGATAGATTATGTGTTACAACATATCATTTTGAGTTTCTTCTACAGTTCTTCTTTTCCATTCAGATATCAACAGTTAATGGCATTGTAGAGTCTTTCATTATACTAGAATATTAGTGGTTTTAAAGAATTAGTTTCCAAAGGGATTGAACGAAGACCACCTGATATAATTACTTTTGTGACACATTTAAAAAAAATATCTTAAGCACTGATTCCTTTCCATATCCAAGGAATTGTCTCTTAAGATACAAAACAACAGAACTCCAGCACTTCGCACGTGTTAGATAATAGAGAGAGAAATCAACTTCCTCGGCAAGATAATGACCTTCTTCTCCTTTGTTAGCCCTTACCTCCTTCTTCCTTGGAATTCGTACCCTTTACTGCAATTTTACTGCAAATCGAACTTGATGAGAGATTGTGACAAATGAGGTCAAGTTGCTCCAATATATAGGCTTATTTTGAAGTCGAATCACACTGTTTGAGGCCGACTTGATCTTCTTTGAGGCCAACTTGGTGGAGGAGGCCTAATAGATCTAATTTACAATAAAATGATCTTCTTCTTTGACAAATTATTCCCAAGAAGGGTTCTTTACAATATGACATGGACAAGGACACTTGACATAAACCCTAGAGGTCTACAATGGAGACCTTGACCTAAAAATAGTTGACCCAAGCATGAAACCCATGGTTTAATAAGTCAATTTATATAATTTAAAGAAAAAAAGAAAAAAAATCTCTCTTTTGATATATACATTTCATTATGACTCTAGTACAATTATGAAGACCAAGCCTAGTTACATTCTTCTACAGGCCAGCCCCTTCATGACGGCCTAGAAGAGGCCTAATACACCCTCAAGAAGCATGTAAAAAAAAAGAGTTCGACCTCATTTAAAAAATACAAAAGCAACAAGTTTTTCTAATATGATGACGAGCGAGAAAGAGGAGTGAAGTAGACAAAAGGGCAAAGAAGAACAAAAGGGTCGAAATTTTCTGTGTTAGACGTTTTTACAGCTCACACGTGCGAGTTTTAGGAGGAGACTAGGGTTTCCTCATATCTGACTTTCCAGAGATGTCATTGGGGTTTGGTTGGCTTATCTTTTGGGTGGTTGGTCTTGGGTCAAGATCTTGGAAGTCTTCAATGAGTTGATTCTATAAGGAAGAGTTTTTGGGTTTTCCCCATGTGGGGTTTTTCCCTGGCTTGGACCCTATTTTTGGGTTTTCCCCATGTGGGGTTTTTCCCTGGTTGGGAGCCTATCTCTGGTGTTCTTTTGTGTGCATCGTAATCTTATTGTTGGCATTTGTCATGATGATTAACTAAACAGCATAATAATGAAGAAGCACTAATCTAGTATCACAAGAAAGTGTCAAGCCTAATCAGAAATATAGAAAGAAAACCTAATTGTCAAACTGCCCTAGATTTCAATAGGGGGAAACCCCAAATTATCCAATGTTTAGGGAAACATTGGGTAAAATTTCAGTCGGTTGGGGCAAAAAACCGAAATTGGGGGTTGCGTTGCAACCGCTCACATGAGAATGAACCCCATGAGAAAATCTTAAAATAAAGGGGAGTTGGAATCATTTTGCATGATCATTTGGACTTGATATCTATGTTTTCTTGCATTCAGACTCTACAGTTTAATACCCCTTCTTGATTAGCATTGGTGGAGGAGATCCCACCATATCTAATCTTTGTCTAGTTTCGATGGAGTTGCTCCCACCCTATCTAGACACCCTCTCTTTTGTTCTGGCACGGCATTGGAACAATCCTGGATTTGGTTGAAGATTGACAATTTCTCCTTGTTCTAGCACAACAATTCTTCTTGAGGAGCTTGGATCAGTTTGGCAAAGCACAATCAAGGCTCTTTGTGGACATCTTCTATGCTCAGACCATTATGTCCAAGGAGCAGCGAAGTGTTGGAGTATAACGCTCCAATATGTCTAATGTAATAAAGGCATGTTACATAAGTGGACTTCATATTTAAGTATGATAAGCATAAGTTTAGATGTTATTAAGAAAAGGAAGTTAGGTTATGCAACAAACTACTAGCCAAATAAAAGATAATTGATGTCAATGTAATCAATGACTCTACCATTAATTAAATTACTAGTGTTTTGTCCTTCGTTTTATTTCTTGTGTGATGCATAGTCCATTTTATAACAGCCTTCTGCCCCACACGTTGATTTTCCCTACTTCTATATCTTGATGACTGCATCCTCTAGGCCCCTCCACCCAAGGGTTTACAATGAAATATTGATGCACTCTCTAGAGTTTGTGTTATGTGATCATCAACATTTGAAGATTAACCTAGATAAAACTAAGGTTATGATATTAAACATGTCAAAGGGTGTTTTATCTAGTTACCATTTCTACTTCTAGGGAGTAAAAGATGGAGACCACTACGGCATAAACTAATCTAGGAGTTTAGCTCACATGACCCCAATTCAACTTACCACGGCCACACCAGCCACATCTCAGCAAGGGTTTACACTATTATTAGACCCACGATACTCTACAACTATAAGATTAGGGAATCAAGCTTGCTTCATACAAATTGGGCTACAACTGAGCGGGTTAAGACCAATGTTGATAACATTGGTGATCTTTCACTAATGTCACGAAAGATCACAATATTTTCTTAAACATTTTTGCGCTTTTCCCCTCATTTATGTTTGTTTGTTGATTGAGAAGAATGGCTTGTGGTCATCATCGGTGATTGTGGAGATATCTAAACAACCATCATCATCACCATCAAGGATTTCTTAATGGAGCAAGGGTGCAATTTCATCTGCCAACCATTGTTGAATCTTCCATTCATAGGTATGTATGTAAATCCTACCATGTTAATGCTTTTTGTCATAGATTTATGCATGCTTGCATGCTTGCATGCTTCTTTTCTAGCCATTTTGATTGTCTACATTTTGCTTCTTTGTTTTTTTTTCATTTTGCCATGATGATCATGTGACAAAACAATGTAAGGGGATTTTTTATAATGGGACAGCAAGCTTGATTTTAAATTTTTTATACACCCTCTTAATGTCATTTTTCATTGTAATAATCTAATCTAATTTTTTAAAGGTTTTAGTTTTTAAACGAATAGGCTACTATTTTTTTCTAGTGGGGGTTTAATGTCATTTTCTTGTGTTTTTGGCGTATTATGTTTGAATTTTGAAGTTGTTCATTTCCATTGCAAATACGCCAAAGGCCTTGGACCCATTTTGGAAGTATGGGGAACCTGAAGATGGGCCAAGCTGACAACAATTGAGTTGCAAATTGTGTGGGCAGCATATAATGGGAGGGATTAACAGGTTGAAATACCATTTGGCCAAACTACCAAGGCATGATGTTGGTATTTGTCTTGAATTTAGATCGAGGGTTATGAGAGTTCCGTATGATTCAATTGATGTTGATCATCGAAAGAAAGAAGAGACAACTGCAAGCAGCACCGAACATGTAGCCAGATCTTCAAGGCTATCAATATCTACCATTGAGGGTAGTGGGAGGGCCTACATAGCTTCCCCTATGGAGATGTCTTCATATTTTTTTGTTCCACGAATCATAGTTGGAGACAACCTTCAAAAGTCGGTGTTTAAAAAAAGGAGAGTTATGGGGAAGTGTCTTTTCTAGAGTGACTTACCTCTTGACATCAAAAAACAATCCATTTTGGCAACCAATATGTGATGCCATTGTTGTTATTGGCCAAAGTTATAAAAGTGCAACATATGAGGAGTTGCAAGGGCCAATTTCTTAAACAAAAAAGAACGAAATCAACTCTAGATTGGTGGAGTTGAAGTAAACATGGGAGGTCTCTAGATGCACAGTGATGTCTGATGGTTGGACAGCTAGGAAGGGTAGGACCCTTCTAAATTTCTCAGTACATTGTCCTAGAGGTTCAATGTTGCTCAAATCAGTAGATTCATTGACACATGTAAATGACATGTAAATGATATGACATCGAGATGTCAGTTGATGGAGGGGTTCCTCTAAGAGATTGGTTTACATAACAAATAATGCAGCTAATTATGTGGCTATTGGTAGGATGCTTCCGAAGAGGCACCGCCCATTGCTTTGGACTTCATGCTCTACACATTGTATTGCTTTGATGGTTGAGGATATGGGGAAACATTCCATCATCATAGAGGTGATTGTTCAAGATAGTAGCGTCCTCGAGTTCATATATAACCATGCTTTTGTTCTTTGCCTCATGACGTAATGCACCAGAAATATGGAATTGCAACGCCTTTGCAATCACAAGTTGCCACCAACTTCATTACTCTTCAGTCTTTTCTTCGATGTTAGTTTGGGTTGAACTAAATGTTTGTTTGTGATGAGTGGCGTGATTGTACATATAGCAAGAGAAAGGATGAGAGAGGTTGTTAGATTGGTGTACACTGACTCCTTTTGGGAAGTAGTAGAAAAAGTGTGCTTAATTAGTGAACCTTTAGTGAAGTATATGATATTGGTTGAGACTCAAGAGTGATGAGAATGTAATGGCTTATTTGTATGAGGCCATGGATAGGACCAAAGAAACTATCAGTCCTTATTATGTCGGCAAAGGTATTGTTACCTACCAAAAGTGGGTAACCCATAGGAGAAAACTTTTCTCCTCATTCGACAACCAACCTTCAACCCTATGATGGTCTTCAGATAGCATTATACTAGATTTCTCCACCTAATACTCCAGTTAGTGCTCTCGCCCACCAAAGCATCCGTCTTAAAAGAAGGTGGGTCATCTATCAACAAGTACTCTAACCATTTTGGCAATCATGTGCTTTCATTTAACGCTATGGGCATATTAATATGAATCATGAAGCAAACTAGACGTTTGACCAATGCTTATTGTATCCTCATTCCAACACTCCACCTAGGAGATTAGTCTTTGACTCTAGTCTAGTGGCACATCCTCTATGATCTTATGGTTTAGGAAGGGTGCTATTAGGGAGGAAATGATTGATAGAGCGTGTCTAGGGTAATCCATATTTACCACTTTCCATCATTCCCAATTATCCATTTCCATCCTTTGGGTTGGTTGGTCATTAATCACTTGGATTGGCACCCAATATCTACACCCTTGATTCAGGGTCCGAAAACTTGGCCTCGAAGGCTGATGCAACTGAAAGAACAAAAAAAGCATATAAAGCCACAATTGAAAGAAAATATGGTTGGAACTTATTTAGCACGTGGGCAAAAGCCTAGCATGAGCTCTACCCCCCTCATTAGCCATTGCCCAATTCCTCGAGCATTTAATGCTTCATCTAAAATAAAGGAACTCTTGAATGTCCCAACCCTGATGAGCAAGAAACTGCTACATTCTTAAGCGGAAATGGAAAAGCATAAAGAAAGCTTCAGCTCCTAAGCTATGCACCAAAGGAAGATAAATCGTTAAAGCAAAAGCACACCAAACGGGTGGAAAATCAAGCTGAGGAAAGGGGTAACATGCCTCCATGATTGCTCCCTCCTTACATCATTTGAATTACGATGTTGTTGGACCTCCCTCAGCTAGTCTCATGACTATGGCATCTTCCTTGGAGTCCTTCCCACACCATTACACCTTATCACACACACCTATGTATTGATGGGTCTACACGGGACATGTCTCTGCCCTTGGATGCAGAAAACACCTAATAGGGTTGTTGACCTAATCATCTTTATCATAAGTGAAGTAACTTGTTTTTTGAAGGTCATTTTTTTGTGAACTATTCCTCTGCCCCTAGCATTAGATATGGTCCATTAAAACACTATGGTGGTTTTATGTCGCTAATGATGTTGTTCTCGCTTGATCTTGCGAGGTTTTATTCAGGTGGTGTCACACATGCAGCGGGTATTCCTTAAGGGATAGCTTGAATCCTTTATAGCACCTTCCAAGGGGTACTTTCCCCCATTCTGAGAACAAAAATGACCCTATGGCCCCAACATTGTGCTGAGTTTTGTAGTTTGGAAAGTACTTCTAGCCTTGTATATGTTGAAAAGTCTAGGGCAACAAGATTAAAGATTTCTCTTACTTTGATAAGAGCTTGTGATGTCTTTGTACTCAACTTGATTAGCTTCTTCTTTAACTTGATTATTATTGTGTTTTCTATCATCAAACAGCTACCAAACAATGAAGATCAAGGAGACAAGAGGAAACAAAATATAGGTTGCTAGCCAGGGCCAAAACCTCTCCTCTTGAGAGGAAAACCCACAAGAATTCTTCTCTTCTTATAGAATCTTCAAATGAAAAACTCCACGACATAAAACCCTTGACAAAGACTCCTCCAAGACCAAGTGAACCTTTCTCCTTGAGATTTCTTTCTAGCAATTTCGACCCTAGTAACTTCTTCAACAACTTCGACCCCAACTATTTCGTTTGCAACTATGACCCCAACAATTTCTTCTGCAACTTCGACCGCAACAGTTTCTTTTGCAATTTCGACTTTCCCAACACTTCAACTTGCCCAGCAACTTTCCAGCTCTTCAACTTGCCCAGCAACTTTCCAGCACTTCGACTTGCCCAACAACTTTCTAGCACTTCGACTTGCCTAGTAACTTTCCAGAAACTTCAACTTGCCTAGCAACTTTAGAAACCCTAACACGAGAGAGAAAGAGAGATCCAAAAACTTCGATCTTACTTTTCTTCTTCTCATCCTTGATCTTCGTCCTTTTCCAACTTCTTTCTTGAGGAGATCGAACTTGCTTGTTGTGTGTCCAAATGAGGTCGAGTTCCTTCTTATATATAGGCTTTCCAGGGGTATGAATTGCTTCCTTGAGGCCAACTTGATCTTCATGTAGGTCGACTTGCTTGAGGCACCATGACAAGGACTTGGGGGGCCTTTGACTCTAATTTGACTCAAATAAATTTTTCTTTACAATATGTAACATGCCCAAAAGGGTCTTCCATACATGACAATGACTTGTTGACTCAATGACAAGCCCCAGAAGCACTAAATCGATGCTTGACCTATAAAATAAATTTCGCTTGAGAATGAAACCCATGCCTCAAGAATGACAATAATAAATTTATTTTTCTCTTTACATCAAATACATAAAATCACGATTACATTTTTCATTGTGAAGACCGAACATAGTTACATAAACACTCCCTCTTAACTAGGGACGTATTCATAATCCATACATGGTATTTGGACATTCTCAAACTGAAGAATTATCATAAGTAGAGTTAGATTGGTAAGCCATCCCATAAGCTTTCAATTCAGTTCATCTTATTGCATCTCATCATACCAACCAACATTGTCACATAGAAAGGCCTTGACTAACAACTCTATCTATCCACAAGATCAGAGCACAATGTTGGCGAGACCAATGGCTGGTAGACACCATCATCATTGTCTCTCAAGGCACATACCCCACCCGGGTGTTCACATGGTATGTCCTTTTAAGTAAATTCCTATCTTGGAATAACACATCCTCAAGGAATTTCCTCTTCGACTACTCTTTCCTATTGGATGCCCTACCACATCCTCAAAGAGTATTGAAATCAATCTCGGATGCTTACCCAATCGTCCATTCTTTCTTCACAATATGAAGACAAGAATGGTGTGTCTATCTCTCCACATGGCTTTCACTAAGACTTACAATTGTTAGTCTTGGTCTAGTGCATGACACGGGAAGTAGAGAACCATATCTATCACTCCCTTTTAACCAGGGAAGACTAACTCATACCTATAAAAGGAATATACCCAACCTCCCTCTTGATCAAGGACTTGCACAAGCTCCCTTTCAACTAGGGACTTGTTTCCAGCAACAGCTCTTTGGTGTAGATCATGGTACTATCAGCTGCTAGTAGGGATCCTCCTTTCGATGTCATGAACTTCAGTTTTTTCATCATGGGGCCTTCATCTTCCAGTTCTTCCTTGTAGGGCATCGACCATCCATCACTTTCCTTCCAGCGAACCATAGTGTTGGACCAATAGTCATGCCATCCTTCTTTGCATCGATAAGTGATCTTCCAATTCACATCTGGTTCTTCTTCACATAGCTACCTCTTCCAAGTCATGTTCCTTTCAAGGTCTTCCATCCATTCCCATGAGAGTACTTAGTTGTAGGTGACATCTACAACTCCCTTTTTGGTAGTAGCGTTGTTACAACCCACCAAGATGTTATTCAAAATCAAAATGAACATCAAACCAAAGTTACCTTTTATGATGTTCTTTCATCATGACATCGGCTTGCTAGCAACATCAACATCCTGCGCATTCAGAAAAACATATTCAAGGCTCTGAATGTCAAGGGTCTTCTTCCTTTACGGACTTTATCAAGGTCTTTATATATTCTCTATGGAGATGTCTTAGTCAATTCTTCTAGTCATCGAATGTTGATTACTAATCTTATGTGACAATAGTTGCATCTTTCAAGAACTCTCCCTTTCTTTCTTCACATATTGCTCCCCAGGAACTTCTATACATAGTTCTTTCATCTAGTCAACCACCTCATATTCTATAAGAGGACACATTATATTGACTTCCTCTTTTCAATATGTGAACTAGTTCAAGGTATATGCCTTCATGCATCTTTGTAAAGGAAGAGATTTTTCTTATTCAATCATGCTCATGAGATAGAGCATTCAACCATGCTATAGCAACTATATGATGACATGACTTAATCTATTAAATACATACATACCTCTTTTCTCCTTTTGGTCATATAGACTCCCTTCGACAACTTCCTTTCCTTGCTTGAAAGTTCTTCAACCATGCTGCATTCTTTTGGCATCATTCCATCATCGTTTTAAACAATGAATCCCATACAAGGTGGAATTCTCAGCGAGACACTTGCTTCTTCCAAGAGACGTGAACCTTCTAATGAAGATTCCAGAGGATCTTAATTATCCTTGTTCTGCAAATGCTCCCTCCTAATGATGATGATGTATGATGGTTTCTTTTTATCATGTTAGATAACTTTCTTCCAACATACTACTTATGCTTTCAATGACACTACCAAGAGCTACTTCCTTTCTATGATGACTACTACATCCATGCAGTCTTCTACTTCAGTTATGCTTCTATAATGATAACATTAGCTCTTGTATGCTACAAATATGATGTCATCTCCTAATATGATGCATCCTATCATGCTTACAATATTCTTTACCATGATAGTTATCTTTTACAAAACTAAAAAGAGCTAGGTGAAGGAGATTATCTCGGTCATAGTAGTGATCTTTCACTTCCTCCTTCTTTGATTTCTTCTTCTCAAAATCTTCCTTGATTTGCCTCTTTAGGGGCTTGCATGCAACTCACTAGAAGGGCCTTGATTTGCCTCTTTAGGAGCTTGCATGCAACATGCAAAGTCTGCAAGTGAGTTGCATGCATGCGAATGTGTTACTTGTGACATGCATGAGATGTGCATGTAAAGCAAGCTAAATTTATAACTTCTACTTGAGTTAAAGTAAAGAAAGCTAAAGATAGGATAGTTAACTAAGGTAAAGTCACTTATCTTCAATTAATTTGACGAGCTAATTTTCGCTGTCAATCTTAGCTTATGAAAGTTAAAAATTGAGCCCAAGTGTTGAGGTTAAGACACAACAGCAACACAAGATTGAGAGAGGCTTCTAAATGAGCATGTGTTGGGTCTGAGAAAGTGCAGAGAGGTTGGTGATCAGTTTTGTAATTTGTATTTTCTTAGTTGGGCCATTATCCTGAGACAGGAGCCCAAGTAAGTTTCATGATTAATTTATTAATGAAGAAATATTGATTGGGCAGAAATATATTTATGTGTATGTGATTAAGATCAAGTAATTTTGTTTCCGCTAAATATTTTTGGTTAGGAACTTAGTTGTGTATTTTTTTCAATTGATAATTGTTGGGAACCGAATAACAGGCATTGGGTTCGGGAAATTCTAACACGGTATCATGGCCCCAACTCTGAATCGATATCGGAATTATAGGTGTTGAGTTCGTGTTGGATCGTCGAAGCCATGTTGGTTGGGAATCGGGATCATAGAACGAAATAAGAAAAAAATTAAGGTGGCAAGATTTTTTTTGGGACCAAGGATTTTTTTTTTACGACCGAATTTTTTTTTTCGAGCAAAAAACACCATAAAAAAGGGGCCAGTCTTTTTTTAAGGGAAAAAATAAAAATAAAAAAGGTGAGGGAGTCCTAGTGGTGGCTGACAGCCGAGCTGGCCACTAGCCATCAGCAACAATCGTTGGGGCAACCGTCACTCGCACTGAGCCGACTGACCAACCAGGCGTAGCAGGGCACCAACACGTGATGATTCAGTTGAATAATTCCGAGGAGACGAGGATGTTGTCATAGCACCGCAACAGTCAAGCAAGGTTGCAATCGAGCGAGGGGTCGAAAGGCAACACTAACAGTCGAGATGCGAGGCTACGCAGGTTTGTGGAGGTGCAGTGGGCAATAGGCGGTCGAGATAGTGGTGAGTAGGGGTCGAGGTGGTGGCAGAGGTCGTGGAAGAGCTCGCAGACATCCGACAAAACTGCAATAGGCGCAAAACCACAGTTGTTGACAAGTATAAGCCCAGAAATGGTCATGGGACAGTTGACGAGCCTGTGAAGATAAAGCTCAAACCGTGGAGGGTCGATCAATAGCGCACAGGGACGATTAGACTTCGCAAAGGGATATAATTAGAATTTGTAAACGTGGATGGAGACTGAACAAGTGGCAGGGAGCACAGTCGCAGTTGTCAGGCCAGGTCAACTAAGGTGGTCAATGGAGCCCAAAGGGATAGGCGCAATGTTGCATAGTAGTATACTCGAAATACAGCCAATGTTGCATTGGTCATTGTTACGTGGAAGTAAGTTGAACCCATCATATAGAAGTAGTAGCCAGAAATCCATACACGGCCATATGGTTACGACAAAGCCACGAGAGTAGCAGTTGTGCTAAATTTCACAACTAGGGTGAAACTCCATGTTGCACTGCTCATATGATGGAGATGATATTTTTGTTGGATTCCTCTTTCGAAGAGGTGCAAGATTGATCTAAAGATCATCTTGTTTGGATGAGCAGAAGTTGGATTTTGAATTTATTTTCCACACATCTACAATTTATCAAGGTCGGCCAAAATTGTAATATAGGCTCACAAGCCCGAAAAGATGTGTCACATGCCCTCACTGATGGATATACATATGAGAGACTCAAACCTCATTTGGACATCAACTCATCTCATACATCTCTCTCCATCTAATTGCTTCGTACAGCCTTAGAAGACATTCGCTCTCCTCCGCACGTATGAAAGAGAAGCTAAAGATTTCAGGATTGTTTTAAGGGTTTCTGCAGCTGCGTTGACAGCGTTGACCTTGGGTCAACTCTCTTGTTTTGACTTTGATCTTTGGGAAAAAATCTGATTTTTGGAAAGCTGAATTTGGTGGCACAGAAATTGAGGAAGGCTGGGTTGATTTTACTGTTGTGTTGACTGTCGATTGCTGAAGTTTGATTGTTGTGTTGACCGAGTTTGACTGAGGTATTTCGGACCGTTTTGGGCTGACTTTGGCTGTGGAAAAAGGTCAAGTTTGACTGGCTTTGACCGAGCTCCATTGGGAGACTTTTTGTTGGTTTGACCAACTTTGACTTCGCTGGGTAGGGCATCATGTTGATTGCTGAAAATTGTACTCTCTCTGCTGAATTTGAAGAATAATAAGAAGATTTGATCAAAGGATTTTCCCCGCATTGGGGTTTTTCCTTGGCATCCGCCAAATTATTGTGTCCCTTGTCTTGGCTTATCTTTTGTCGATTATTTTATGTTCTTACTGTCAATGTTAATGTGATTGCATAACAGGAAATTGAATTGGGCTTAATAAGAAAGATTGAAGTAAATTGCTCTAAGCATAGTACATACGGTGGTTAACTAAAATTAACAAGTTGCTAGTCAAATTTGTCCACGATCAGTCATAAGGGTGTATGCTCGAGTTAGGCAGCAAGCCAGTCCTATAATTAATTAATAAAAACTAACTGTTGGACAGTGGAGTTTAAGATGACTACACGGTTAATTTACGAGGATAGGTTAGATGGGGCAAGAAATTTCAGCCCATGGAAGGATAGGATTGTTTTGTTATTTGACGTGCGGAAGTTGTGGGACATCGTGGACAAGGTCGTCCAAATTCCCTCAATTCTTACTCAATTGGCTAGATCGTTAAGGCCAAGAGAATAATCATGGACTCCATTAAAGACCATATTATATCTCATGTGACAGGGAAAAAGTATGTCTTTGAGATGTGGGCATCCTTAACCAAGTTATACCAGAGTACAAACAAAAACTAGAAAGATGGTGTTGGGGGAGAAACGTTGAAACCCCAAGATTTCTAAAACTAACACAGTTGCATCATTCCTAACCAGGATCACTCAGATTAGAGATGACTTGGCAGCAATTGGGGAAACCATTGATAGTGAAGAGTTGGTTAGATCATCCTTGAATGGCTTTCCTCTGAAATGGGATGTCACTGTTGATGGGATCATCGCACATGAAAATATGCTCAGGTTGGATAGATTGTGGGATGATTTCGTACAAGAAGAAACAAGAATACATTCCAAAACTGCAAGCCAACATGACAGTAAGGATGATGAGGAGAATTTTGCTCTTGCTGTAAAGGGAAGCGGGGGATATGCTTCCGTGAAGGACATGAGCAAAGTGAAGTGCTTTGCGTGTCACAAGACTAGTCACTATGTGAGCCAATGTCCATACAAGGAGGAGGAGGAGGATTAGGTGGTTGCATCAGCGTCAACTAAGACTGATGACTTTACAAAGAAATTTGAGAAAAAAAAAATCTCTTGTTGCACGTACTTCGAACAATAGTATTGTTGTGTATGAGGACAGTGGGTTATGGCTAGTGGACAATAGAGCACCCAGTCACATGATAGGGATGAGGTCAATGTTCCACAATATTTCGAAGGTTGACTCAAACTTCCATGTGAGTTGTGGAGCTAGCGCCACACATGCAGTGAAAGGGGTTGAATGTGTCAAATTCCAGCTAGAGTCAGGAGGATTTCTGGAGGTGACAAGGATGTTATTTGTTCCAGGGTTGATGGTACACGTGCTCTCAATATCAACCTTGGAGGGTTCTGGATATAGAATTTTGTTCCAAGCTGGACAAGTGCTTATCTATTCAGAGGGAGCGACTTAAATGCAACTGTTCTGCTTAGCATCAGACAAGGGCAGTCATACGGGTTGTTGCAACAACCTATGGGTATATCCGAGGGGATCTTGGATACAAGATCAGTGTCATTTGTTGAGAGGGAGCAAGTGACGAGGAAGAGTGATTCTTCAGGTGCTTCTAGGAGCCTCAGCTAGTATGATATGATATTGTTAGACGTTCAGAAGCAAGATCCTAGGAGCATGGTTGAAAGAAACGGGTCTTCAGATCAAATTTTGAAGTTGCAGGGAAGTCTTATAGTTCAGCGGGAGCAACTACAACAGCAAATGACGTGGTGGCGTTGGAGACAGATCCAAGTGGAGGATGTTCTTCCAGAAGTACCTCCCTCGCTAAGAGGGAGTGTTGAGTTTCGTAGCTTGGAAAGTACTTCTAGCTTTGTGTCTTAACTAGCACCTTGATTTGCCTATTTAGGAGCTTGCATGCAACATGTAGAGTATGCATGTGAGTATTTTTGGCATTTTCTTATGTTTTAAAGCTATCTTAAGGTTGGCTTGTGAGCTTTGACCTAGTTAAACAACCAACTAACTTATTTTAGGGCCTTTGCTTGTAAAATTAGTAAAATGAGACATTGTTGCCCTCATATAAAATAAAGGGGAGTCTCACTCACTTATTCACCATGATCATTCATCACAATTCGCTCTCATTAGAAGTAAATACTAGCTCTTGTCTTCTTTCTACTTGGATACAATGTAATCTTTATGGTACAAATTGTCATGGGAGGGAGACATTTGCATGGGGCAACTTCCTCGGGATTAACTGAAGATATTTTTGTGCAATGGTGTAGGTTTATTGTTTATTTTCCTCCATTTTGCATGTTGTATTATGTGAATTAGGGTTACTACGTTTGCCATATTAAAATTGTAGTATTCTCTTGAAATCTTGATTCATAATGGTATATCAAACTTGTTCCCTTGAATCCTTCAAGAGAAATTCAATATATGCATTGTTGATTTCTGGTAGCATCGGATGTGCTCTAGCTTCGAGAATTTGTCGGGAGGCTAGGACATGCATTCTCCAAGACCCGGAAATCATTTTGGGTAAATTCCACCCAAAGACGGTTTAATTAAAATAATTAATTATATTTAATGGATGCCTAAGTCTAAACTTAGAAAATCAAAAAAATTAAAGGGTATTAATTAAACTGGGTGCAAAACTTCTAGAAAAAGATGGAGATCGAGTCAAGATAATATGAGCCATTGATTAGGATCTAATCTGGGTCGCTGATTGTTCAACGAGAAGATTAAAAGGAGCTTGATGGGCACTTGGAGAACACATCAAGTGAGGAATCAAGAGATCGAATTCTCAAGAGAGCAACACAGCAGTTGTCAGAGGGTGATCGAGGTGATTTCTTGCAGTGTGGGGAAGTGGTAGTTGTCCGGTGGAAGATTCTCCTAATCCGGAGATTGCAAGGCAGAGGAGGCAGTAAAAGCCACAAAGAGACTGTGCAGTCCCATGCAGAGGCTGTTCAGAGCTTCATAGGGAATCTGAAATTTTGTTGAGGAAACACTAGAGGGTCAGTGCCAGAAGCAGGAGGGAGTTTCTGGGGGCCAGTAGACCCTCGGTTCTGATCAACAGAAAGTCCAACGGCAGCGCAGAGAAGCTCATCTCGAGCTGAGGTCAGTGTCGAATTCCGGAGGCAAAGTGAGATTTTCTCACGAGATCGATTTGTCATTTTTTCCTCTGTATGACTTGTCAGTTTCAACAGTCATAGACTTGCATTCATAAACTTCTGCATAATAATACAAACCCTCAATTGTTGCACGGGTTTCCCCACATTGGGTTTTTCTGGGGACATTGTCCAAAAATGACGATGTCGATTGCGTGTTTATTTCTTTCTTGCATTATATTTTGTTTCTGCAGCATTTTTATATTTGTATAGGTTGCAATGTCATGTATTCAGTGTTTGTCGTAGATAACTGCAAAAATAAATTGTTAAGTAAAGATTAACAATTAGTTGAATATTTTCCAATTGTTGCAATAGGATTCCAGATTTAGGAATTTTCACATGGTATCAGAGCGCAGGTGAAGCAGAGAAGAGCTCAGAAGCAAAGTTGAAGAGGGAGCTTGAAGACCTGCGTAGGCAGCAGATCGACTCCCTAGAGGGTTTGCGCAGTCCAGTGCCAGGAGGGCAAGATTTTCGTGGAAAAATCCTTCTCTAAGTAAGTCGACAGAGAAGAAGATTTTCTAGATCAAAATTTGTCAGAGGTAGAGGGAGCAGCGCAAAGCAGATCATCAGCTGGAACGCAGATTTTTTGCAGCAATTGCTAGTGCAGAAAAGCGTCAGAATGGAAATCAGAGCACACTGAGGGAATTCTGACCTTAGAAAATGTCTTGCCCATAAATTCTAATTTCCCACGCAGAAGCAGCGGTAGTCGAGAGAATTTTTTATCACTCCAGCAAGGAGTGCGTAGAGCCAATCAGTAGTTGCGCAGAGGGTTAGAGGTAGACTTCGACATTGTTTTTGGGCATGATGGAAGCAACCGGGTTGAGAGATCAGGATCGATTGGAGGGTGCCTCCAACAATGTGATCTGGAAGGCGAGGATCTCCTTCCTTCTAGATGAGCACGATCTTAAAGCCTTCATCGATAATGTGGTAGTTATCCCCACATATCCGGATCCATTGAAAGCCTACAAGAAGGATATGGTAAAGGCCAAGAAATTGATACTCGAAGCAGTTCTAGATCACATTGTTTCTCACATATCTGGCAAAGGGACAACCAAAGAGATGTGGGTTGGATTGGAGGAGAAGATGAGATCCACGAGGATGCAGAAGGGGGAGCGCATAGATCCCTTCCTTACGAAGCTTCAGGAAGTCTAGGATCAGCTAGTAGTTGTGGGGTCAGCGCCTAAGGCTATGGAGATGGTGAGATTAGACCTTAATATCATCTCAGAAGAATGCCAAGTCTTCGTCCAAAGTATTCTAGGCAGAGAAATATTGTCGGATTGGGAGGGGATATAGGTTGCTCTTCAACAAGAAGAGATGAGGCGTGATCTAGTAAAGTGCAAACTGGATGACAGCGCAGCAGTGAGGTGAAGCCCAAGGAGGAAGAGGAGAATGCAGCCCTTGCATCAAAGGGACAGCAGGAGCAACGGAGGCGGAAGAAGGACGTCTCGAAGATAAAATGTTTCATGTGTGGTGAGCTTGGTCACTACACTACGCAGTGTCCTCTCAGAAAGAAGGATAAGGAGAAGAAACACGATCAGCAAGTTGCACTAGCAGAGATCGAGGAGGAGTTGGTCGTGATTGCCCACATACCTCCAAGGGAGAGGTGGGGTGATCTAGTACTGTAGTTCCAGAGAGCTACAGATGGCCAGGATCCTTGAGGAGTCCACCTCTCAGATCAATACCTTGCTACGGGTGCCCATATTAGTAGTAGCAGGATGGACCAGTGTTAGTTGGTGCAGAGAAGTGTCGGAGTGACAACTGGAGTGACTAGGAGCGTCAGAGACTGAGCAGCGCAGAGCAGAGTTGGCAACAGTGTAGTTGGCATAGTGCAGAGTCAGCAGCAGCGCAGAGGCTTCAGAGGGTCAGTGCAAAAACTAGCAGCAGTCAGAACTCCAATAACAGATGCATCATACTGAACACAGTTGGTTCAGTATTTTGGATTTTTTTTTGTTGCAACAGCAACAGACTTGCAGTGCAAATTCAATTGACAGCAGCATGCAGAGTCAGCCCCATTACAGATGCAGCATTTGCGCAGTAGTTGGTGGGCAATGATGTCAGACATCAGCAGCATAGAGGGAGATGAAACAAGTCGGGGTGATGCTTCAGCAGGTTGCCTTACTAGAGCACATTCCTCGCTAAGAGGAAGTGTTGATTTTTGGTAGCATCGGATGTGCTCTAGCCTCAAGAATTTGCAGTGAGGCTAGGACATATGCATTCACTAAGACCCATAAATCGTTTTGGGATATTCCACCCGGAGACAGTTTCATTAAAATAATTAATTATTTTTAATTGATGCCCAAGTCTAAACTTAGGAAATTAATTTTTTTTAGGGTATTAATTAAACTAGGTGTGAATCTTCTAGAAAAATACAGAGATCGATTCAAGATGATCTGAACCATTGATTAGGATCTAATCTGGGTCGTTGAATGCTCAACGAGAATATTATAAGAAGGGGCTCGATGGGCACTTGGAGAACACATCGAGTGAGGAATCAAGAGATCGAATTCTCAAGAGAGGAGCGCAACAGTTGCTGGAGAGTGATCGAGATGATTTCTTGCAGTGAGGGGCAATGATAGTTGTCCGGTAGAAGATTTTCTTGATCCGAAGAGTGCAAGGCAGAGGAGACAGTAAAAGCCATAGAGAGACTGCGCAGTGCCACGCAGAGGCAATGTAGAGCTTCAGAGGGAATCCAAAATTAAAGATAAGCTTGAGGGTCAGTGCCAGAAGCCGGAGGGAGTTTCTAGGGGCCAGTGGAGCCTCATTTTTGGTTAGCAAAAGATCCAACAGCAAGAAGGAAGGTCGCATCGAGTTGTGACACAAAGGTTGCGCAGGGTGACATAGTCACTGCACAGAGCAGCTCATCTCGAGTTGAGGTCAGTGTCGGATTCTCGTGGCAGAGTGAGAATTTCTCACGAGATTTATTTGTCAGTTTTTCCTCTGTATGACTTGTCAATTTCGACAGTCATATACTTTTATTCAGAAACTTCTGCATAATAATACAAACCCTCAGTTGTTGCACCGGTTTTCCCACATTGGATTTTTCCGGGGACATTGTACAAAAATAAAGGTGTCAATTGTGTGTTTATTTCTTTCGTGCACTGTATTTTGTTTCCACAACATTTTTAAATTTGTGTAGGTTGCAGTGTGATGTATTTAGTGTTTATCGTAGATAACTACAAATAAATTGTTAAGTAAAGATTAACAATTATGTGAATATTTTCCAGTTGCTACAATAGGATTCCGGATTTAGGAATTTTTACATCCCTATCTTGAACTTAAAATCTCCCATTTAAGGAAGTCGCAAGGGTTTCTAAGTAGATAAGATAAGATAGATAATTTTATTAATGTTCGTCGAATGACCACAAAAAGGTCAATGGGACTGCTGGTTACAATGATGTCATCACACTAGCTGGCGGACCAAACGGTCCCCTTTATCACAAAAGTAGGAAATGTAAAGCTATAAGGAATACAAAAGTAAAGCCTGGATAACTGAATGTCTGATATATCATGACAATGAGCTGCGATGAGGAAGTACTAGAGGAGAAGGATGAGCCTCTTGAATGGAGAGAGACTCCTCCTAACAACCGAAGCCGATAGAAGAGGACTGAAGGAAACTCCTCAATGTCTGCTTCCTTGAGGAGGAGCTGGATTTGGATTGTAGCTGATGTTGCCTGGAGGATTTGGGGCATCCCTTGGGTGGGGGGAGGTGCCTGGTTCTGGAATGCCGAAGGGGTGGTCTGGTGGGATGAGAAACCCGGAGCCACACTGATCTGGACTCGTGATCTATGGATCGATCAGGGGTTCTTTTGGTGCCCTGCGGTGCTGAGAGTACTCTGAAGAAGTTTGTGATCCTCTGTGTGGTGGCCGAAGTAGACGATGGCTAGAGT
Source organism: Pinus albicaulis (assembly GCA_034641835.2). Taxonomy (NCBI): domain Eukaryota; kingdom Viridiplantae; phylum Streptophyta; class Pinopsida; order Pinales; family Pinaceae; genus Pinus; species Pinus albicaulis. Next base: position 1,325,519,622 of record CM076583.1, read on the forward strand.
AGAGTCGAGCGGTATCTGAAAGTCTCCTGGAGGTAGAGAGCCAGGCATCGTTGGTCCGGATATCTAAGGAAGTTGGCTAGGTTCTGGGGGCCTCTGAATAAGCAGTAAAAGCGGCCACGGATCTCATAGTAGACCGGGCATCTGAAGATGAAGTGTGACTCGGTTTCCACCTCGTCAAGGTGGCAAAGCTGACAGATCCTCTCCGTCCTGTCATTATGGTGGTCTGTTTCCACCCGAAGCCTGTGTGACCCAACTCTGAGCTGCCCTAGAGGGATCCTAATGGCAAGCATCCAGTGCTGGAGGGTATAAGAGGGTCGAGTGATAAGCCCATCTCTAATCTCCAAACAGTGTTCAGCGTAAAAGGCCATTTTTGGGCGCAGACCGCCTGGAGGATTAACCCATGTGGTCTGAGTATACCGCCTGTAGATGTCCTCCCTGATTATTTTGTTGAGTTCCTGCTGATTTGAAGAAGGTGCCCCGGGGCATTCAGTGAATACTAAAAGGGGGGGAGATGATCTGTCTGGATACCGATAAGACTGAGGAGCTATGTCATACCTGTGAACCAGCATTTGGTGCGGCCAGTTTTGGGTATAAGCGATGTTCTCCAAGGAGCAATAGGCCAGGTATGGGTATCTGTCTCTCCCATCCCTCGTGTCTGCCAAGCCACTGATCCGATGAAGATAAGAGACTATCCTGAAGATTGCCTCCAGACGGAAGGGCTTAGCTCCAAACTCTGCTAGGATGATGTTTTGCGGGACTCTCTGCTTGCACCTGATGAAGCAGCGCAGGAGAAAAATCTGGACTTGCTCAACCAAGGCCCAATCTGAATCCAGTAGTGAGGGGCCCCATACCTCCGATCCATAAAGCACGGTGGGACGGATCAAGGTATCCATGATGTTCATCTTGGATGGTATATCCTGGAAGTGGTGGCGGAAGCACTGTCTCTCTAGAAGGGAGAAGAAGCCATATCATTTGTTTATCCTGGGTTGAAGGCCGGCCGAAGGCTAAAGCGAGGACCCGAGAACTGCACTCCCAAGTAGGTGTAGCTGTTGACGACTTTGATTTCTTCCCCCTTGAAGAGAAAGTGGAAACTCGAAGATTTCTTCAACCCGTTGAAGATTATAACTTTGGTTTTGCTCAGGTTCACTGTCAAGTGCCAAAGGTCACAGAAAGCTACGACGGCATCAAGCTATCTCTGTAGCCCTTCTAGGGAGGAGGCCAGGAGAACAATATCATCTGCGAAAAGAAGAATGGTGATCAGGACCTGGTGAAGAAGGCACCCATCGAACTCCTGGATATGTTCTCGGTAAAAAGATTCCAGCTCATCAATGTAGATCCCGAAAAGAGTGGGGGAAAGCAAGCACACCTGCTTGACTCCAATGGTGCTGCGGATGAACTCCGACATCCCTCCAACTGTGCGAAGACGGCCAAGCACAGACTCGTAGAGACGCATAATGGCAGTCAAAAGAGTTGAAGAGATGTCAATCTCTCTCAACCTCTGAAATAGGTCCTCCCTCGAGACGGAGTCGAAGGCCTTCCTAAAGTCCACAAAGCAGCTATACACTTTGGAGGACCTAAACTGGGCCTCTTCGATCATTGCTCGAAGAGTGAAGATATGGTCGGTGGTCTGATGATCCGGTCTGAACCCTGCTTGCCCCCTGGCCCTGAATTGTTTTTGCTCTACGAACCTGGATAGTCCCCTGTGGAGGGCAGTAGCATACAACTTGGAGAAGGTGTGCCCGACCATGATTGTTCTGTAGTTGTTCGGGTCAAAAGTGGGCCCTGCTTTGTGGATAGGATAGATAATACGGTGTGATCATTCCTCAGGGAAGCCATCACGAATGACCTAGTTGAAAAGATCCACTAGATAGCCAACCAGAATACGAAGACCAAATTTGAGGAATTCAGCCTGGAAGCCTTCTTCGTCTGCGGCTTTGCAGCTGTTTAAGGCCCATATCTTTCTCTCACCCTCTTCATCAAAATGACTCTATTAGGCATAGATCAAGGCACTACTCGCTATTTTCTCCCTCTTTCCTCTAATTTCTAGGTATCTAGGGTTAGGGTTGTAGTCAAGGTTAGGATTTTCTTAAAATTATATTAAATAGCAAATTTATCTTGATGTGTTATTACCCTCTTGATAGGGATTGTATTTAATAATTTGAATCAAGCAAAATCTAGCATAAATTAAACGGTAAAAACCTATAGTTAGGACTAACATCATCTCATTTATTATTATTTATGCCTATTTCAGCCATAAAAACTCACTTGCCTACCCTAAAACTTATTTACCTAATTGATAGCCTTATTCCGTTATCGATCTCAAAAGGTTATTTCTTATAGTTATTATATGACATTACATGCCATATTGAATATCTCTCAAGCCCTAACTTATAACAACCTACTAATATATCTTAAGGGTCTTGGGAAAGTGTACTTGAATGAAGAATGAATGAAGGGATTTTAATGACGTCCACGAGACCAAGCGGTCTAAGGGACCTAGGAATCCAGACCATCATATCTTCAAACTTTTCTCTAATTCTACTCTCTTGTCACTTCTTCAAACTTGGACTTCGGTAAATATTATCTTAGCCTTTATAGGCTCCACTAGTACCTTCCCTCAATCATTAGACCATGCATCACCTTAAAGTCCTTTATGTGATCTTTATAGGTAACCCTCCCTTTTGGGATTTCATTCACCACTAAATAGCTCGAGAGAAGCCACTGAGGTGACAGTGGTGGTCGATCTCTTGTTGCAATAAGACCTAGATTTCCTAGTGGACTTTTACACTAGGCCTACTATAATTTTCAGTAACAAGTACCTTTGGCTTTAATAGACAAAGGTTGTTATTGGATTTGATCGATCATTAATGGACTGAGATGCTCCATCAACCCTTTCATGCAACTTTTCCTCAACCCCACATTTTCCTATAAATGTAACTTTGTTTTTTATGGCAAAGTGATGGAAGGGCTCCATAATTGTCTTCATAGGATGGCACATGACTCTTGAGAATTCCAACCCAATCAATCGCGAGATAGAGAGGTATTTGGATGGTACTAGAGTATTTAGCTTTGGTTATGATATTTGTGAAAGGACGACTTTGACGCCATGTAAGTGACAAGTCATAAGAATTTAGAATTTTAGAATTTTTAAATTCAATTATGCTTTACTTGAAATTTTAATTATGTTTTCTTTATTTTCTATTTTCAATTGTAATGAAATATAATTTAGTTATATTTCTTTCTTACTTGTTGTAGATGTTTGGTGGCGAAACTATGGTGCATGGTCACAAAATTTACAAAAATTTGCCATCAAAATTCTAGTCAAACATGTAGTGCTTCGAGATGTGAGCACAATTGGAGTGTATTTGAAAAAATATACTCAAAGAAACGCAACAGGTTAGAACTTAGAACCAATGTTTTAAAAACCGGAACCGGTGACCGGACCGGTGGCCTAATGAACCGGGTTTCTAACCGGAACCGGTCTAACCGGGAGCGGTCAGATGCCAATGAACCGGTTTAAAAAAAATACATTACATAATTATTTTTTTAATAAAAAAAACTATTTTTAAGATTTGCAACCATGATTCCAAGCCAATAGAGACAAAATATGCAAAGTTTGCTCATTTATATACCATGCAAAAGTTAATATATCAAAATGGCACCGAGTGCAATACATATCATCGAAAAATACATAAGAAATGAGGCTCCAAATGGCCCATAAAGTCCAAAAACAATGCTACAAGCTATGAGGCCATTGGCCTAATACAAGACTACACATGAATGATGATCAATCATCAAATTCATCACCGCTACTAGACACAGGATCAACATCGGTTGCTGGCGCTGCATAGACATCATCTGGATCAGAGTCTGAGGATGCCTCTCCCTCAGGCTCATCTGCAACCTCAGTACCCCTGCCACCAATAACAATAGAAGTGGACCTAATGGAAGCACGAGTTGCTCGAGGTGCATGACTAGTGTCGACCATTGGTTGTTTGCCTTTTCTTGATGCAGCTACCAATCCTGGGTCTGCGTCTGATGGTGCCACCAAATCTGCTTCAAATTCACCCCCCGCTATTGTTGCATCAAAATCAAAATCAGCCTCAAACACTGGATCTTCAATCTCCTCCACCCATTCTGATGTTGGATCAATATCATCCAACACAATGGGATCTAGATCAGGTGTTTTGCTCATCAGTTGGTTCCGCCTCAAGCGAAGGTTGTATTGCACAAACACAAGATCATTTAACCATTTCTGTTCCAAACGGTTTCTCTTGTTTGTGTGTATGCGCTCAAAAACAGACCAATTGCGCTCACAACCTGAAGCACTACAAGTTTGGCTAAGGATTCTAATTGCAAACCTTTGCAATTGAGGACATTGGCCGCCAAATGACTCCCACCAATGTGCTGCAAATAAAAAGACATTCATTAGTAACATAGTTCATTTCATTACTTATTTACAAACAATTTAACATGAAAAGAAAAACAAATTGGAATTACTTACCTGGTTGATCCACATCTCTTGCCATTTTTGCCAAGTTCTTTCCAAAGGTACCAGCTGCCATACTGAAAAGAGTAAGTTGTTTATGTGTTTCCAGAAGGTCTGCACGGTTAGGGATCATGCGCTCCAAGCAATCAATCAATCCAGATCTGACCTCCCCATCCTGTTGATCTCCTAGCCGAGCTCTATAATGATACTTTGGGTTCAAAAAATACCCAGCTGCATGTATAGGACGATGGAGTTGATTGTTCCATCTGTTATCAATGATCTCCCATATCCGGCCATATTTAGCTAACTTGTCCCTGTAAGCTGCCCGTATCTGCTCCTTGGCCTGATCCATAGCCTCATAAATGTATCCCATTTCCATCCTTTCCCCATCCACCATCCTTAGCACCTTAACAAGGGGCTCAGTAATTTTTACCAGCTCTGAAGACCTTTTCCAAAAATAATTGTCAAAGACTTTCTTTTTGGTGTCTTTTCCATCTTGTCTACGAGCCCACTAGGATTCAGTCCAATCATCAGAAGAAAACATTTTCTGCAGGTTTTTCTGTTGAGAATTGAGACATTGCAACGTGAGGAAGTGAGTTGCAAATCTCGTAATGGCAGGCCTAACAAGCTCTTTGCCCCCTGTGTTTTTCCTCATTAGGTTCAATAGCCATGAGTGGTTGTAAATGTAATTTGTAATGCACTTGCCATGCTCTACAGTGCTTTTTACCCATTCCAGTTTGCCTATGTCCTCAAGCATGAGGTCTATGCAATGTGCAGCACATGGAGTCCAAAATATGGTACTATACTTGGACTCAAGCATCTTTCCAGCAAGAACATAGTTTGAGGCATTATCTGTGATGACCTGCACAACGTTCTGCTCTCCCACTTCCTGAATAATCTCATCCAAAAGCTCAAATAGAAGGGCTACATCCTTCACCTTATCAGATGCATCAACTGATCTCAAAAACATTGTTCCTCGAGGGCAAGCAACAAGGAAGTTAATGATAGTGCGGTTCCTTCCATCAGTCCATCCATCTGACATGATGGAACAACCTGTTTTGAGCCATGACTCTTTATATTCAGCCAAATACTCATCAATACTAGAAATCTCTTGTTGCAAAAGAACTCCCCTTAACTCATGTGCAGTAGGGCCTTTGAAGCCCTTTCCTGCAACTATCAGACAACTATCAAGGTTCAAGATTCAATATCAATTTTGATGTATCATGTTTATTTGGCATCCATTACATCATATATATTACTTTCTCCATATTTATGTGTCAATGTGTTAATTTCATGTAGTTGTTTCTTTATATGTTTAGAATTTTGAAAAGAAAAATATACTTTGTATTTTTAATGTTTGTCGTGGTTTCCAATTTTTGTAGATTTTTTCGCCAATGTTTGTGAGAAGATGTTTTCTAAAACATTGTTGATTTTTTGGTGATCTTAATGTTATTAACACTAGTTTATGCCTCCTCCTCAAGTGTATCATCATATGTAAGCAGTTTGTACCTCCAACCCATTATTCAAGCAAACTTCAAGACCTAGCCATTGCAAGTAGAGGTCATCTTTCAATTGGTCTCATCTCCACAATATTTGAACTTTTGGGGAGACATATTTCAGGAGAAACCAGTAACACTACCTTGCACTCTCCTCTTCAAAATCTAATATCTTAGCTAGTTCCTCTAGGAAAATCCATTGCTAGTTTTTTAGGTCCCTTGGCTGCTTCACTCTACTCGATGTTAGGATATTTCGACACATAGGAAATAGTTAAGAATAACTTAGTCTAGTGTAGAGTTAGGTAAAGTGTATTTCTTTACCATGTACATTTGTAACTTATAATCCGATGGTCACGATTTGTAGTGATCCGACAGTTATCTCTCACCTCGGTATTAACGACACTTGATCCATGGCTTAACACCTGATTGGTCCATGATCTCTATTTAAAGAGCATGGAGGGTCATTTGTCCGGTAACCATTTATGAGAGAAACATCTGTAACTTTTCTTTTTATATTAATAAATTGCCTGAAGTGGCCGCGTTGGCTCAAGTCGTGGACTGTTTCCCTCTTTGAGGGTTTTAACCACGTGATTATACTAGCGTACTGATTTGTGATCTATTTGTCAGCGGTGACCTTTGGTTCTTGATCTAAGGAACTTACCTTGTAAATTCCTACATGGTATCGGAGCCATTTTGAGGGCCGCGTCCGTTGTTGATCAAAATCCTAAGCCGGTTTGACTGCATGTGAATGTCGTTTTGTAGATCTACTATTTCTGAACATTTTTGGGCTTAGAGATCTGCTCTGTTGTGTCTGGAGTGTCTGTTACAGTGAGGAACGCCTTTCATTTCATGCGAAAAGGTTTCCGGCTGCCCAAGTTATGACAGTTTAGATCTGGAGGTATAAAGCACCTTTTTTGCAATTATATTTGTTAATAGTTTTGCTTATTTCGGTTTATTTTGTTTATTTTTGGTTTATAGTTTTTATTTATTTGTCAAATCTGTACCCTCTTCTCTGTGTATGCTCTTTGTTGTGCACTGCGTGCGATCTCGGCAAATCAGAAACAGGAAAAGGGATTTTTTTGCTACGTATGCTCTTTCCCCGCGTCTTTGTGTGATCTTGGGAAATTAGAAATAGTGGAAAAATTGATAGTTGCCGGTAAGGCTAATCGTAAATCTAACATTCTACCGTAAGGCTTTGCATTTCGTTTTTTTTTTTTACTCAGTTTTTGTGTTTTTTTGTGCAGGAAAAGGCACGCACACCGAAGAGTAATTTAAAAAAAAAAAACCCCTTCCTCCTTTCAAACAACAACGTGATCCTTTTACTATCTCACTTGGTGAGGGGTTAGTTTATGAGAATAGAGGTCTTGGGTTCAAGTCTCCTTCTCAAGCTTCTTTTGTAAAAAGTTTTTGTTCAAAGGGGCAGAATTTTTTTTAAAAAGCCGCACTTCATCCCATTCTCGTAACTATTCGGCGTCTAGAACTCGGATTTTTCAAAAGGCATAACTTCTTCATTCGGAAGCCGTTTTTCGAGCTGTTTTTTTTTTAAACGACCTAATTTTTCGAGATCTTTCCATTGGAGCAGCTAGTTTCAACTTTTCTCAGCTTCAATTTTTTTTTTTAAATGGAAAGTGCATGCCCAATTATTCTTAACAGCACCAATTATTTCCAATGGCTACCTCATATGGTAGATATACTTAGAAGTAAAGGGCTTTATAGAATAGCCACGGGACAAGAAACTAAACCTTCTGATGATGATAAAGTTGCTAAATGGGAAAATAAACAAGATCAAGCATGAGGGATGATAGGAATATCCATTGCTCAAGATCTATGATTTCATATCCTTGACATTGACACCTCTAATTAATGAGTTTGAGAAGTTTCAGATAACTTAGAAGACAACACTATTTACTTGTTTCTAACAACCCTAAAACCCAGGAGTTTGGAAGGAATGACAAACGGGTCAAATGATGACAAAGGGCCTCCTTCATAACAACAGATGGCATTTCAGGGGGATTCAAACTGCCTTCTAGGGTTTGTCAAAGCACCAATACTCCACTACACCAAAAAGACAAAATGATCCAGGTGGATATTGGTGGTCACCCACCTATTCCACTTGGGGCCCCACCATTGTCTCTTTCAGTTTTTCAGTTTCGGCTCAACTTACTATTTTTCAGTTTTTTGGGTCTTGAACTTCCGGAGCCATTTTGAGGCCCTAAACGACGTTTTTTGGGAAAACGGAGAGCAACATGGGTCCATGGACCGATGTTGCTCGTTCAAAATTTGTAGTCCTCAGATTGATCTTTCTAACGAGGTATGGGACGCGTCAAACGGAGATCGTATGCCAAAGTTACACGCCTGGGAAGTTGAAACACCAATTTACCCAAAGTTTTGGCGCTTCATCTCCTAGGGTTAGGGTTTTGGCTGTTGAGGATTTCCCATTGTGTCTAAATAATCAATAGGCCCTCGAGCCTCATTGTAACTCAGTTCAGAGGCCTGTAGCCGCGACATCTCTTCTCAGAGATAGCTACCAGCGCCCTAGCTAGTTTATTTCCATTTTGTCTTAAACTAGCTAGGGCGCTGGTAGCTATCTCTGAGAAGAGATGTCACGGCTACAGGCCTCTGAACTAAGTTACAATGAGGCTCGAGGGCCTATTCATTATTTAGACACAATGGGAAATCCTCAACAACCAAAACCCTAACCCTAGGAGATGAAGCGCCAAAACTATGGGCCCCGTTTGGGTAAAGTCCGTGTTCAACTCCCGGCCGCCCACTTTGGCATACGATCTCCGTTTGACGTGTACCATACCTCGTTAGAAATATCTATCCGAGGACTACAAATTTTGAACAAGCAACATCAGTCCATGGACCCATGTTGCTCTCCGTTTTCCCAAAAACGTCGTTTAGGGCCTTAAAACGGCTCCGGAAGTTCAAGACCCGAAAAACCGCTAAAAATAGTAAGTTGAGCCGAAACTAAAAAACTGAAAGAGACAATGGTGGGGCCCCAAGTGGAATAGGCGGGTGACAACCAATATCCACCTGGATCACAAAAAGGCAAAGAGTATCAGTGCAAAGGCTTGACTTTTCAAAGTACAGTCAAAGGCCTCTTAAAAAGATCAAAAGGAAGGTAAGCATGAGGTGAAAAGCAGTGATCAAAGGCAAAATTTGTGTAGGCACCTGCAGAAACAGAAGTGGCCAGGAGAGACACAAAATGGTTTAAAAATTGCTAGCTTTCCCACCTGTTGTAATTCTCTAGAGACAGCCTTGAGTTGTATAAAGACCAGTGCCTAGGACATCTTAAATGCAAGGAGCATATGACTCAACTGATTGCAGTTGACAATGTTAGGCTCTCATGCTATTATCACTCAGATGAATGGTTTCAATCAAGGTGGAACCAAGACCCCAAAGTTAAACATAACAACTAGGAAAACTGCAGAAATTGAATACAAACTACAATAAGTAAATACATCAGACAGCTTTAAAATAGAATGTTGTAAAGGGGGTCGGCTTCTAAAATGAACACACAGCTATCAAGTTATATGTGAGCGATTGATTATGGTAGAAGATGGAGTGAGATAACAACTATAACTGGGCTTATCCAAGGATAAGAGTCCATATATACTGGGCTTATTTAAAGTTAAGAATCCATATATCTGGGCTCATTCAAAGATAAGAATCCATTGTAGTTAGTATCGGAAGAACAGTGGGAGAGATAGAAAATGAAACAAAGTATCATGCCTGAGCCATATTTAAAGTGTTGTAGATGAGTAAATATGAGTATCTTCTATGATAAATTCACATTTACACATGGGAGCACTCGCATTCCAGAGCATTAGATACAAGAAATGTGGAGAGATACGAAATGAACATTTGTATTTAAAAACATAGAAAAGGGTTACAAACTGTGAATCACCCAAAGAGGAATCCCCAATTCCAGCAAAACTTCTTATTACTGAATCCCTACGGGAACTTCAAACATCTACTATCAAAGTTCATACAACGTACATACAGAACACTCGAACTAGTGAGTCCTTTGGAAAATCTAGAACCTTTTGTTAGTGTTTTCTTCCTATTTTTATAACCTCTGATTCCTATGCGCAAGAAGATATTTTAGGAAAGTATCTTCCCCGCGTGCTTGTATGCTCTTGCAGGTCTAAATCAAAAACAGAAATGATGATGAGGCAGAACTACTTCTCATCATCTTACAACGCAGGCCTAAAGCTGTTTCTAACTGAAATGTAACAATTGACTGAACTGAAAGTAAAAACTGCAGGGGTGAATTAAAGATTTCACCCAAAATGACAAAGTGAAAGGAACATAAGGGAAAAACGCCAAACAAGATCAGTTATGAATGATCATTGCTGCTTAATGAGACGGAGTCCCTGCTGCTGCTGGCAAAGGCAATATCGTTAGTCGTGGGAAGGACTGGCCTTCTGCGCTGGAGAATGCAATACTGCCAGTAGTGGAAGAGCTGGCCTTCTGTGCTGGAGGGTCTTATGGAATGGCCAATGGTCATGATCCATCGACTGAGATGTGAAACTAACCCTTTTCATCTTTTTTCTCTGCTTCTTGGGCGTGGAGGATCGTCATCCTCAGCCTCGTGCCACTGTGATTAACTATGAGACAGCCTGTGTACACTAAAAGGCCATGAAAACCTACACAGACAGCAAAAAAATTAAATAAATCCTGAGATGAGGGGTAGACTGCTTCAGATGGCTCAGCGAGGGGTTAGGGAGCGATGCGGACAAAGTGCGAATGCAGCGATGAAAAGTAAAACCATGGCAGAGGTGAAAACCAGGGTTTAAATCAAAATATGGCGTGGAAATATGATGGGTGGTTTCGCGGAAAACCGCGAGTGGTTTTCGCGTGGGGGCTGAGTGGTAAGCGGTATCGGGCAGGAGGCACGCGATACGTGTTAGGGGGCGATGCGTGTCCTCACAAAAACTGCCCATTTCACATCGGAGTTGCGAGTTGGGGAGATGCTGTGACATGGATGCGAAAATGAGCGGGAGCCGTCCGATCTGGGCAATCCAGATCAACAGCTGCAGATGAGCGCGATGGACGTACTTGCGCGGTCGGGTGGGACCAGCAATGATGTCAGCAATTTTGTCGCATAGCGGGATGATCAGTTGCGGGGTTATAAAAGCGATAGTGATGTGGGCCGTTGGATGAGGGAGATCAACGGTCCAGATCGGAGCGGGGGAGTGTAATGTTGGGTGAGTGATCGGGAAAGTAGTGATCGAGCGATGGAGTGAGGATTGTTGGATCATGATGGAGATCAACGGTGGGGATCAACTGTGGGGGCGCTTGGGGGTACAGATGGGTCTGTGGGCCAGGTGCCTCCGCAGTGAATATGGACCGTTGGATGAAGATCTTTCGCAATTAAAGGAGTCAACTGCGGGGGCACTGAGGAGTACGAGCCACTTTGGTCGGGTGCCCCCACAGTGAACCTACGCAATAGATCTAGGTTGATCGAACGGTGGAGATTCTATAGGCGGAGGATGGACATCAGCAGAGAAAAGGGTTTGGGAAGTGGAAATGGGAATCGCCAAAGTGTGACACCGATGGGGAAGGCTAAGTGCAACGGAGGGGGCACCGTTGGATCTGAGAGAGATCAACGGCTAGGATTCCATCGGTGGGAGATGATCATCGGTGTTTCGCACATCGGTGGAAAAATATAAAAGGGACATGGAGTACTGCGATGTGCGATGTGCGATGGATGGGTGCAGTGCAATGGAGCGATGACCGTTGGATCCGAGAGGAGATCAACGGTCAGGATTGCGTCAGGATTTCGCACATTGGCGAAAAAAGATTTCAGGAACGAGAACTTTGGATGAAGCGAAGTGCGATGTGCGATGGATGGGCGCAGCGCGATGGAGTGATGACCGTTGGATCCGGGAGGAGATCAACGGTCAGGAGCACGTTGAGATTTCGCACATCGGCGGAAAAAGAGTTCAGGAACGAGAACCTTGGATAAAGAGAAGTGCGACCGCCGATGGGCTTAGTGCTCGGTCACGGGGCCCGGTCTCATGGTGGAAAAGGGACTCGGGCTTAAGCGAAAGGGGCTTAAGGCCTGATATTTTAAAAATGAAGGGTTTGGACTAAAAATGAAGAATTTTGAAGGGTTTTGAGGGTTTCGATAAGGGGAAAAAAGGGATTTAAACCTAAATAAAGGGATTTCATTAGGTTTAGGGGGATTTGATGGGGAATGAAGGGTAAATGAAGGTCATAGAGGGGAAAATAGGGGGAAATGAAGGGCACATTTTTAAATGGAGAAAGGATGAGGATTATGAGTTTGAAGGCAGTTTTCTTGCTGAAGTTTTGTGCATTTTGATAATTCCTCCAATGACCTGTGTTGTATTCGCTTTACAGTATAAGGCTCCTTATCTTTTAGACATCCCAGCTCAGTGAGGGATGTCATAACAACACCACCAAAGATATATCACTGACAAACTGATTAAAGGAACAAAAATGTCATTGGTCTAAGAGCAATAAAGCCTCCAACAAGGGTTTCCTTATCAAAAGTATATTTTGCAAAAGATACCTAAACATGAATGACACTTCTGCAGGACTGTCAAAAATGCTTACCTACAGGAAGATTGATAAGGTCAAATCAAACCTAATGTTTCTCATGATGATGACACATCTAAAAGACCAAAGTACTATTAATTCCAACTGCTAGGGTTTTTACACCAGAAGGTCTCCACTGATTCGTAGTGAAAAACATGACAGAATGACAGTTAGAGGAAGGGCGAAATACTTCTTTCAATCTCTCCACCAAGCAAAAAAAGGCATAAAGAATGCAGGGCTGTAGACTCCAAGGTGAAAGTGCCAAAATGGTCACAAGCTTACTGTTTACAAGTTTTGAAGTTCATGAGAAGGAAAAAGTGAAGGAAGACCTTCAAAAAACACTAATTTCACTATTTGCCTATTTTCATCAAACTTTGTCAAAATAACCTTTTTTGAAAGGGCTCATGTTTTCAAGTTTGGGTAAAGGGCACATGTTTGATCTTGTTGAAGAGGTTGTCAGTCTAAGGAGAGCATCAAGATGATCCAGCAAGACAAAAAACAATTTTTTTGGGACTCTGCCACCTACAAGACAAAAAAAAAATGCCAAAAAGACAGTAAAAAGTAAGAAGAGAAATAAACATTACAAAGCGGGTTTTGATCATGAAATATTTTTCAAAAAGGAGTATAAATCTCTCCTTTCCCTCTCTTCCACTCCACATTTGTCATTGCAAAAGAAGAGCAAAGCTGTTGAAAGCAGTTTTTTAAGGTTTTCTGCAAGTTGGGTTGAAAATTTCAGGCGCTACGCACGGGGCCGTCAGTGCTACGCACAGAGGAGGCAGCCGCAGTGTTAAAATACATTGCGTTGCACACCGAAGGGCAAGCGCTACGCACCAGTGAAGGTGTTGCGCATAGGCCTAGGTTCGGCCCGACTGCCCGCCTTTCAAGGGCACTGCGCACCGAGGAGGCCCGACAATCCCCTTTCACCACCCGACTCGCCCGCAAACCGACCCAATGCTACGCACAAGAAGGCCCGACAGGAATGGCCTGTCGGGTGGCGCTACGCACAAACACATTTTGGTCAAATTTGCTCAAAAACGTGCTAAAATCAAATTTTTTGCCTCCAAGCTCCTGCACAGAGTTAAACGAGGTTGGTAGTCATTCTTTTTGCCCTCCAAATTAATATTTTTAAATGCATAATTAAAGGAGAAGTTCAAAAACCTAATTTTCCCAAACCCTAATCGTCATAAAAATTTAATATTTGACCTTCTAGGGTAGGGTTTACAAATTGGAGAGTTGTCATTTGTGTAAAGACACTCAGTGCCAGCAAGCCGCCTCCTAACTCTAAAAGCATTCCTTGATTACTTCATTTTGCCCTCATTTGCTAAAGTCTGTCCTCACTATCACTCATTTGTCCTTCGTTGACCTAAAGGCTCTCACCAAGCTAAAAATCATTTTGTTCTAGATCAGCCACTATGTCTGGAGAAGAAATCAATACCAGTAATGATGAAGGCCAAAGTCCTATCAAGCCAAAACACAAGGGAGGATGGGTTAATAGGTTTGAGCCTTTAGACACCTTTCATATCACCTCTTCTCCCATGATCCTTGCAATTTTTTAAGATGTTGGATGCTATCATTTCTGTGAGAGGGTTAACCAGGTCCAAAGCCACTCAAATTTGACTAGGTTGTTCATTCGCAGCCTACAAAACCACCAAGTCAACCTAGCGGGAATAAATTTTGAACTATCATCTGAATCCATTGCTAAAGCCACAGGTATACCAGATATTGGTGAGAGGTAGTTCAAGTATAAGAAATTGTACTTAAGCTACTATGAGCCCTTCCTCAAACCTAGTTGTCAACAAGGCTACAAGGTTGTTTTTCCCTTCTCCCCCCTGCTAGAGAGATATGCCCTACTGATGAGGCAGATCATCAAGTACTTCACTTGTGAGGGGAGGTACTCCAGGGTTTATTCATATCACATAAGGCTGCTATTCACTTCACCAGGGTTAAATTTCTAAACCTACCATACTATCTCTACCAGAGCATTGACAAGATGGCTTCAGTAGTCAAGAAAAGGAGTTATGCCCACCAGATATAAAGCCTTTTTCACCACTCCTTGGTTAAGATGATTGCTTTGCACCAGCGGGAGCAGAAAGGAATCCCTTCGGAAGTTTTTATCTCACATGATGTCTTTGCAAATCCCTAAGCATTCATTCAAAAAAAATTCCCCTTCACTTCACACTCACTTACCTCCAATCCTCCATCACCTCCACCTATGCCTTCTCCACAAGGAAACCTACCTCTTCCTTCTACCCCTGATGCATCAAGTGAAGATGATGATAGTGGTAATCATCGAAAAGTTGGTGGCAGTGGTAATGATGAACAAGAAGATGATGGTGGAAATGAAGAAAAAAGTGAGGCAAATGCTGAGTTTAACGAGGAACAAGGAGGTGGCAGTAGCAATGAAGAACAGGAAGATGATGGTGGAAATGAAGAAAACAGTGAAGAAGACGCTGAGTTGAATGAGGAACAAGATGAGGGCAGTAGCCATGAAGAACAAGCAAATAATAGTGGAGAAGAGGAAAATGGTGAGCGCTATGAGGGAAATAGTGATAGTGATGATACAAATAAATCACTCCCAAGTATAGAAAAAGAAGTAGTTGATGAGCAAGATGAAGACCAAGAGGATAATGAAGAAAATGATAAATATGACAGTCAGCAAGAAAGTGCACAAGGCAGCCAAGAGAAGAATGTACATGAGCATGACAATGAGCACAATAATAGTGTAAACACTGACAATATAAATGAAGATGATGAACTTTAAGAAACAGAGGGAGATGATGAGGAAATAGAAGACCAAGAGCAGTCAAATAATGAGGTTGAAACAGATTTTGAAGAGGCAAGCAGTGACCAAGGCAACATCACAGATAAAATAGTCAATGATGAGAAAGGCAGCCAAGCAAATAGTCATGACAGTCATGACAGCTGTCATGACACTAATCAGTGTCTAAATGAAAAAGAAAATCAAAGTGACAGTGCAGGGAATGATAAAGAAGAAGACATTAATGAAGGACAGAGCCAAAGTGAGGCAAGTGAAGAAGGTAATGATAAATTTGAAGGCCAAAGTGGTAAGTATAGAAGATAGTGAAGAAAATGAAGATGATAGTGATGTTGAAGGTCAAGAAAGCAGCGACCAAGTGGGGCATGAGGTGACTCATGGAAGCCATGGAAAACATGAAAGAGCTGGTGACAACCCCACAGGTCATAGCAATGATGAAAACACATTCAAAGCTACCATTGTCACTCCTCTCACATGCACATATCACAGAGGAAAAAGAGATGTGTTTGCTGCCTCAAAAAGACAAAGGGCAATCTCTTCTCCAGCTGTCAAGCCAAAGTAAAAGGGAAAGGAAAAGATGGAAAGTGGTGAGCAATAGGTGAAGGTGAGAAGGAGTAAGAGAATCAAGAAAACCAATCAAGAGCCTCAATTCATTAATCTAGACAGTGACAATGAGGACAAGGAGGTGACCACTAGAATGTTACTTTTGACCAAAGATGCACAGCTTAAGGAGTGGGAAAGATATTTTGAGATGGCAAAACATGTCATTCAGTATTACAAAGAGGAGCACAAGAACTTCAAGAAGCTAAAGAGAGGCCTTGCTCTCCAAAATAAAATTACCAAGCACTATGCAAAGAAAAACATGCTTGCTTGTGCCATACTAAAGGAGGACCTCATGGAGCTAGAAAACCTAAAAAGGGAAAAAGTGCATGATAGCCTTAGATTTTTGGCTGAGGCTTCTCAACAGGGGTCCAAGACCTCTTGAGAGACCTCTCCACAAATTTCGAGCCAAATTCAACAAAATTTTGTTTTTTTGAAATTTTGAGGCCTCTGTGCGCAACACCCTAGGCTCTACGCACAACTTTGATACATCCTCAGCTTGCCAACTTTACATTTTTGGATTCCTCACATCACCAGCAGTATTCTCACAAAATTGTAGATCAATTGGAGCAGTTTTGACCCCCCAAAAGGTCAAAAAGCACCTAAATTTTGACCATTCTACCTCATTTTTAGACAAGGTGTTGCGCAAAGAGCAGTGTTGGGAGAATGGATTTTTGGACAGGAAAATGGAACTCATTCATAAAGAAAAGGTATATTCGGAAAGTAGACTTCACGAAATTTCCAACGAGCCATCACGAAGCCTTTTTCGACATCGAGAAGGCCTCCAAATCACTGCTTCAAGAAGACCCATTTTTGTTGTCTCTATGCTACACTTTTGTGGCTGAAAAGTCAAAATGTGCGTTTAGCAAGTTTTCAAAGGCTAGTCAGGGCCTAAAAGTCAATTTAATTTCTATAAGTGGCCGAAAAAGATATTTATTTTAGATATTTTGTGCCTTGGGCCTTGCAAGGCCTCAAGGACAATAGAGATACTTCTGTTTATCCAATGGACTTCTAGATTCTCTCTTAGATCTTTTTTCCCCATGCATGATAAATAGAGCATGGAGACTCATTGTAAAATGTTGGCATTTGATGAGCTTTCAAGAGAAATACATCGTTTTTATGAGTTTGGAGAACAAATTTCTCTTGTGAAGATTGGTGAATGGCTTGCTTGGACTGATGATGGAGAGGCTTGTTTGCAGGGTTCCTTAGCTTGGTGAATGGTGATGTCTTCTTAATTTGTTTATGTTTTCTTGTTCTCATTATGATTCATCTTTCTTGGTTGCTATAAATTAGAAAAGTCTAGGTTCAGACATGCTCTTTGAGGCAGCTCAGTCCTCCTATTTGTTATAGCCTTGAAGTTTTCTTCTGTTTGGTCATCTTAAGGAATACTTGATTGCTCCTTAGGCCCACCTAAACATGTTTGTTTCATGTATGGATTAGTATGCTAGTTTACAACTATGATTCACGGTATGCCCTGCTTACTTGAAGTTGTTCAAATTTTGTCTTCAAACCTCTATTTGGAATATTGTTTGATAGGTTAAGTCAAAGAGGTCTCGTTCGATCTTGCCCTTTGTCCATGTCTACCTGCTTATTTCATAGTTCTTTATAACTTTATTTATGATTTTTAGGAGTTCCCTCTTCATAGATTGAGTTATTTTGCTATCTTATATGTTTTCCCAAATTCTGAAGGTGAATTTACTGAAGTTAGAAGCTCTTATGCTTTCTATGTTTCACTGGAATGTTTATCTTGGATATTTATCAGTTTAAGTATTGTTCATTGAGCTTAATGGTTTTTCCTACTGTTACACTAAAATTTGTCACCATGACGTTTTAGTGTCTATATGGGTTCATCATTACTCATATATTATTCCCTTAGAAGTCTAGAACATCAAAGTTCCTAAAATCAAGCCTTGAAATTGAGAGAAAAGCTCATAAAAGTCTTAAAAACACTTGTACCGCACATTCTCTTAACATTGCCTGTGGTGCTGCACCTTTTTGTTCTAAAGTATGTGGAGCTAAACACACTTTTTCTTCATTAAGGGTGTGGACCCCTGCAAAAGGTAAAATGAAGGCGGAAAGTAACATTTAGAAGCCCAGCAGTCAAATCGGGAAGCTTCTAGAAGCACTTATCCAGTCGAAGGTTCGTTCCTATCATGTATGTTCATTCCTCCATTATGGAAGCCTACCCCTTGGTTTATGGAGCTCAATCCCTTCAAAAGAGAATTCTATCCCCTCTTATGTGGAGCTATAACCTCCTCTATTTTCCTATAAATTGAAGCCATAGTGCAGCTTCAAAAGGAGTTAGTTAGTGAGTTAGACTTTGAGAATTTTTGAAGAGAAATGCTGTATAGACTCAGACTCTCTTAACTGATCATTATGTGGGAATGATTACACACCCATGTGTATTTTAGCTGAGAGAGTGCAAAGCTTGTCAAAGTAAAGGAAATGTCTGTTCCGGACCCCAGGAAGGCATGTACGACATCAAGGCGAACACGGTTGTAAGACTCTTCTTTATCAAAGATAATACGAATGAATACCGTTTTCTCAATGAGTTCTTTAATTAAGTAGCTTGTTTATCATGTTTTATCAATGAGTTATTTAATTAATTAGCTTATTTCTTGAATTCCTTGATCATCTTGATAGATATATAATTCGTGAATTAGTTTATCCTATGCAAGTGCTATTGATTTTTTCCATGTTTGTGATTGCAGATCTTTGAAGATGACTCTTTCAAGCAACTGGAAAGAAGATTATTACAAATAGCATTGGACTACAGGTAGGTCTTCAAAACCCATGTTGTAGCTAATTAATGAATCAAATATTATCTAGAGAAAATAGTTTTTGTTTGTCTGTTTGTTGCTAGCTGTCCGTAAGACACTTGGGAGGTCTGTCTTGTCCACAAGAACGACTTATCCGTCCAACAGAATGGCGAATCCACTGGGGAATGGAACTTAAACTTTGATTTCTTTTATTTTTGACTTGTAAATTTTATTTTTATTTTGATTAATTTATACTGGCTTGGGTAGTTTATCCCTGTAGAATCCCTGAAAATGTCTTAGAGATTTTTTTCTCTTAGTTTTCTAGTATCCGCACTTTTCTTTTAGAAACAGTGCGGGCATCTCCGCTCTTTCCTTGAATAAACAGTGTGGGACCGCACCTGTTTACACTGAAACCTACGAACCCTTTGAAAAAATTTAGAAAACCTCAAAATTCCCTTTTTTGGATCAGTTTGTTAGATTCTCAGTGTATACCCAGACTTGGATTTTCTGTCAGAAAGCTTTGGTTGAGAGTTTGTTTCAGTATTTTTAAGTTTTGAATGATTTTCTGAAAGATCTACATGTTATAGCAATTTTTGCTTTGTCTCTATCCCACTCAAAGATTAGAAGCCGTGGTATACCTTTAGATCACTAGTATTTCCTTGCTTTCTTGTTGAGTTTGACTTTATAGCAGAAATTGTTTTATGAGATTTAGATCCCATTTTCTCATTTGCAAATCTTTAAAAAACTTTTGTTGATAAGTTTGGAATTTCACTTAAAAAACCAAAATTGGATGTTTTTTTTTTTAATTTAGATTTAGTCTTTAAAGTTTTTAGTTCTCAAAATTAGTGTTTTTTAGTTTTGAGTGATTATTTCTAGAAAATTGTAGTTTTCTTTTGAAAAAAATTTGTTTGTAGTTTCAATCTTGAATGATAAAGGGATTTCTTATTGAGCAATTGATCATTTTGAGTTCTCATGAAATTAGATTTCTTTTCATTTATTCTTGTTTGAAGGAAAGAATTGTTTTAAAAGATTGCATTTTCTCAACTCTTTCTTTTAGATAGAATTCATTGAAAGGAAAGGAATTGTTTCTCATATAAGATGCATTTTTAGTGTGTTTTGAGTCGAGTCATTACATATCATCAGTTTCACTTTCGCACCTATTGTCTTAAGAAATAACCTATTAAAATCAACGCTTAAATTAAAATCAATCTAGTAATTTTTATATTTCTAGGGATCTTTTCACCAATATAGCTTAGGCTAGTGTCTTGGAGTAGCGAGTAATTAACTCTCCAAGACAATTTAAAAAAAAGTAGTTGATCTTGCGGTAGGAAAAATCCAATAGTCGCTTGTATGCTCTGGGAAGCTCCTCTTAAAGGAGTCAAACACGAGGTCTTATCCGAACCAGTGGGATAATCAATTCTATCTCATTGGGAACGATAGAAGATGTGTGCGTATTAACAATGGTAAACCGCGGATAGACCATTGTCAAGGAGCCTAGGGTCACTTGTCGGTATACCTTGGATTATGTCAAGGAGCCTTCAAGGGGATTGAGCTTTGTTACTCTTCCCTTGCGCGTATGTTGGATCGTAGACTGTTCCCCCAGGTATATTAGTCCCTGTTGGTAACCTTAGTGGCCATAATCTTTAAGATTATTTCCTAAGGTGATGGTGGAGGAAAGATCCCACTGTACCTGGAGCAAACGTCGACTAGACTCACTTGGACTCTCCGAAGGGTTATCTTCACTCGAGATGGTTTAAGTGGAGAAACTTGCACCGGTCTGTTTCATTTAGCAGGTTGTCGGG
This sequence comes from Pinus albicaulis, assembly GCA_034641835.2. Classification (NCBI taxonomy): domain Eukaryota; kingdom Viridiplantae; phylum Streptophyta; class Pinopsida; order Pinales; family Pinaceae; genus Pinus; species Pinus albicaulis. The sequence goes on from CM076583.1 coordinate 1,325,540,111, forward strand.
GTAACTGTTCCAACCGCCCTTTCTACATTAAAATACTACGATGTTGGATTTCATCACCAACTAGTGTTTTTAGTGTGGGAAGTTACTGTTTGTGTGTGGTTTGATCTCCTAGATTTTTTAGGCATGTGATTCATTTGTTTGTTCCCTTAGCAACTTTAGGAGTTTTCATTGAAATTTTCTTTGATTGCGTGTGATTAATAATTTTCAATCTTGGTTGAATTACCAAGAAAATCGCGTAGACTCCAGGGGAAACCCCCTAAGTATACACCAAGCCAACTTGAAGGACTGAGAGCACTGGTACCATCTAGTGTCAGTAGAATTAGATCAACAGAACCAGGAGAATCATCCATAGTTATTCATCATGATTATCAATCACAAACAGAAGAATATATTCAAGAGCCAATTTCAATTTCCGAAGTTTCTGGTAGTATTTCTCCAACCAGTGAATTAGCTGAAGAACCTAAAATTTCTGAGCCCGAAACTGAACCTGTTGTGTTGGAACCATCTTCAAGATTTGTTACTCTGACTTCTAGTTATCCTGATTCACCTAGGGTAAGACATCGCATTACTGAAAAGCTTTCTTCTGATCTCATATGTATTGAAGAACATGTTGGTCTAGACGAAGACGTAGTTCTTCCCGAAAACCAAGAAACTTTGAATCTTAGGGAACGTGAATCAATTTTCTACAGTCCTCTTAGAACTGACGCTCGGTATTTATCATTAATTGATTTTAACAAAACGCAGGTCTTACTTATTCACCACCCTGAATTACTTTTCACCCTACACCGAGAGGTTATCATCCTTCATCAGCTATGTCCGGTGAGTCATCTATGTTTTCTCAATCTCTGGAAACATTTTTATATGGTGGTCCATATGTTCATTCGGGATACCAGTCGCTCTCTGGTACTTTCCCGGGAGCAGCTCCTCAACCAATTGAACAAGTGTTATCATCTAGTATAAATGAAACTAAAACTGAAACGTTGAACGCAGAACAGATTTTTATGATGTCTGGCAATATTCCAAATCCTCAACCTCAAGGAAGTCATTTACCCCTTGGGAAGCAACCTCAAGGAGCTCAGTTACCGCCTGGGAGGCAACCTCAAGGTAGTCAGTTACCACCTAGAGGGCAACCTCAAGGTAATTTTTTACCAGGACAAACTGTAGGACAATATTACCTGCCTGGGGAACAACCTCAAGGACAGTGCATACCTCAAGGTCAATATCAACCTCAGGGTCAACCCCAGAGTCAATTTACTCCTCAAGGCCCACCCTAGAGTCAGTTTATTCTTCAGGGTCAACCCCAGGGTCAGTTTATTCCTCAAGGTCAATACTAACCCCAGATTCAGTATGCACCTCAAGGTTATCAACCTCAAGGTCAGTACCCAGCTCAAGGATTTCAACCTCCTTTATGTCAACCATTGTTACAAGGAACCGAAACTTTGCCAGTTAATTATCAAGCTTATGTTCAACCTGGTTATGGTCCTTCATATGCACAACCTTCTATGGGTCAATACCTCAAAATGAATATGGCATGGGATCCATCTCAAATTCCACAGACTTTGCAACCCAATGTGCAGTTACCTAATCAACCTGGACAGTGCATAGGTTCTGGTCCAACCCAGCAACCTGTCTAGCCTACCGTTCAAGTCCCTGTACCTGGTTCTGTTCAGCAGCCTGGGCCTAGTACACCTCAGACTCCGCCTCAGACTTATGTTACTGCTGCAACTTCTGTTCAACCTACCACACCTATTTTTGGAGTATTTGTAGCTCTTGTTTCTACTACCCCTGTATCAGTGCAAATTCCTCAATTATCTGTGCCACAGTCAGGACCTACAATTCAAACTACGGTCCAGATACCTACAGGACAAGCTGGTACAAGTACAATTCTTACTAGTCAACCACAATTTACTTATCAACCATACCAGGGACAGTATCAATTTGGACAGGCTACACAAAACCCAGTATATCAGTATCAGTCGTACCATGGGTATACTTATAAAATACCTCAAAAACCCCAGTATGGTCCGGTTAATCCTAGTTATCCAATAGGTTTCACGATTCCCAATGCGCATACAATTCCAGGATATCCTGGATATCCTCCTCCTGGAACTGGTTTGATCACACAAGGTTATCAAGACCCTAGCCATCGGTTACCGTTTATAGCAACTTTAGATTTACCTGATCTATCGCGCCTTACGAACGATCCTATCTTCTATCTTCTGTATTGGCCGCCGATGCCTAACAAGTTGCCTAGTGATATTCCAATGTTTGAGGGTAAGTCGGGAGAGGACCCATCTAATCATGTTATGACTTATCACCTCTGGTGTGCATCCAATTCACTAATCGATGATTCGATTCGACTACATCTTTTTCAGAGAACTCTCATTGGTCTAGCTACCAAATGGTATATTGAGTTACCACGAGGCTCTTTTAATAATTTTAATGCACTAGCTACTGCTTTCTTAACCCATTTTTAGTTGCCTGTCAGATACGACAATGGCACAGAATTGTTGACTTCATTAAAACAATCTACGTCTACATACATATCTGATCACATTCATGAATGGAGACGTAGAAGGCGTTTAGTGAAGGTCTTTATTCCGGATCAAATTTTGGCTGAATGGTTTATTAAATCGTTATTGCCCAAAATTACTGAGGATGTGGCCAAAGGAGGCGTTGTTACAGAAGAGCAAGTCATCGCTCAGGCTCAGTACCTTGACCTTGTATATACCCAATCAGGTACTCTGTATGATAAAATCCCCGATTTACCAAGACCTAGTCAATTAACTACAACTCCTTCCGGCTCTCATGCCGCAGATGGTGTAATTGGTTCTGTTAGCACCGGTAAAAGTAAGAAGAAATCTTCCAAGACGACTTCTCCTATTATCACTTTACTCGATTCAACGAAAGGAGATTCTTCCGTTGAAACTTCCGCCGATATTCATGTTGTAGAATCATCTACAACCAGACCTAAAACTGGTGGTAAGAAGAAAGGTAAGAACAAAAAGAAAAAATCTTCGAAAGATAAAAACGATAAAACTAAACCAACTAACGAAAAACGAAAACCTTGTTATCCTTGTCTCATTTGTGAGGAGGATCACTTTACAAAAGAGTGTCCACGTAGAGCCGAGGTTCGTTAAGGGTTCACCCATACCTGTTGTCTTAAAGGATTTGTTTCCTGCTCAAGATAGTAATATGATAGGATCTTCCTCAAATACGCTAGAGGATATTTTCATGGTTGCGACGCGATCACAAGATTATGGTAGTAAAAATCCTGGTAAAGAAGCAGAAACATCTAATTCAGCATCGACTACATCTCCTTCAGTTTCTGATCCGCTACAGATCAAGAAACAAAATCCTGACTTAGTAATTAAACCGCCCGTTAAAGGTGTACTTCGTAAAACAGCTTTCAATCCACATGCGAGAGCTGCTCTGAATTACAATATTGTTGAAGACTTGACAATTTCCCCTTCAGCAATGTCGGCTTTGGAAGTGCTGCAATCATGCCCAGCCCAAAGAAAATTACTATTGTCAGCCTTAGGAGCCGTAGACCTCCAGGATTCGAACCTCATGATCTTCGATTTAGAGAATTTTACACCCCGCCTACCCTATCAAATGGCTTTTCAAATTCTGGTAATAGTAAAAAACAAACGTATTTTTCATACTGTTGTTGATGAAGGGGCTTCCACATGTATTATGTCGTTAAAATGTTGGAAATCACTTGGTTCTCCGACAATTAACCAATCACCCACTATCCTCAAAGCTTTTGATGGAAGAGGTTTTTAGCCGTATGGTATTTTACAGGATCTACCAATAGAGGTTGAAGGAAAAACCGTTAATCTGGATGTAGAAGTGGTTGATGCCCCTCTGGATTACAACCTTCTCCTGGATTGTAGTTGGTCATACGCCATGACTTTTGTTGTATCATCAATCTTTCGTCTCATCATGTTTCCTCATAAAGGAAAGATCGTTAAATTATATCAGCTTCATATTATTCATCCGACATGCCTCTACTGATAGTATCCAGCATATCAGAAAATCGACTATCCCTTATAAGGATGTTGGGGTAGGGTTAATTAAAGATTCTGCTTTATTGGGAACTTTTTCCATGCCCGCTCCCAACGTACAGCCTCCTATTGCTAATATCAATATGATTACATCGAGTACTATTTCCTTTGATGATCCTTGGATAGTACCTTCAGAATCAGAAATGGATTCTTTCGATGACACGATGCCTATGAGTCCTTTTGAGTTAGCATATCAAACTGTACAGTCATTTTCTGATACTCCTTCAACTGAATCAGATCCAGTGAATGTGATCAATGAGGAGTCATTTTCAATATCGAGCTAAGCTTCGACATCAATTCTGGATCTTAATCAATACGTATTTAATACTGATGAACAAATTCGTGAAATCTTGTCTGTCGATGAATTACCATGGGAAGATCTACATCATAGGTATTTGTTCTTACCTGATCTTGATCATTTTGAGAATAATTTTTCCTCTATTTTTACTACCGATTATGTCAAAGAACCTCAGAATCCTATCTCATCTTCCAATTCTTAATTGAATTTAGAAAAAATTTCTACAACAGTTCCCATTGACATTTCAGTAAAATGTGGAATTGTTGAAAACATTCATATAGGTGCTTCTTGTATGCCTGACGAAATCCAAGCATATAAAGCCCTATTTCAGGAATTCCGCGACATTTTCGCCTAGTCATATGAAGAAATGCCAGGAATCAATCCGTCGATTTTTTTTCATAAAATTAAGACATACCCGAATGCTAAACTCATCAGACAGAGATTACGTCAAGTACATCCGAGAAAAGCTGCCGCTATTAAAGCAAAAGTTGAAAAATTACTTCGTGCAAGTTTTATTTATCCAATTCCGTTAACAGATTGGGTACAAGGAACAATACGAGTATGCATCGATTATAGGGATATAAATTGACCTTGTCCAAAAGACAACTATCCAACCCCTTATATCGATCAAATTATTGACGATTATGCTGGAAGTAAAATGTTTTCGTTCATGGATGGATTTTTTGGTTACAATCAAATCAACGTACTCCCTGCAGATCAACCTAAAACAACTTTCATTTGTCCATGGGGGACTTTTGCTTATCGCAAATTACCTTTTGGACTTAAGAATGTTGGCGCCACTTTTCAGAGGGAAATGTCTTATGCATTTCATGACATTAAACACATTCTGCAACCCTACCTCAATATTTTGCCTGCTCATTCCTTGCGCAGAAAAGATCATATCATTCATTTACGAGCCATTTTTATACGATGTAGGCATTATAAGATTCGTCTGAATCCTCAAAAAAGTGTTTTTTGTGTACAATCTGGACAATTGTTGGGATTTATTGTCCCAAAGGCAGGTATTCATGTCAATGCATCGAAGGTTGAAGCTATCATCAATTTACCTCCTCCTCCTACTCTTCGCCAACTCCAAAGTTTGCAAGGGAAAGCAAACTTTTTACGTTGATTCATTCCTAACTACGCCGAGTTAACGAAAGGTTTTACCAGGTTGTTAAAACATAATATTCCTTTCTTTTGGGACGAGATCGCTGATCTATCTTTTGATGCTCTTAAAAACGCGTTGACCCATGCACCGTTATTGCATCCTCCCAATTACAACCAGGATTATTTTTTGTACCTCGCCGCTTCCAATTCCACAATAGGAATGGTTCTAGTTCAGGAAGATGAATTCAATAGTGAACATGTGATTTACTATCTTAGTCGTAATTTGCATCCAACTGAAATCAAATATTCACATGTGAAGAAATTGGCCTTGGCAGTTGTCCAAGCTGTCCAACGTTTTCGTCATTACATACTTTTCCGCAAAACAACAGTGATTTCTGATTGTAACCCTATGATGCATATTTTGACCAAACAATTGCTAGGGGGCAAATACTCCAAATGGATTGTTATCCTACAAGAGTTTGACTTGGAATTTGAAAAATCCAAATCAAACAAATCATTGATATTTGCTGAACTTATGTGTGACTTCCCAAGTGCTGATACAGAAACTGTGGTGGAACAACCGATCGCGGACGAATCCTTATTTCTTATTGGTACCATAGATCCTTGGTATGGAGATATCATTGTTTATCTTCAGACCCAAGTTTTTCGGCCCAAACTTTCATGATCACAACAACGTAAAATCCGTTTCCAGTCTCAACAATATCATATTGTTGGCGACACATTATACCATCGTGGTGCAGACTCTGTTTTTCGACATTGTCTCACCCATGAAGAAGCCGAAAAGGTTTTAAATGCCTGTCACTTTGGAGCATGTGGCGGTCATATGTCTGGGTATGCCACAACCCAAAAAATATTGCACGCTGGTTATTTTTGGCCATCCTTATTTAAATATTGTATTTGTGCTGTCCGAAAATGCCATAATTGTCAAATTTTCGATCGAAAGATGCATGCACCACCCACTCCTCTTCACCCTATAATTTTTGTCGGTCCTTTTGAAAAATGGGGCATTGACTTCATTACATGTAACCCTCACTCGGCCAGGGGGCATGGGTATATTATTCTTACAGTATATTATTTTACCAAATGGGCCGAGGCGATGCCTACATTTATGGCAGATGGCAAAACTGCAGCTATTTTCGTGTTCAATCATGTGATTGCTCGTTTCGGTGTACCCCAAGCGATAATTACTGACCATGGAAGTCATTTTCGAAACATCATGATGACGGAGCTAACTAACCAACTTGGCCTGCGCCATGACAGTTCTACGCCATATTATCCGCAGGCTAATGGTCTGGTTGACGCGATTAATAGAGTTTTAGTCACCATGATCAAACAAATCATCGGAATTCATAAATCGAATTGGCATACCATGCTTTTTTCAGCACTTTGGGCATATCAGACCTCAGCAAAAACATCAACAAGCTTAACCCCTTTTCAACTTGTTTACGATTTAAAAGCGGTATTACTGATTGAATGCGAGATACCGTCACTCGAATTAGCCACAGAGTTACTACCAACTACCTCTGAAGAGGAAAAATGCTTTTTGTACTTAGCTCAATTAGATGAGAATCGACGCACCGCTACATTAGTCACCGAGACTCATGCGAAACGAATGAAGGCTCAGTATGATAGAAGTGTTACACCTTGTATTTTTTCAAAAGGAGACCTAGTTTTTCTATATGATCAAGCTAACAATAAGCTAGGGGTTGGGAAATTTGAACCCATGTGGCATTGTTCTTATATTGTCAAGCGACAGCTTGCAAAAGGGGCCTATGAATTGATTGATTTTGATGGAGTTTCTTTAGGCAACCCCGGAAATGGGCTTTATCTAAAGAAATATTACGCTTGATTTTTGTGTGAAGATCTTTCCTGTATATTAGTTAGTTTTTAGCTGGTGTGTTGTAGATTAGAAATGTGTGCCTAGCTTAAGAGTGTTTTTACTACTATTCCTGCTTATCTGAATTACTCTTGATATTGCAGACGTCGACGTCTTTTCAAACATACATTGGTTTTGCTGATGGTGCTTGTCGTAGTACACGGAACATTTCTTCCGCAGCCTGGGTTATTTATTCACCCACTAACGAATTAGTATCTATGCATGGGGTAAGCCTCGGTCAAATGACACAATATTGCAGAATATAGCACAGTTATTGAATTATTGTCTGAATTCATTTCATTTGGAATTCGGAGTTTGATCGTTAGGTTAGATTCTGAGCTCATTGTATTACAATTAAATCGAGTATATGCAATTAGAAATCCAGTGTTTTTAAGAATATTTTTTAAAATTCGTCTCTTGGAACGAGAATTTGATTATATTGAGTATCAACACATTCCAAGAAGATTAAACACATTAGCAGATGCAATAGCTTCTAGTGTTATAAACAGACATTTGCAATAATGAAAGCAATAAATCAAAATAACATTCGATAATATGTTGAACAGGTAACTGGAAATAGTAGTATATCATAGTATAGAATAGTGTTTCAAAAAATAGTACATCGTCCTCGATCATAGGTTCAAAATGCCTTATGATCGAGAAAAAAGTGATACAAAAATGATATGAGTCTATACGGTCGATCATCCACTATCCGTGGTAATGATCATGATAATATACTACAGCGCGTGCCACTCTACTCAGGAATCTCCTAAATGGTTCAGAAACACCAATAACATATCTCTGCAAACGAAGTGGAATGTCGTCTATGGTAGTCTCAGGGATGTCCATAGTCAGCCGCTCCAGATGGTGTTCCAAATCAGTAAGGATATATGTTGTCTGATCCTATGGTGGTGGTGTTGCTGCAGTTGCATCCCTTTGCCTCCTCTCAAAGGGGCAGAGAGTGACTGGTCGTCGTGGACCCACATCTGCATTTGAAATTTTTGTTATCAGTTTTGGACGATTTAAAAAACAAAATAAAAATTAGAAATTAGAGCATGTCAAAAAGATTTTTTTACCTGAGTCATCTCACTAAACTCCTGAAGGAAGTGGCATATCTTGGTCGCCGCAGAAATCTATACCCACATAAGGAAAATTGTCTATCACAAAGAGTTGGTGCTCTAACCAATGGAAATATGTCGAGGGGAATCGAATAATATCTCCACTTTCGCTGTGACGAGCCATCAAAACAACCCATCGATCCATCCGAGGCTCTTGAGCTCTACTAGCATCAACTGAAATATGTTGCGGGGCCAGTAGAGGAATCCTCTCTAGAGCAAAAGTAACTACGATCAATCCATATCCGAAGTTATTTAACTTCTCGTTCTTTGCTCTAGATAGTTGGCCTTTGATATTAGCCAACACTGCCTCAAACCAATTGAATATGGTGCCTCGAAAACAATCCACTACAATCCGCATTTGAGATCTAGTAGCAACGTGCAAAGCTGCACTTCCACATAACTTGGTGATGGTAAATGCAACCACTTTTAACTCAGGACGGATGATAGTTTTGATATCAATCCGTTTGTCTTTAGAATTGGCCTCATCATTACAGAACTCTAATTGCAGGCTAGCGACAGACTGGCCACATGGCCTAACCCCAAATAGAAAAAATGGTTCGCCTCTTTTAGACAAACCAGTCAAAAAATATGTCCTCCAGCTTAATTTCAAACCGGTTGCCTCCAATCATAAAACATTGCTCCTGTACATCCCACTTGTTTACCAACCAAGTGAGAAGGTCTACTTGAGCTCTCATGCCACTGATAGCCCAGAATTTAAGTAGCTCGCATGCTCTTAAAACTTGTAATGTAGGTGGATGAACCATTGTAGCTTCATCCACCTCCTCATGTTCACGTTCCCGGCAGATAAGCATTGTAAATTTCCTACAGTGAACAAAATGAAAGATTAAAATCATTTTAAAAAGGAAATTTTGGGTAATTTGGAAGGAAATTATGTTTTTAAATTCTTCACGGCGCCCTCGCACTTTTCGTTCAGAGACAGTGCGTAGCTCAGCACGAGCTCTATGCTAAAAGTGTGGGACCACGACATTTTCCTTTGTAAGAAAATGTCGGGGTCTGCAGGTACCATGCGTCTTACCTTCGAACCCCCGAGGGCGGGATTTGGAACCTAATTCTTCTCCAAAAATGAATTTTCAACCCTAAATTAAGGAAATGAACGGATGAAAAGCAAGGAAAAGAGGATGTGGATTACCTGGAACAGACGATTTTCGATTTCAACGGTCGGTTTGTTCGGAATCTTCTCTGGAGCGTTTTTTGCCAAAAGCTCCCAAATTTTCACTCTGAACTCAAACGGTAAAAATGAATTTGAAAATCTCCTTTTTATAATTTTTTTCAAATAAATTAAATTTAAATTTGTTTATTTTTCACCTTAAAAACATGGTTTTTCAAAATATTTTTATTATTGAAGAAGGTACGTTTAATTTTTTGAGTTTTGTGTAGAATACCGAATTTTTCAGGTGAAATGGTCATTTTTTTCGAAGAGCATACTTTTATCACTTTTTCGGGCTCTTTAAAATTTACGAAAAAGCAAAACCATAGAGTTCTCTTTTAAGCCCTTTTCAAACTATCTAAAAATGAAAAGATTGCCGAGTACTTGACTATTCAAACTCGTTAAAGGAAATGAACAGTGGTCCCTTTAATATAAGTTTACCCCTTTTCCGGACTGAAATGGACTATTTACGAAAAAGGTATACGTTGACTAATCATGGTCAATAGAGTTCTCTCCCGCATAATTTTATCCTTTTTCGGGCCTGAGAGACTAAAATTACGAAAAAGTACACCCGTGGAGTTTTCTTAAGTTTTTTCTTCTAACTCCCTAAAAATGAAAAACACCGAGTTTCTCCTATACTGGACTCGTTAAAATTTAACAATAAAGGACCTGTCAATTACAAACAAGAACAGATCACTCCTTCTTAGGGTTCCATTTTAAACTAAGTTGGACTCATCCGAAGGATGAGCTTATAAACAAGCAAATGTTATCCTCCTTGAGCTTGTCAAAAATAAAGAGGTACTTGCCATAAATGGTGGAGGAAAACAGAGAAAACGAATTCAATTGTTACACTTTGATTTAAAAGCAGTAAACCACTCTTGAACACGACACTTTTTGTACCTGGGTTGGGAAAATCCTTTGCCTATCAGTTAATCAAACCACATTGAAGGTCTTCAACCAGTTTCTGGGTATTAGCTTAAGAAAAATGTTACCAAACCATCTACAGTGTCATTATGTGTTCAAGAGGGCAGTTAAACAAACCATTCATCTGCAAATATTTGTCTCCATTCATGTTGACCATCCCTGAGTCAGTCCTTGCAAAAAATTTCTTCAAAACTTGATCTATGGTTTCGCGTCGTGAGCTTGCTTACGACGGATAACTTTCTATCGACGACAGCTCATCATCTAGGAAGTTGATCTAGAATCCATTAGTACCTTGGAATCTGCATGCCTTAATGACAGGTTTCTCGCCTTCGACGACAGGTTGCATCATTGACCTTCGATCGAACGATTTCGTGAAATGTTCGACTTCAGATCACTTATTCACATTTCATGAATTGTACTGAGTACTTTAAGAGCCATTGTCATTATTGGTGGTTTCTCTCACACTTGTTAACAGTTCACATCATTGACTGGTAATCAAGTGGGTTTTACCATGTTCGACTTCAACACATTTAAACGCATGGATAGAACCGTACTAGTTCGAGATGCAGAAATCAACACCCTAGAACTAGTTTCCACCATCCAGGCTGCGAGGAGTTTTACTATTCATTACAGATGGTTGCTTCCATGTTGTGTCTACAATATTGATGTAATATTAAAATCATTTCTGTATCAAAACAAGTTTAGTTAGTTTTTGATCTGAGTATGGGAATGCCTACCTCAGTGATGATATATATATATATATATATATATATGTTTTGCATTGAATGTTTTTACAGATTTCTGACTGGGGTGTCCACAGGCTAATCCTTGAAATGATAAAGCACATCACTCTTCGAATGCTCTCAGACTTCGCACTTTAGGGGGCAATTTGTTACACTGAAATTTGTCACCATGACGTTTTAGTGTCTATATGGGTTCATCATTACTCATATATTATTCCCTTACAAGTCTAGAACATCAGAGTTCCTAAAATCAAGCCTTGAAATTGAGAGAAAAGCTCATAAAAGTCTTAAAAACACTTGTACCACACTTTTTCTTAACATTGCCTGCGACGCTGCACCTTTTTGTTCTAAAGTATGTGGAGCTAAACGTGTTTTTTCTTCATTAAGGGTGTGGACCCTTGTAAAAGGTAAAATGAAGGCGAAAAGTAACATTTAAAAGCCCAGCAGTCAAATCTGGAAGCTTCTAGAAGCAATTATCCGGTCGAAGGTTCGCTCCTATCATGTATGTTCATTCCTCCATTATGGGAGCCTACCCCTTGGTTTATGGAGCTCAATCCCTTCAAAAGATCATTCTATCCCCTCTTATGTGGAGCTATAACCTCCTCTCTTTTCCTATAAATTGAAGCCATAGTGCAGCTTCAAAAGGAGTTAGTTAGTGAGTTAGACTTTGAGAATTTTTGAGGAGAAATGTTGTATAGACTCAGACTCTTAACTGATCATTATGTGGGAATGATTACACACCCATGTGTATTTTAGCTGAGAGAGTGCAAAGCTTGTTAGAGTAAAGGAAACGCCTATTCTGGACTCCAAGAAGGTCTGTACGACATGAAAGCGGACACGATTGTAAGGCTCTTCTTTATCAAAGATAATACGAATGAATACCGTTTTCTCAATGAGTTCTTTAATTAAGTAGCTTGTTTATCATATTTTATCAATGAGTTATTTAATTAATTAGCTTATTTCTTGAATTCCTTGATCATCTTGATAGATATATAATTCGTGAATTAGTTTATCCTATGCAGGTGCTATTGATTTTTTCCATGTTTGTGATTGCAGATCTTTGAAGACGACTCTTTCAAGCAACTGGAAAGAAGATTATTACAAATAGCGCTGGACTACAGGTAGGTCTTCAAAACCCCTATTGTAGCTAATTAATGAATTTAATATTATCTAGAGAAAATAGCTTTTGTTTGTCCGTTTGTTGCTAGTTGTCCATAGGACACTTGGGAGGTCTGTCTTGTCCGCAAGAACGACTTACCTGTCCAACACCTACCTCATGAGTTATAGTTTTTAACTATCTGTATTTAAGGCCTTTTAGTTTTTCCCAAATTTGATGTTCACTCCACCTCACACATTACCTTAAGGATCCATTTACCTTGCTGAATTGGCCCTACAACACACTCTGATTCATCATTGAGACACTCATGACTTTTATTGACTCCATAGCCCAATGGCTTTGATAGACTCTCACTCCACCTATCTTACTTGACCATCTTACCCGACCAAAACAACAAACAAACCCTACACTTCACAACTAGCCTAAAATCAACCATCTGGAGCAAACAAGTTCACATCCTTCGCACACAATAAAGAGAGCCCTCTCTGAGTCTAGGAAGGCTAGGTCCTAGGACTCTAAAGACTAGTTTCATGTTACCCTGTCATTTGGTTTAGCCAATCTGCCAAATCATGAGACCCTAACACAACCAATAGTTAAGACTCCTAAGACAATTGCACATTATAAGAAATTTGATCTTGAAGTGCCAACAGAAAGCATTCATGCACTAGATCAAATTGAATTTCATAAGAAAACTTCTGAGATGTTATATTATACTATTACTACAAAGGCCATGAGTGTTCATAAGCTTTAGAATACCATAATAAACATGAGAGATCAAATGAAGGTTGATAAGGCTTCCTCATATGCTAAAGATCTTAGGATTAAGTCTTTAGAAGAGTTGGTTATTCAAGTAGGATATGATCATGCCAATGTCAAAGCTGCAGAATAGTTAGTGAAGAAAAAGAATGAGGATATTGCATCATTAAGGAAACAACTCAAGCTTCCACCAACTGAACATCCACAGGCCAAAGAAATAGTACAAAAGCAAAATCAGAAAGATGACATGATGAACTTGATTTTTCAATTAACATGACAGATAAAAGAGATGGAGATCCAAATGGACAAGTTTGTCCATGAAAGAGAAACTGCAAAAGCACAGGAAACTCCTACAGTAATTCCCATGTTTACTACTGTTGTGCCTTCAACTCTGGCAGAAGACTTGGCACCAAAAGTACCACTGGCTACTACAGTGCCAATGACATCATCCACAACTTCAGCCACAGAATCCTCTAGTATAGCAGCTCAACATTCTGAAGAGGCTAGTAAATTAGTTAAAGCCATGGAAGAAATGTCACTTCAAACTAATGAGATAAACAGATTGAAGAAAGTGATTGACAATATTCAAGATACTAAAAAGCTAGCCCAAATCAATGTTAAAACTCATGAACAAAGGGCTAACTGGTTAAATACTGAGTTGAAGAATCTACAAAAAGTTTTGACCTTGAAAGAGCCAATTTCTTATGTAAAGAATCAGTTATGGAGTAAAATCATTCAAGCCATCAATGATGTTTGGCCATCAATCTAGGTAATATATGAACAGATGGATTTACTGAAGGCAGCCAATTTATGGTTAAATTTGAAAATTTGAAGCAAAGAGGTTTGCCTAATATTCTAGTCATTAATGATAAACTCATGCCACAAGAGGACTACAATAAGAAAATCAAAGATTATGCAAAAGAGCAGGTGGAAAAGACAGAAGGACAAGGTATTCCTACAAGGAAGGTCTTACACAGAAGTTTTGAAGACTTGTTTTATCTGCAGCATGAGATAAAACATTTATTTGTCATAAAACCCACATTTGCTAGATATACTGAGGAAGATGAGAATTTTAAGAAGCTAAAAAAGATACAAATTCATAATGATGAAGCTTAGCAATCACTCACTCACTTACTGTAAAATTCAAATTGCAGAAAAAAGGATAAAACAATTAGCTGAATTTTTCACAGTCAAAACAGAATTTATTACAATAGTAAGGCAATTTTTACAAAGGTTAAATAGTATCAGAGTTAAAGAGTATCATAGGTTAAAGAGTATCATAGTGAAAGAGTATAAGATAAATAAGATAATATTTCAAAACAGATTTGAAATATTTGTGCCAGCAAAGAAGACACCAAGGCAGCCAGCTACATCTAATCCACAAACAGTTTTCTATTTTATTTGGATAAATAGGATAGCTTGCTGATTTGTTAAGCAGCTGTCATTATTTTGTTGTAAAGATATTTTATTTTTCCGTAGATAATTCCTAGAAGAATTCTAGGATATTTTTTAAACATTTTGTATAAATACTTCACCCTTTGAAGTATTATTGAGGAATAAATTGCTGAAGATTTCTATAGTCATTTTTATTGGACTTGAAGGTTTTTTGTTGCAAATTTCGAGTAGCAAACTGAATCAAATCATCTAGCATCATATTTTAGGATTCATGTGATGAGTCATTGAAGTGAAGTACTTTCTACTTGTCATTGTTTATCTTCTCATGTTTTCATGCATCCATTATGTATTCTAAATTTGAATGATAAAACAAGAGTATTATTTCAGGATTTCTTAAAAGCACCCTGTCTTTATTGTTTATCATCTCTATGTTTTCTGCTGATTTCCAGAGTAGGGAACCCTTAAATTCTCCCTCTTTCGAATGACCTCTGTCTACTCCTTCCTTATCCGGATCAAAGAATTCTTCATTGCTCTTTATCCCGATCAAACCACTTCACCAAATCAGCCTTCCAAGATCTTCAATGACTTATTTATCTTGTCCTGAAACATTTGACTTTTTGACCTTGATCCTAGTTCTGTCTGCTTGACTTTTGACTCCTTAGCCCAATGGACAAACAAATCTCCCACTATCCATCTGATTAAGTGATTTTTCCCACCAAACCAAACCAAATCAAAACCAAATTTGCACAATCATAACTAGCTGAATATATTATAATCAAAACAAAGTTAAATCTTAAAGAGGGAGCCCTCTCTGAACTCTAAGCAGGCTAGATCTTAGAGTTTGAAAGTTGGTATGTGGTTACCTTTAAAAGTTATTAGACTTTAAATCAAAATCTCACAACTTAAGAATTATTAGAGTGATAACACCACCATCGAGCAGGAAAATTGAACTTGAATCAGGAGGCAAATTCTTGTTGGTGGGAAAGGTGTAAAGTGGTTTCTGATTGTGAGTCTTAGCCTCAAGATTTGGATCCGACGGTCACGATTTGTAGTGATCTGACGATTCACTCTCTCCTCGGTATTAACGACACTTGATCTGTGGCTTGACACACGATTAGTCCATGATCTCTATTTAAAGAGCATGGAGGGTCATTTTTCTTGTAACCGTTTATGAGAGAAACATATGTAACTTTTCTTTTTATATTAATAAATTGTCTGAAGTGGCCGCGTTGGCTCAGGCTGTGGACTGTTTCCCTCTTCAAGGGTTTTAACCATGTGATAATACTGGTGTACTGATTTGTGATCTGTTTATGAGCAATGACCTTTGGTTTTTGATCTATGAAACTTACCCTGTAAATTCCTACATGGTATCAGAGCTATTTTGAGGGTCGCATCCGTTGTTGATCCAAATCCGAAGCTGGTTTGACTGCATGCAACTACCATTTTGTAGATCTACTATTTATGAACATTTTCGGTCCTGGAGAACTTCTATGTTGTGTTCGGAGCGTCTGTTACAGTGAGGAATGCCTTTCGTTTCATGCGAAAAGGTTTTCGATTGCCCAATTTATGACAGTTTAGATCTAGAGGTATAAAGTCTCTGTTTTGCAGTTATATTTGTTAATAGTTCTGCTTATTTCAGTTCTCTCTGTTTATTTCAGTTTTTAGGTTTAATTTATTTTCTGGATCTATACCCTCTTCTCTGTGTATTCTCTTTGCTCTACGCTGTGTGCGATCTTGGCAAATTAGAAACAGGAAGAAGAGATTTTTTTTTAATACGTATGCTCTTCCCCCGCGTCTTTGTGCAATCTCGGGAAATCAAAAATAGTGAAAAAATAGATAGTTGCCGGCAAGGCTAACCGAAAAGCTAACATTCTACCGTAAGAGTTGCATTTTTTTTCCTCCGCATTTTATGTTTGTTTTGCAGGAAAAAGCACGCACACCGGAGACTTAAAAAAAACCCCTTCCTCCTTTCAAACAATTACAGAATCCTTTACCATCTCACTTGGTGATAAGTTAGTTTATGAGAATAGAGGTCTTCGGTTCAGGTCTCTTTCTCAGGCTTCTTTTGTAAAAAGTTTTTTTTTAAAGGGACGAGATTTTTTTTTTTTTAAGTTGAACTTCATCATCAAATTTCAAACCGTTCCCATAACTATTCGACATCTACAACTCAATTTTTTCAAAAAGGCATAATGTCTTCATCTGGAAGCCTTTTTTCGAGCTGTTTTTTTTTAATCAGCCTAAGTTTTCGAGATCTTTCCATTGAAGCAGTTAGTTTAATCTTTTTTCAGATTCAGTTTTTCAAAAAAAATGGAAAGTGCATGTCCGATTATTCTTAACAACACCAATTATTTCCAATGGCTACCTCACATGGTATATATACATAGAAGTAAAGGGCTTTACAAACTAGCCACAGGACAAGAAACTAAACCTTCCGATGATGATAAATTCGCTAAAGGGGAAAATAAACAAGATCAAGAATGAGGGTTGATAGAAATGTCCATTGCTCAAGATCTTCAATTTCATATCCTTGACATTGACACCCCTCATGAAGCCCTCGATAAGCTAAATACTGTCTTTGGCATTCAAAATCAAATCAGGGCCCACCAGCTTGAAAATGAGTTGCTTACTTTGGACCCCAATAATTTCTCTTCCATTGAAGATTTTTTGTCCAAATTCAAAACCATTCGAATTCTTTTAGAAGATTGTAAGATCAAAAAGGAAGATGGTAGCCTCATTTATTGCATTCTTGCTAAGCTTGGCCCTGCATACTCTGTATTTTTTTTTGCGTTCCATTCCACTAGAGAAGCCATCATTTCCTCATGAACTGCCTACAAGAACCCCTCTTTTGATGCCTTTTGTGATGCTTTGATAAGAGAACAAGAAAAACTCTTACACCTTGGTCTTATCACTTCTGGAAATGCTTCTAAGAAAGCCTTAGCAACCCAACAGCAATCATATCAAAAGAATCCCAAGAAGCAGTTGCCAGTATCCTAAAAAGTATGGTCTGAAACCAAACAAGGGTCCTAAGCAATTTCAGCCACATACTAAAAAAGCAACTCACCAAAATGATAAGGCATATAAAAACAAAGGAAAGAAGACAGATAGACATTGCACCTTTTGCAATCGTGATGGGCATTTAGAATCCAAATGTTTTAAGAAGATGGAAGCCTTAGAAGCAGCAATGAAGAAGCACAACATCAATTTGGAGCACTCTTCACCTTCATCTTCAGGAATGGCACTTTCTGCTTGTGGTTGTCAACCATCAAGATCTGGTTATGCATTAAATGTATCTTCCTCTTCTCATTCTCATGAGTGGCTCATTGATTCTAGAGCTTCTTATCACATGGCCAAAAATAAAGCCGTGTTTTCTTCTTTAATAAAGCCATGTTTTCTTCTTTAAATGATTGTAACACCAATCATATTTATGTTTGAAGCAAACAAAGTTCCTTCTCAAGCTTAAATACTCCAGAACACTTGGAATACAAAAATATCCATGAGGATACAAATATTATATTATAAAAGATATGAGATAGATAGATAGATGATAAAATGTTACAATGAGGCCCTGCTTATATACCTACGCAGGTGACCTTTCATGACTGGACATGTCTCTTAGACATGCCCTTTCACTAACTTAATGACTACTTACATAATCCTTAATTTACTATTTAATAATTATATTTGTTATATTCGTTATGAATTATATTCATAACATTGCCCCTTCCTTCAAAAGCTTTGTCCTCAAAGCTTATAGTTGACACTTTTCTTCAGTTCAATCACGCACCGTTTTCTTCATTTGCTTTCGTCACAATTTAATATATCAACTTTTATTTATTTATTTGTTATGAATTGGCCCTTCCTTCAGAACTTTCTCCTCAATTTTTTATGGATAATAATTTCTTCATCTTGTATTTGTTAAAATACTATACTTTTCAGGAAATCTTCCTTCTTTCCTTTCCGAATTGGATTTAATTTCCTTTTCATCAATGATTGATTTCATTTTGTCTGTTAAATTGAGTTCATTTTGTCTGTTAAATTGAGTTTTTAGGGTTTTTAAGGTAACCCTTCCTAACTTTCTCTTCTTCTTTTTAATGAGGTTATTATTCCTTCAATTTTTTTATTTTTTTTTTAATAATTTAATTAATTAAATAATTTTAATTAATTAGATTTATATATATATATATTCTTTTAACAATTGATTTTTTTTTAACTCTTTTTTTGGTTAAAAGGTTACAACCCTAGTGAAACATGGCTATTCACATATATTCACCTATACAATATATGTCCACTTATGTGTATTTCTCCACGTGAAAGTAAACTTACCATTCACAAGAGATTTTTTATTCCTTTACTTCTTATTTTACCTTGTAAATACCATGGGTAATTACCATGGGCTTCCAAAACCATGAGCTTGTAAACCACTGAAATAATAATTAAAATAACCTTACATACTCTTCCTTATTTCTTTTTTCCTTTTTAATTTTAAATTGTCTTGGTATGTACGTATATGTACTTCTTTATATATATCTCTTTCTTTTTCTTTTTAATATACTTTGACTTTCCTTCTCTCTTTTATTATTTTTAATATAAATTCTTCCTTTTTTAATATTTCTTCATTTTTTTATATAAATTATTCTCCCTCTTTTTATATTTCTTTTCAAAAATTCTCTGGTTTGTTTTTTCCCTTTTTTTTATTATGGCCAAAGGCCTAGTGGCGAAAATGGAGAAACTCCAAGATTGATAGCGAAACGCTTCAGTCAAGGCAACAACGTTGATGATTTTTATGGTCAAAGACCTGGATCGGAGAGCATGGCTCTGTGCAATGTGAGCGGCCAAAAGATCAAACTGCTCTGATACCAAATGAAGCGAACAAAGTTCCTTCTCAAGCTTAAATACTCCAAAACACTTGGAATACAAAGATATCCATGAGGATACAAATATTATATTATAAAAGATATGAGATAGATAGATAGATGATAAAATGTTACAATGAGGCCACAACATACCTCAAGATGACCTTTCATATTTGGACATGTCTCTTAGACATGCCCTTTCACTAACTTAATGACTACTTACATAATCCTTAATTGACTATTTAATAATTATATTAGTTATATTTGTTATGAATTATATTCATAACAATGTTGGTGATGATAGATCTCTTAGTGTTGTAGGATCTGGAACCATTCATCTCGATAAATGTTCGATTGTGATGTATTATACAATAAACACCATTGTCATGCAACATTCTCTCTTGTTTATCAAATTTACTCATTAAATTGTAGGGAAAATAGTAGGAATTCTCACCGCATGATGTTGTAATCAAGGACCTCAAAGATCCTAAACATATTTTAGCCTACGCATTATTGGTGATTCCACAAGGTTGTATGGGTTTGCAACTTTGGGTCATCATGTCTTCCCTCCATTTTTTGTTGCTCATAATGATGAAGTGAGCAAACTTTGGCATGAGCGATTTGGTCACTTAAACTATCGCTCTCTTCAAACTCTATGTAAGGAAAATATGGTGACAGGTCTTCCTATGGTATCTTTCTGAGATGGTGTTTGCTCCGGATATGTACTCAGAAAACATCATCAGGATAGTTTTGACAAATGTGCCTCTTGGCACTCTTCAGCCCCTTTGCAGCGTGTGCACGGTGATTTATGTGGTCCACTTCCTATTGTTTCTTTCTCTGGTTGCAAGTACTTCTTAACTTTCATTCATGATTTTTCCAGACGCACTTGGGTATACTTCTTAAAACTCAAGAGTGAATTTTTTAACATGTTCTTGGCCTTTAAGGCCTTTGCTGAAAAATAATCTGGACATCAAATTCTTAAGTTAAGATCAGACAATAGAGGAGAATATGTTAACAAAAAATTTATGAAATTTTGCATTGAGCATGGCATTCAATTGCAACATACTGTTCTATATACTCCACAACAAAATGGTGTAGCTGAAAGGAAGAATCACACCTTAAAAGAAATGGCTAATTGTATGCTTCAATCTAAAGGACTTGGCCTCAATTTTTGGGCAGAAGCCATTAACTGTGGAAATTGCATAGTAAATCGCACTCCTACTAAGGTTTTAAAGAATATAACTCAAAAGAAGCTTGGAGCTCAATCAAACCAGAGGTAAGTCACTTTTGTGTTTTTGGAAGTGATGCTTGGGCCAATATTCCAGATGCGAAACATAAAGCCTTAGAACCTAAGAGTGAAAAATGCATTTTTGTTAGATATTTTGAAGATGTCAAAGGATATGAACTTATTTATTGAAATCCAAAATATAATCATTAGAAGAAGATGTAAAATTTGATGAAAATATATGACCTGCCGAGCCTAGTTCGGCGGTGCACGCCACCGCCCAACTGCGGGCTTTGATTAGGCATGTCTTGCCACCTCTCTCTCTCTCTTCTGTTTTAATAGCATTCCTTCTAGTTTAGATGATGACAACGAGGATGACAATCCTCCTCCAGCTCGTGAAATTGTTCCTTATACTCCACCACTTCCAAGATGTGTCCGCTCTACTTGGGATGCAGTAGGTTCTCTTGCAGGTGACCCTGCGGATCGACAACATACACGTTCTCAGTTCGAAAGAGCCTCTTCCTTATTGGTTCAAGTTCCAGAAAAACTTGATCCAGAAACCTTTGAGGAAGCCTCCTGTCATCCAGATTGGGATGAAGCTATGAATGAGGAGTATTGTTCCTTATTGGCAAACAATACTTGGGATCTTGTTCCTCTTCCAAAAGGAAGAAAACTTGTCAGATGCAGATGGGTTTACAAAACAAAGTTTGGACCAGATGGAAAAGTGGATAAACATAAAGCTCGTGTTGTCGCTAAAGGTTTTTCACAGGTTGAAGGCATTGACTATACTAAAATCTTCTCCCATATTTCCAAAATGAATTCTATCCGCCTTGTTCTTTCCCTTGTTGCCTCCTTTAAATGGGAATTCCATCAGATGGATGTTAAATCCGCCTTCTTACATGGAGATTTGCATGAAGAAACATACATGGAACAACCAACTTTATCCAAAGACTCTGGCCACATTTGTCCACTTCTTAGGAAGTCTCTCTATGGTCTCAAACAAGCTCCTTGGACTTGGTATGCCAAAATGGGTAGATTTCTATTAGATAGTGGCTTTTCTAGGTGTCATTCTAACAACACTGTCTACACCAAGAAAGTGGGTAAGTCCTTCAACATCCTTGTTCTTTATGTTGATGATCTTATCCTTACTGGTAGTGATCCCAACCATATAAACCATGTGAAGTCTAGCCTCAAAAAGATGTTTGAAATGAAAAAATTAGGACATTTGCATTATTTCCTTGGTCTTCAAGTCTTGCAATCCAAAGAAGGTATTACCCTATCCCAGTCCAAGTATGCCTGTGATTTTCTACACCACTTTCACATGGAAGACTGTAAGCCAACCCCTTCTCCCTTTTAGTCTGGAGTCAAGATTTTAGTCACTTGTAGTACCCCTGAAGTTGATGCTACCTTATACTGTCAACTTGTTGGTAGAATTCTGTATCTAACCCATACCTGTCCTGACCTTTCCTTTGCCGTTGGTCTTGTCGCTTGGTTTATGCACCAACCTTATGAAAGTGTGACGACTAAAGAATACTTCGATATATTTGAGGTATAAATTCAGTTAGGATTCCATTAGATCAGGATCATCTCCATCGTTGATTGGTTTCACTAATTCGAGGAGTTGGGTGGTGACACGATGATCACAAGTCTCACTATACATAATGTATGTTATACTCTTGGTTGGGACCTATTACTTGGTCTTGTAAGAAAAAAAGTGCCATCTCTCTTTCTTGGTGACAGAGAATATAGTGGTGCGGTTGGAAACCCAAAACAAAGGAAAGCCTTGGCTTCGTCAAGTCTGTACGAATTTGGTCTTCATCGACGACATCCAACTACGCTTTGGTGTGATAATCGAGTCTGAAGCCAAGCTATAAAGATCCGGTTCGAGAATCGGCGTATGAAACACATTGAACTCCCACATACCTTCCAACGAAAACTCATTTCATGATCGTGTTCTTGAAGTGCATTACTGTCCAACCAATGATCAAGTAGTCGATATCTTTACAAAGGCTCTCACTGAAGCGTAGTTTACCAAACTTTGATCCATGCTTGAAGTTCAGGAAAGTTGACATCAAGGGGGGATAGGCTCTAATGCCTCTTTCCTTCTCCTATTGTGTCACTTTTGTAAATCCTTCAATCCTATCCCAATTTGTTCTTAAGGGGGGATGTTAGGATATTTCGACACATAGGAAATAGGCTCCTTTTTGTGTCACCTTTGTAAATCCTTCAATCCTATCCCAAGTTGTTCTTAAGGGGGGGTGTTAGAATATTCCGACACATAGGAAATAGTTAAGAATGACTTAGTCTAGTGTAGAGTTAGGTAAAGTGTGTTTCTTTACCATGTACATTTGTAACTTATAATCCGACGGTCACGATTTGTAGTAATCCAACGGTTACCTCTCACCTCGATATTAACGACACTTGATCCGTGGCTTAACACCCGATTGGTCCATGATCTCTATTTAAAGAGCATGGAGGGTCATTTGTCCGGTAACCGTTTATGAGAGAAACATATGTAACTTTTCTTTTTATATGAATAAATTGCCTGAAGTGGCCGCGTTGGCTCAGGCCGTGCACTGTTTCCCTCTTTGAGGGTTTTAACCACGTGATTATACCTTTGGTTCTTGATCTAAGGAACTTACCCTGTAAATTCCTACACCCAAATCATCTCCCCCCATTCAGGTATTCCTTTGATTCCCCTAGTCACTTCCTATCACCTCACTAAGACCTAAACATGATACTCATGGAGGACATTTATAGATAGTACATCCAATTCACATGGACCACACCTCCTTAGTGTTTGAGGCCATAAATGGCCTTCTATTATGAGCATTTTCTAGAGTTTAGGGATGGCATTATCATCCAATTGTAGTGCACATGCAAAGACTAGATGGATACTCTCAAGATCCCCCTTCGTCAATTTTGCATGGGTTCTAACAATCATTATCTAGCAGCCATATACAATTTGCCATCTTTGTCATCTGCAAGAGATAGGGGTAGGGAAGCAGTTCATTTTCCATTGCCCCATCTACTACAAGATTAGTTTATTATTGCTTGTTTTGAGACTCAAGGAACTCCCTCTCCAGTTTTGTTCAATTCCTTGACCAAAGGCACCTTGCTCTTTACATAAGAGAAGGGCTCATATTCAAATCTCAAACCTTAGGTGCCCTCCTCAGTTAAGAGACTTCGAAGAGAATAATTTCCTACTTTCTAATTGTCCATATAACACAAGTCACGAGTAATAAACAAAGGCCCACAACTTGAAATTCCATCGTCGAACCCAAGTCTCTTCCTATTCCCCCCACCAAGGGATCAACCACTCTCCTCAAGAGTTGTGCAAATTTGTTTCTCCAAGTCACAAGTCACTCACCAACAATGTAGCAAACAAACTAGATCTTGGAGGCCCTGTGATCAAATTCCCTCCACTTGATATACTTCCACAAAACATTGCCAAAGTGACCAGGCTCCCATCTGAAGGTTCTTCCTTACGGCCTTAGATGCTAAGACACTAAAAAATTCCTAGTCACTAACAAAGAATACATTCAAACAACTTATTGTTCATTTCACAGCAATAAAAAGCAATGAGCAAGAGGATACCCTTCCTCAACCCCCCACTCACACCCAAGAGCCAACACCAAATGGTTTGACATCCTCCCTTGGATCAACATCAATGCATTAACCTCAACTTCAATGACTTCAACTATATTTATACCTACATAATTCTTCTAAAATTTGAGCAAGGGATGTCCTTTGCAATCACACATTTTACTTTTTGTTAGTAAGAGTTCTCTACACAATTTCAAAGAAATAAACCCAAACACTTACTAACATAACTAGTGACCAATAAATTTAATATAGCATAATATTATATCAAACCAAGGATATCAAAATTGATATCAGCGAAGTCTCAAACTGGGATGGGACCAAAGTATACTAAAAACACAAAAAATCGCAGTTGAAGAATTGATTGACTAATACATAAAGTATGTAAATTTTAATGAAAATATATGTGTGTGTAATTTATGCAAATTTTAATGAAAATTATATCTATTTATGTAAATTAATGTAAATCCAAACCATTAG
This sequence comes from Pinus albicaulis, assembly GCA_034641835.2. Lineage (NCBI taxonomy): Eukaryota > Viridiplantae > Streptophyta > Pinopsida > Pinales > Pinaceae > Pinus > Pinus albicaulis. The sequence continues at coordinate 1,325,564,862 of CM076583.1, forward strand.
ACACCAACAATGCAAAGGTTGTTCATGTATACCAAAATGGCACAAATTGGGATACATACCTGAACAAAATTCATAAACACCAAGGCAAAGAAGAAAGTTGTCATTCTTTCTCTTAGCACAACCCCTTCTCTTGGACATCACTTTGCAAGTGATGCCTCTCCTTGCAAAAGAAAAAAAAAATATTGTAGACATTTAAAAAAAATGCATTCCACTAATACGCAGACATTGGTAGCTTCAAAAGTTAGCATAAGCATTCACGATCCAGATGTGAGATCTCTCCCCTAGAGTTGAGGAAGTCAAAAGTTCGACTACCTTGATCCCTATGTGGCTAGGCTCTGTAATTAGTCTGACAATTTACCCCATTGACCATCCAAGGATCTCAAGGCAATACTGGGAGGGTTTTATGTGAGGAGTTTTCCTTGGATTAAAAAAAAGGATACAATTGTGTCCATCAACGTCTTAAAAACTTTTAGATCGCAAATAGTAAAACAAGAAAAAAAAGAGCACCTGTCTCTATCATCTCTAGCCACCTCAAGGCAATTTAATTAAACCATTAAAAGTACCGCAAGATGCATCCTTTTCATGCTTAACTTGTGGCTAATCAAACTCATCATTTCATTTGGTATTGAACACACTACTATTTAACTATCAACTCTAGAGGGCAGAGCTTCCCAACCTAAAATTGTACAACATCATCACATAGAGGGTTGACCATCAAGAACTTAATCACCATAACCCATGTATACTTCAATCATGAACAACTCTCTAAAGCATAGCACACAAAGGGAACCAGCTACTAGGGAAACTTATATCACACAAAGGGAAGCAACTACCAGGGAAACTTATACCACAACCAACTACAAGGTAAACTTATTGGAGACTATTCACTACATTCTCCTAGGTTATGATCTTGACAACCAACAATACTAGCTATATAAAGCAATGTTGTGAACATCGGCATCGAGAAAACCAAAAAATCGTAAAAATCAGGGAAATATCAGTAAAACATCGGCAAAATTAAGATACCATAAAATAATTTTTAAAAATCGGCAAACATTGGCTTGGTCAAAAAATCGTGATTTTTAGATAAAATCGGGATGTTATCAAGATGTTCGCAACACTGATATAAAGGCATCGCCCAATGTCTCCCAACTCATTTCCACTCCATTGTAATAATTCTTATAATTACAAAGGTAGAACCAGCTACTAGGGAAACTTATATCACACAAAGGGAAGCAACTACTAGGGAAACTTATACCACAACCAACTACAAGGTAAACTTATTGGAGACTATTCACTACATTCTCCTAGGTTATGATCTTGACAACCAACAATACTAGCTATATAAAGCAATGTTGTGAACACCGGCATCAGGAAACCAAAAAATCGTAAAAATCAGGGAAATATCAGTAAAACATCGGTAAAACATCGGCAAAATTAAGATACCATAAAATAATTTTTAAAAATCGGCAAACATCGGCTTGGCCAAAAAATCATGATTTTTAGATAAAATCGGGATGTTATCGAGATGTTCGCAACACTGATATAAAGGCATCGCCCAATGTCTCCCAACTCATTTCCACTCCATTGTAATAATTCTTATAATTACAAAGGTAGAACCAAATTTTGAAGCCATGACTAAGCCCTTCAAGTATTTTTCATTCTTTTCTTGTTATTTCTGTATTGTTTTGCGTAGATGGCATCATCGATGGCTCATCCAAATGAGGGTTTGACACAAATCAAAACCAACCCAAACCAATTGATTGAAAACAAGACCGGCCAAAATGTCTAGTTCAGCAACCAATTCAGCCCATCTTTGAAGTGAATTAGGCATGACTAGACCCAAGGTCGGTTCCAATAACTATGAATCAAACAAATGCATCATCAAGGATTTGAAGATAACATGTAGAAACATGCAACAAGATTAACCATTCGAGAGGAGTTTCTCAAGAGAAAAATCCCCACCTAAGATGACAAATTATGAAAGATAAACAACCATGAACTAAAAACCATCTCACAAAAATGAGATTACGATACACTGTAGACAAAAGCGGCGAACAATCTAGTGGGCTACCTTTAGTTCCTCTTCTGTCAAATGTAAATCTACAAAATGGGACTATTAACTTCATTAATTAAGATTCAACTTTTACAAAATAACATCTCTTTCTATCACATATACAACATAGACAAGATTATCTGCCTAGGTTCATGAATCTTAACAAATTGTCAGTGCGTTATCTAAATAACTTTTACATTTTCGGATTTCCATTAGCTTCGTTGTAATCCAAGAAATTATCATAAAAACTAAATTTATTCAAATGAATTTCTCTCAAATAAACTAATTCATGACACAAGCATCCATAGCTGACCTCCAGCACACAGCAAGGTTTTATGCCCACAACCATCTCCAAAGATTAAACCTCCTTTATGTTCAATTGCATTTTCCTAAAGCTGTACACACCACAAAGTATAGAACATAAATAAAGAAAGTATAAGATATAACCATATAATTCAAAATGCATAAAATAGCAACATTCCTGCTTATCTACCAACTACGATATGATAAAAGAAATTAACAACGATTTAGAAAACTCATGCCATAGGTTTTTTATTGCCACCAAGAAGCAAGGAGAAATAAAGCAATAAAATAGTAACCAATCCTAGCTTACTTGCTTATTTTCATTTCTCTAAGTTTGCCTCCACCTTAGAGTTGGCTCTAGACCACTAGAGCCAGAATACCACACTTCTAGTTGCATTGCAGTTTATATCATATATGACGATTATGGTGTGTATATTAAATTCTATATCAAACATATGTTACTTTTTTTATAAGCTTTGCACTCCTTATCATATCACTTGTTCATCGTACCAAATTTAGAATTTCAGGAGAGGGAGGGTGAACAGGCGGTGTGAGGGTGGAAGTCAAGGGTTCACTTCCTAGATTGCTGAAGAGAGAATTGTAATTGGAGGATGCCCTGATTGACGCAACTGAATTAGCAAAGTTTGATAGTCATGATGAATATGTGCAATAAACTATAAACTCTATTGTGATTGATCATATTATATGTGCAATAAACTATCACATCAGACTTGGACCACGCTGCATAATATGTATGAAATCTTGAACAAAGTGAGAGTACTCTACTTGTACACTTCCAAGCTTAGTGACACAGAGAATGCAATTGATTGTGTGACTCTTATACAAGCTGTGCACGACCAGCTAGTTGAATTTGATGATAATGTGGAACAGATGCAAGCGCAGTTTCAAATTAAGTACAGATATTATGGTATTATTGATAAATATAAAGCGTAGGTAGTAGCCAATTGATATGAACAAAAGGAAGACATTGAATTTGAAGAAACTTTGGACCAGCAGCAAAGATGACAACCATACAAACAATGCTAGCAGGGGCAATCTATTATAGATGGATTGTTCATCAAATGGAGGTCAAAAGTGCTTTTCTAAATGGGTAGATGGAAGAAGTCTTCAAGTAGTAACCACCTAGTTCCATAGAACCTGCTAAAGAAAACTGTCTATACGTTAAAGAAAGTGTTGTATGGCTTGAAGTGGGAACCCAAACTGTAGTATGTGAGGATCGATGAGCATTTAAGAGAAATTAAATTCATGAGATATGATATAGAGCCTGAAATTTATGTGAAGACACCTCTAGTGTAAATTGGTTACTAATCATGTTTATATGTTGACAATTTGATTAAGAAGGTCCTAATAATGTTGACAATAAAGTAGTGAACAAAGACCTACATAGCTCTTCTGGGATCATAGAACTATGGAAGTAATCAATTTGTTGAATAGGTTGTGTAACATTAATATACATCAGTACTAGACCTGATAAAATATATTAATATCCTGTGTATTTTTCAGAACACGCAAAACATGGTAAGTCTTTGGCACAAAATCGAAGGCTTTATCGAAATCTGCAAAACAACCAAACCTAACTTCTTCAATGGAACCTCCAAGTGTGAGGATGTTATCAATAGTTGAATAATCTTTCCTGAACCCTACTTGGCTTCTGGATCTAAATTTACTTTTCTCCAACTGCTTTAACAGAACATGTCTACTGTTGCAGTATAAAGCTTGCAACAGAACATGACCTATAATTATTTGGGTCATAGTTACCAACTGACAAAAATAAAGTGAATAATATGATGCAAACAAGGAAGAAAGCCTACACAAAACACATCATTAAACATATCAACAAAAGGTAGAGCAGGAAGTATGTAACAAACTTAACGAACTCGGTTTAAAACCCTTCACCATCAGCAGCATTGCCTTCGAGATTTCTAAATGTTTCCATTACAATCCATTTGACCTTAGCATGAAGATGGTTGGGTTTCATATCTACAACATCTAAAATGTGAAGAAAACCTATAGAGGGTAAAACCATGACAATTTATCTAGTAAACCTCTCAAGGGATGTAGTTTTACCCATAGATACTTCAGTGCATCTTTAGAAATATACTTTATGAAACTATGAAAGTGATTTTGCTCTCAACTATTCCTCCCTTTAATATAGCGAGGAAGTTTACATCCACATAAGTTTATCACTTATTATAATAAAAGGGAGGTGAAACGTTAATTTCGGCATATTCATATAAATGGAACTAGACAAACATCATGCATTAGCTTATTACATTAGCTTCAATGCTACAGAAAAAAACATGGACGCACTCTTACCTCCTAAACTTGCATCTGCAAAATATTCAAGTCTAGCAACAAAGATGCAATCCCGGGGACAACTTTTAGAAGGCCAACCCACTATCACCTCAGTGGAACTTCCCTTCTCTTTCGGTCAGCCTCCTCCAGCACAAGGAGCAAGTTGATAAGTCTATTCTTGTAACCCTTAAAACTAAATTCAGAATTAGCAAATCAAAAGTTCGTGATATGCAATAGATGCATGATGGTGGACTCAAGTAGCCTAGTGCCTAATCCTTGGGCAATGACCACTAAAGATGCTTCAAACAGCAGTCCTTAGTTACTACAGTTCTGTAAATTCACTTTTCAGCCAATATATAGAGTTCATAAAGATGCTATAATATCTTTGTTATATATTTGCCTCATTATATAACATCAAAATCTGGATAATGATGACAACTTTCTATTAGAATAACAGCCCATGTACATAGCATAATCCAGATTTGAAACTAAGGACTTTAAGATCAGATAAATTTATTAATGTCCAACTCTTGACAACCAAAGTAGGTTAATGGGAATGAAGAATACAACCTGTATGTACTATGAATACAATGTGATATGAAAGTGCAGCTCCTAGAGAATGCCAAAAATAACATAAAGAAAGAAACCTGCAGTAGTGCAGCCTCAAAACACATGTATATAACTGTGAAAAAGGTATGGTTATACAAATATTAAGCGAGTTTGTCCAAGACTGGAATAGTGGACAACTCAAGAGCCTGTCAAGAGAGAGAGAGACTAAGACACAGAGATCTGATGATGGAATCAATCATGTCAAGGTCTCCTGGGTCTGATGGCTGGGGGCAGGGGAAGGGACGGGGCACTGGCTCACTGTCGGAGTCCTCAAGTCCCTTATGCTGGTAAATAAACCCTATAACAGCAGCAAAAATTTCCAACATAAATGAGAGAAAAAAATATATATAACAGCAGCCTTGTAAGTGAAGACTACAGCCCTGAATATTTCCTTACTTAACTCCAAACGTGAACAACATATCTTCAACTATACCCCAATGGTCTAGGTGGGGTGTCCTCCCTTTCTATGAAGAAAGGTGTGTTCTACAGATATCTATAATGGGTGCTTCTTCTAGAAGCTTCCTTGATCTATTAAACTATCATATAGAACACTCTCGAAGGTTACGGATCCATCATGAAACAAGTTCTAGAATTATCTTCTAGCAACTTCCTCTCCATAAACATCAATGAAAATCACAAAGAAGGTGAAGCACTCCTCTTCTCTTATGCATTCCTCCTTTTGACCCTTCCACAAATCAAGATATTATCAATGTGACTTTTAAAAGGTGCATCGTTGAGAATATGCAATGACAAATCTTCTTTAGAAAGTGCAGTGCTCTCAAACAGGCTCCTTGACCTCCAACTATCTGCCTATGATGTCCTCCTCATGCTAAACATAATGATAAAACTTTCAATTGCAACTTCACCCTAGGAGTGAACAATGACTCTAAATGGAAGATAATGCATCAAGATATGTAGAGAAGTCCATTACAAATGAAATCATCCATCAAATAAAGAGATCATCCTCCTTTAACTCCAATGCCCATAACCTTGTGCATGTATAGGTGGTAAGTTGTAACAGACACAAACATAGATTTATAATATCACAAAAGGGGTGGGAGCATAAGCAAATCTTAACCCTATCCACTAAATTGCCACCACACAATGGACAACTAAACTGCATTGGAGCCCACACTATGGTTGGACACCAACCAAAAAACCACAGTGGACCCCAAACTATAGGCAGAAACCAAACAATAAACCATGTTGGACCCATACTATGGATAATACATTTAACAGTAGTATCCATAGTATGGGTCGTTAAAATTTAACAGTAAAGGACCTGTCGATTACAACAAAACCGGACCACTCCTTCTTAGGGTTCAATTTTAATACTAAGATGGACTCATTCGAAGGATGAGCTTATATAAACAAGCAAATGTTATCCTCCTCAAGCTTGTCAAAAATAAAGAGGTACTTGACAGTAATGGTGGGGTAAAAGAGAGAAAAAAAAAATCCAATTGTCATCCTTGTTTAGAAAACAGCATACCACTCTTGAACATGACACCTTGTCACACTTGTACCTGGGTTGGGAAATCCTTTGTCTAATAGTTAATCAAATCACATTGAAAGTCTTCAACCGGTTTCTGGGTATTAGCTTTAGATCAAATGCTGCCAAGCCATCTGCAGTGTCGTTATGTGTTCAAGAGATAGTTCAAATAAACCATTAATTGCAAACATTTGTCTCCATTCACGTTGACCATCACTGAGTCAATCCTTGCAAAAAAGTTTCAAAACTTGATCTAATGGTTTCGTGTCGTGGGTTCTCCTATGACGGGTCACTTTCTATCGACGTCAGCTCATCATCTAGAAAGTTGATCTAGAATCCTATCAGTACCTTGGGATCTGCATGCCCTAATGGCAGGTTTCTCGCATTCAACAACAAGTTGCATCATTGACCTTCGATCGAATGATTCTATGAGTGTTCAATTGCAAATCATTCATTCAACTTCATAGATTGTACAGAAGTACTTTGAGATCCATTGTCATTATTGGTGGTTTCTCTCACACTTGTTAATGGTTCACATCATTGATCGGTAATCAAATGGTTTCTACCATGTTCGACTTCGACACAATCAATCGCATGGATAGATTCGTACTAGTTCGGGAAGCGGAAATCAAGACCCTGGATCTAATTTCCACCATACAGGCTGCGAGAAGTTTTATTATTCATGATACAGTAGACTACTAATGACAAATGGATGCGCCCATACTGTGTCTACTTTTGATGTAATATTGAAACCATATCTGTACCAGAACGTTTAGTTAGTTTTGATCTGAGTACAGGAATGCCTACCTCAGCGATGATATATATATATATATATATATATATATATATATATATATGTTTTCATTGAATGTTTTTACAGGATTTTCGACCGATGTCTCCAATCCAATCCTCGGAATGATAAAGCACTTCACTCTTCAGAATAACCTCAGACTTCATGCTTTAGGAGGCAATCTGTTACATGTTATTTTGTCACCATGACATTTGACTGTCCATATAGGTCTATCACTACCTATATTATGCTCCCTTAAAAGTCAAAAAACCTTAATATTCCTAAACCAAGTCTTGGAATTGGAGAAAAGCTCAATAAAACCCTTAAAAGTCTACCTCCGCACTTTTTCTAGCCTTTTCCTGCAAATCTGCGGATACTTGGTCTATAAACTGCAGAAACTACCGCACGTTCTACTACTAAAACCTGCGGGACCCCATAAAAAGTCAAATAAAAGAAAAAGTAAATTCTAGAAGCATAGCTGGTCAAATATTCTCCCAACTGGAAGCTTCTAGAGGCGCAATCAGTTCGAGATTTATCCCTTCATTCATGGAGTTTATCCTTGGTCCATGGATCTCAAATCCCTTCATGAGAGGAATCCATCCCTTCTTCATGGAACTGAAACTACCTCCATTTCCCCTATAAATTGAGCTCAAGTTTCAGTCTCAAGGGTAGATTGTAGATGCTAAGATTGTAAAGGTAATTGCTGAAAAGAATTCTCAAGAGTACCTACTTTCCACACTAGTAAGTTGTTGTTGACATGAGAATGATCACACACTTATGTCCGTAACTCCATGTTGGTATTCGGAGAGGAAGGCTTGTCAAACCGAAGGAGAAACGATTGTTCAGGACCCCGGGAGAAATATGTACAACATCAAGGCATCAGGTTGTAAGGTTACTCTTTTTATTCAAAGATAACACATATGGATCTCTTTTTCTCATTGAGTTGTTCTTATGCTTATACAATAACGTCAATACTTAGACTCCTTGATCAGTAAGTTGGCTTAACTTTTCTTGATTATTATATGTTGCAGATGCTTTGATTCTTTTGTCTTATCATTGATTGCAGGTTCTGCTTATTGGAGAAGCTTTTTTGGAAGCGAATGGATAAAAGACTGCATCGAACGTTGGATTTCAAGGTAGGAGCATGTCCTCTCTATGTTCTTATAATAATTCTAAAATGTATTTAATCTAGAGAAAAAGGTTTCCAAATGGATGTTTGTTTCTAGCTATTTGTTGAATACTAGGGAGATCGCTCTTGTCCGCAAGAAGGATTAATCCGCATAACAAAATGGTGACTCCACTGGGGAACTAGAACTTAGTTTTCTTTATTTGTTTTCAATTTGAATTTTAAGTTTTCTGATTTTGAGTTCTCTGAGAATTGGTTAGGTAGATAACTTTTAAGAATCCCTAAAAAAGAAAGTTGATTATTTATTTTTTTCGAAGTTTTTCCTGCCCTCCGCGGTCTTCAGCAAGAAACAGTGCGGCAACCTCCGTAGGTTTTAGTTCAAAACAGTGCAGATCTGCTCTGTTTTCCATTAGAAACTGCAGACCACTGGAAAATTTTTGAAAAAATAAATCTCTTTTTTAGAGCCAGATAACCTGATTCTTCAAGTTTGCCCTGATCCATTTACAATCTCATCAGTCTCTATTAAGTTAATTGGGTGTTTTGAGTTTCTTTTTTGAGAAATTCTTAATTTGATTTCCTTTGGTCCTTACTTTCAGGTTTGTCTCGGTTTCTTAACAATTTTTGCATCTTTTTGCGTGTGAGTGGTAATCGCCTTTGAGTATTTTTTACTTTTGACCTTTGGAATTCTCACCCAATTTCCTTTACTTACACTTGATTGGTTCTTTAGATTACATTGGAATCATCTTGTGTCTGAGAATTATCTTGCATAGATCACATTTGCATAGTTAGAATTCTCATTTCAGAATATGAACGAAAAATGTGCATAGATTACATTTGCATACTTTTCAAGTGAATTGAGCATAAATTATACATAGTTTACATTCTGGAAAAATCAATCGTAGATTTAGATCAATTTCTTTGATTTGAATTTACATGTTTTTATGCTTGTTTTAAAAACATAAAAATAAAAAATTGGAATTGAAAAATCATTAGTTTTTCTTGATAAAATTAGTGCATTAGAGAATTTGTTATCTTTTCTCTTATTTATCAATTTTTTGCATTGTTGGAAGTGAATGAAACTCTCTCTTTACTTTAGTTAGGATTCATCGAATTGAAAAGATTATATTATCATATTCGATTGCATTCAGTTTTGGGTCGAGTCATAACACCATTGCTTTCATATCCATTTACCCTTTGAGTAGAAAACAGCCAAAATAACACAGCGCTTAATAAAATTCATCTAGAAATTTTTACATTTTCTAGGGCTCTCTCCACCGATCTAGTTCAGGACTAGTGCTTTGGAATAGGTTGTAATTAACTTTCCAAAGCAACTAAACAAACAAGTAGCATGTTGCGGTAGGAAAATCCAATTGTTGCAATTGTGCTCCGGGAAGCTCTTCTTAAAAGAGTCAAGCACGAGATCATGTCGGAACCAGTGAGGTAATCGTACCTATCTCATTGGGAAAGATAGAAGACGTGCACATAATACAAACGGTAAACCTCGAATTAACCATTGTCGAGGAGCCTGGGGTCACTTGTTGGCAAACCTCAAATTTACCATGTCGAGGAGCCTTCAAGGGGATTGAGCTTGATACTCTGCCCTTGCGTGTATATCGAATTGTAGACTGTTCCCCCAGGTGCAATTGTCTCAGTTGGTAACCTTAGTGGCCATAATCTCTAGGATTTCTCCCAAGGTGACGGTGGAGGGAAGGTCCCACTGTACCTGGGGCAGACGTTGACTAGACTCACTTGGACTTTCCAGAGGGTACTCTTCACTTCGAGATGGCATAGTGAAGTTACTTGCACCGCATTGTTTCATTAAGCAGGTTGTCAGGGTAAATGTTCTAACCGCTAGTTTTTCACATTGATCTCTGCGACGTTGGATTTCATCACCAACTAGTGATTTCGAGGTGAAAACATAGTATTTGTGTGTGTTTTGACTCCTAGATTTGATAGCATGTGTTTATTTGTTTGTTTTTACTTTTTAGAGACCCTAGGTGTGGATTGTGAATTTGAATTGTTAATATTTTTAAATTGTTAATTCACTGAAATTGAATCTAATGGCAATTGTTCCAGAATTTAACAACCAAGCAACCACTCTTAATGAGAATCCTAGTACTTTTCCTTGCTTTGGAAATGTTCGTCCTCCTTAGATGGCTACATTGTCATTACCTGGATTTACAATAGGTTTACCGGTATGGTTATTTTCAACTTCGTTGGCCTCGAATATTCAAATTGCTCCACCTCAACCGGATGCTTCACCTCAACAGAGTTCACCATCTCAACATCACCAACTTCATGTTGACCCTTTACCTTCTTCACCCAACATGTCTTCCTCCCTTTCTTCCTCTTCGCTTGGTAAAAGCCTTGACACTTGTAACCAGGTGGCTAAGAAGAAGAAGCAAGATAAGAAAGAAGTCAACCAACCAACCATGGTTATAAGTGTTAGTAGTGTTGAGGAAACCTCCAACATGCATCGCAAACCCAAATACCCTTGCAAGCTTTGTAAGGGTGACCACTTCCTTATAAATTGTCCTAGTATCCCTAAGGTCTTGGAAGTATGGTCAGAAAAATCGTATCAACTTACTATTGATCCATCAACCAGTGATAGTCAGGTTCCTCGAAAAAAGGGTAAAGTTAGGTTTCCTTGTAGGTTATGCAAAGGGAGTCATCAAACTCACATTTTCCCTCACATGGATGAAGCCTCAAAATTGTTGGAAAACCTTACTGTCCCACAGCAACAACTTCCAACTGGTTACCGTAAACTTTCTCCCAACCTATCGTCAATTAACGAAGTGATTGATCTAATTCCAAGTACAGTCAATCCCACTCTTCCATCGAGGAGTGAAACTCATATCACTCAAGTTGATGATCCATTAGTTGATCAAATGGTCGACTTGATTTTACATCCGATCGATCCCACTCTCCCTGTAGAGAGTGAAATTCATACTGCTCAAGTTCTTCTTGTTACATCAGATTCTTCTACACTAGGGGGCATTTCACCTATTTCTTCAAAACCCCCTCCAAGTACCGAGGTCTTTTCCTTTGATTGGAACAGACTGACAGAACCTCGTCTTCCTTCCTCCGTACCTTTCCAAACCATTGTGAAAGCTTATGGTAAGAATGTGCATCGTGCGAATGTAGATGAAGGTGCTTCCATTAGTATTTTATCCTCAACAGCTTGGAAAGCTTTGGGTTCCCCTCAGTTTGTGCCTGTTACACGGAATCTATCAGCTTTTAATAGAACCATTAGTGAACCTTTAGGGATCCTTCCTAAGTTTCCTGTTACCTTGGAAGGTAAAATTGTCTGTATTGATCTTCTGGTAGTCCGAGGCCCCTTGGATTTCAATTTGCTCCTTGGGCGAGACTATGTCTATGCAATGAAAGCTGTCGTATCGACACTCTTTAGCGTGATGTCTTTCCCTCACAACAGAAACATTATGACTATTGACCAGCTTTCGTTCGTTAGTCTTGATTCGACTACCAATAATCCGACACACCTGAATTTTCCTTATACAGAAGTGGTATCTACCTTGCCACGGGTTAATTCTGTAGCAACCAATCCCATGTTTTCAGTTATCGATGCAAGCGAGCCTCTCAATGTTTGCTCGACTTCCTTTGACTTAGATCCGGTAATTGACATGGCAAACCCTTTGGGATTATTTGAACGTAATGTTCTTATCTGAGTCCCTTGACATGTGTTCCTTCCATAGAACTGTTCTTCCATCTGATGAAGACCTCTTGGAAGCCATGATCGAAGTGTGTCCCTTGACATGCGTTTCTTTCAGTTGGAAGCCATGATCAAGATGCCCATGAGGAAAGTTCCTTTTACTGTGTCAACCTCGTTAAAAATGAAACAAGTTTCCTTGACCATAGTTCCTTTTCTTTTGTCAAGCTCGTTAAAAAATGAAACAAAGTTCTATGAGGATGGTTCTTTTCCTGTGTCAACCTCATTAAAAAATGAAATAGGGATCCTTGAGGATAGTTCTTTTACTGTGTCAACCTCTTTAAAAATGAATCAGTTCATCTTGAGGATGGTTCTTTTACTATGTCAACCTCATTAAAAAATGAATCAGGCCATGAGCATAGTTCTTTTCTTGTGTCAAGCTCGTTAAAAAATGAAACAGATTTCTATGACCATAGTTCCCTCTATGTGTCAAGCTCGTTAAAAAATGAAACAAATTTCTATGAGCATAGTTCTTTTCCTGTGTCAAGTTCATTAAAAAATAAAACAAATCCTCTCCTAATTGAGTCGAGTCTTTGATTAGATCTTGTAAGTGTCAAGTCGAGTTTCATCCGATCTCGTAATTGAACCTTCATTCCATCCAGCTATTAGTAACCAGTTGTCTACTTAGTTGAATGAAATGAAGCTTGGGGGCATGTGCTCTTGCAGGTTACGCTTGGGGGGCATTGAAACTTACAAGCATGATTTTTCTCTCTATTTCAAGCTTGTGTAAAAATGAAACTTATCTCAAGCACAGTTTTCTCTATTTCAAGCTTGTGTAAAAATGAAACCACTTTCAAGCATAGTTTTCCTTTGCTTCAAGCTTGTATAAAAATGAAACCTATCTTGAGTCCATTTCGGTTATTATTTTCAAGACTCGTTAAACTCATGAAAATACCGAGCTTCTTTTGCTATTCTTTTCATGCTCATAAAACGTCCATGAAAATGTTGAGTTATTTCCGTCTTTTCTGCTCATAAATTAAATTGAAAGTCGGGGATATGAGTATAATTTTATCACTTTTTCGGGCTCTGTAAAATTACGAAAAAGCGAAACCTTGGAGTTCTCTTTTAAGCCCTTTTCAGACTCTCTAAATATTAAAAGATTGCCAACTACTTGACTAATCAAACTCGTTAAAGTAAATGAACAGTCATCTCTTCAGTATAAGTTTACCCATTTTCCGGACTGAAATGGACTAATTACGAAAAAGGTATACGTTGACTAATCATGGTCAATAGAGTTCTCTCCTACATTATTTTATCCTTTTTCGAGCCTAAGAGACTAAATTTACGAAAAAGAACAATCATGGAGTTTACTTATGTTTTTCTTCCGACTCCCTAAAACTGAAAAACATTGAGTTTCTCCTATACTGGACTCATTAAAATTTAACAGTAAAGGACCTGTCGATTACAACAGGACCGAACCACTCCTTCTTAGGGTTTGATTTTAATACTAAGATGGACTCATCCGAAGGATGAGCTTATATCAACAAAAAAATGTTATCCTCCTCAAGCTTGTCAAAAATAAAGAGGTACTTGCCAGTAATGGTGGAGCAAAAGAGAGAAAAACAATCCAATTGACATCCTTGTTTATAAAGCAACATACCACTCTTGAACACGACACTTCGTTACACTTGTACCTAGGTTGGGAAATCCTTTGTCTAACAGTTAATCAAACCACATTGAAAGTCTTCAGCCGGTTTCTAGGTATTAGCTTTAGATCAAATGCTGCCAAGCCATCTGCAGTGTCGTTATGTGTTCAAGAGATAATTCAAATAAACCATTCATTGCAAACATTTGTCTCCATTCACACTGACCATCCCTGAGTCAGTCCTTGCAAAAAAAATTCAAAACTTGATCTAATGATTTCGTGTCATGGGCTTTCCTACGACGGGTCACTTTCTATCGACGTCAGCTCATCATCTAGAAAGTTGATCTAGAATCCTATCAGTTCTTTGGGATCTGCATGGCCCAATGACAGGTTTCTCGTATTCGACCACAGGTTGCATCATTGACCTTCGATCGAACGATTCTATGAGTGTTCGACTGCAAATCATTCATTCACACATCATAGATTGTACTGGAGTACTTTGAGATCCATTGTCATTATTGGTGGTTTCTCTCACACTTGTTAACAGTTCACATCATTGACCGGTAATCAAGTGATTCCTACCATGTTCGACTTCGACATAATCAATCGCATGGATAGATTCGTAATAGTTCGAGAAGTGGAAATCAAAACCCTGGATCTAGTTTCCACCATACAGGCTACGAGGAGTTTTATTATTCATGATATAGTAGACTACTCATGACAGATGGTTGCGCCCATATTGTGTCTACTTTTGACGTAATATGGAAACCATATCTGTAACAGAACGTTTAGTTAGTTTTGATCTGAGTATGGGAATGTCTATCTCAGCGATGATATATATATATATATGCTTGCATTGAATTTTTTTACAGGTTTTCGACCGGTGTCTCCAATCCAATCCTCGGCATGATAAAGCACTTCACTCTTCAGAATAACCTCAGACTTCGCGCTTTAGGGGGCAATCTGTTACACGTTATTTTGTCACCATGACATTTGATTGTCCATATAGGTCTATCACTACCTATATTATGCTCCCTTAGAAGTCAAAAAAACCTTAATGTTCCTAAACCAAGTCTTGGAATTGGAGAAAAGCTCTATAAAACCCTTAAAAGTCTACCTCCGCACTTTTTCTAGCCTTTTCCTAGAGATCCACGGATACTTGGTCTATAAACTGCAAAAACTACCGCACGTTTTGCTACTAAAACCTGTGGACCCCCGTAAAAAGTCAAATAAAAGACAAAGTAAATTCTAGAAGCATAGCTGGTCGAATATTCTCCCAACTGGAAGCTTCTAGAGCCATGATTAATTCGAGCTTTATCCCTCCACTCATGGAGTTTATCCCTTGGTCCATGGAGCTCAGATCCCTTCATGAAAGGAATCCATCCCCCTCTTCATGGAACTGAAACTACACTTCCATTTCCCCTATAAATTGAGCTCAAGTTTCAGTCTCAAGGGTAGATTGTAGATGCTAAGATTGTAAAGGTAATTGCTAAAAAGAATTCTCAAGAGTACATACTTTCCACACTAGCAAGTTGTTGCGGACATGAGAATGATCACACCCTTATGTCTGTAACTCCATGCTAGTATTCGGAGAGGAAGGCTTGTCAAACCAAAGGAGAAACGATTGTTCAGGACCCCGGGAGAAATTTGTACGACATCAACGCATCAGGTTGTAAGGTTACTCTTTTTATTCAAAGATAATACATATGAATCTCTTTTTCTCATTGAGTTGTTCTTATGCTTATACAATAACATCAATACTTAGACTCCTTGATCACTAAGTTGGGTTAACTTTTCTTGATTATTATATGTTGCAGATGCTTTGATTATTTTGTCTTGTCTTTGATTGTAGGTTCTGCTTATTGGAGAAGCCTCTTTGGAAGCGACTGGATAAAAGACTGCATCAAACGTTGGATTTCAAGGTAGGAGCATGTCCTCTCTATGTTCTTATAATAATTCTGAAATGTATTTAATCTAGAGAAAAAGGTTTCCAAATGGATGTTTGTTTCTAGCTATTCGTTGAATACTAGGGAGATCGCTCTTGTCCGCGAGAGGGATTAATCCGCATAACAATTTCCTAAAGCTTTCTTCCTATTTCTTAGGAATTAACCCCTATTTCCTAGCGCATTCCCAAGGCAATTCTTCCTTCTTTAATACTTGCACAAGCTCCTCTTGCACATTCTTTCCTTCACAAGCTTACAAGCTCATAAACTCGTGCTCAAGAATGAATACAAATGTGCCTTCATTCCTCCTTTTAAAACAATTCAAATGGCTAAATCAGGAAGATTATATTTTAGGAAATTGATTTTGTAATTGTTGAGTTAACTGAGTTGAACTAACTCATGCAACTCATCTCATCTCAACTCTAGACCTTGAGATTCAGTCACTTGTCCTTTTCCCAAATTAACTCGTACTAGAAGACAATAAACTCATCCTTCCACTTCAGCACATTAGTTAGTTACTTCATAACTCATCCTAACTTTTAGGAATGAATCCTAAATTATAGGAATGTGTCTTAACTTATAGGGAACTCGAGCATGTCAAAAAGAAACTCGTTGAGGTCCCTTTGATTAAGGCACAAATCAAGGAATCTTTCTCGCTACTATTTTCAACACTCCCTCTTAGCTAGGAAGGTGCTTCTAGAAGAACCTCTTCCACCTGGATCTATCTGACACTGCCACGTTCTCTGTTGCTACAGTTACTCCCTCTGAACTATAAGACTTCCCTGCTTTCTTCAATGAAACCTAATCTAAAGACTTGTTCTTTCCCACTCATGTCAATGACTCTTAAGTGCCATGTACCCTGTGTACCTCTGTGGTTGCTTCCTCTGGCTGGAAGTGATAGTGGAAGATTCAACTCTCTTCCGATCTCTCTTAACCAAATCCTCTACCCACTAGGTTCGAACTCTCCCTATATTGGGAGTCTCTAATTGAGTGGTTGCCTCCACTCGCCCTAGGTTATGCTCCTCGTCATCATATTGGTCAGCCCTACTACCAACTAGCTTAGACTGAAACTGAGATATTGGCTAAGGCTCCATCTTGAGAGCTCTATCCTGCTCACGCTCAACCACCACATCTCTACTCTGAGAACTCATTGCCTTGCTAATCAAGACTGCACCTGTCTCTACCTGCAACTTCTATATATTCTTCACCCTCACACCTATCTACTTCTTACATCCATAAGCTAAATGTTTGAGGTATGCCTTACCTCTGCTAATGATGACAGCATATCCCTTGTCCTCAAAGGTAGCTACCGAAACAAGATTCTGCTTCAATCCTGGAACATAGAGAACATCTCTGAGATGAAGAGGATTACCTAACTTTGTCTGAAAACTAACAGTACCAACTCCTCTAGCTGCATATTGACCATCATCTCCTAGTTCAATCTAAAACTGTAGAAAATTCTCATTTCCCACCCCGGTTTTCAATTTCACCTTATTTCTCCAAAATAGTTAAATGCCCTTTCCCATATCCATACATTCAACAACTGGAAAATAAATTTTGCTGAAAACACAAATTCTGGAAATTTTTTCAGAATGCTGGAAAATGCAGAAATAAAAATCAGCAAGCATAAAACAATCATTCACACATTTTGACACAGATATTTTTGGTCAACATGACCCTGGAAAAACCCCCTACAACTCTTGGGGAAAACCAGTTTGAGAGCTCCTTCTTATTTATGAAAAAATGCTTTTACAGTGAGGCAGAAATTACAGCAAAAATTTCAGCAACTAAACAACTGTACTTATCTTGATTTCCGTGCATTCACTCCGCCTTGGAAAACGTGCAAAATAGTAAAAACCCAAAACAGAAATTTTACAGCTTTTATAACAGCATTAAATGCTGAGTGAGCTTCTCGATTTTTGTGCCCAGCAGTACGACCGTACGACTGTACGGACTGTACGGAAAACCCAGCAACTTCTTCTCCTCGAAATCTGTGCTCCTTTGCCTCGAAATCTGTGCTGAAGCTGCTGTTCTGCTGCTGTACGGATTTCTAGAAATTCGTGCCACCAACCAGCAGTCTCTCTCCTCGATTTTCGTGCCCAGAATCTGCCCAGAAATAAATGCTGAAGCTGCTGTACGGTCTTCCTTGAAAACTGTGCCTCTCTCCCTCGAAAGATGTGCCCAACACTTGCTGTACGGATTTCTGCCTTGGAAACCATGCCTCTTTGCTGCTGTACGGTCTTTGCTGAAGTCTCTATCAGCTGCTCTCTTTCTCCTCTCAGCTCAGAAATCTCCCTTGCTCTCCTTCTCTCCTTCTCCCAATCTGCTCATGAAAGAATGAATGATCTTTTCCTCCTTTTCCTCCTTTAACCTAACCCTAAGTGACTTTTGGGGAATCCCTAAATCCAATGGCTGAAATAGATTGAGATCTAGGGCTGAGATTAAATGCTCATTTAAATCTCACTTTCTATTTTTTAATTCGCCCCACTTTAATAAAGACCCACTTAGTCATTTATTTCCAAAGTCACTTTTCCTTTCTAATTTCACATTGACTTTATTAAAGTCACTTTAAAATTAGACTTTAGTAACTTTATCACTTAAAGTCACTTTAAATTAGATTTGACTTTATAACTTTATAAAGTCACTTTAGGAGAAAAATTAAATTCTTTTGGACACTTTTCCCTAGGCCAAAGATCAAAGCCTTAGGGAACCACCTGTCCTCCGGTACCAAATTTCAACACTCCCTCTTACCGAGTAAGGTGTTCCTCACCACACCCATCTTGTCTCTGAAGTAGACATGCTTGCCCCGTGGTAAGGCTTTGGTAAGAATATCTGCAACCTGCTCATCAGTGGGAATATACTCAAGCTTCACAGCTCCTTTCTGAACATAGTCTTTGATGAAATGATATTTCATCCCGATATGCTTCGACCTGTCATGAAATACTGGATTCTCCGTGAGTTTAATGCAACTCTGATTATCACAGTAAATCACTGAAGGTTTCAACGACTGACCAAATAAGCCAAACAACATCTTGCGAAGCCAGATGGCCTCACAACTCGCTAGACTGGTTGCCATATACTCTGCTTCCGCTGAACTCAATGCTATTGACTACTGCTTTCGGCTAAACCATGACACCACTGCCGAACCCAACCCAAAACAGCACCCTGAAGTGCTCTTCCTATCAGAAGCACAACCCGCCCAATCAGAATCAGTGTAACCTGCCAATCTCACTCCATCCCCCTGCCTGTAGTCCAGACCATAATCCACTGTCCCCTGCAAGTATCGCAAAATGTGTTTTGCAGCCACCCAGTGAACCTTCCTAGGCTCATACATAAACTGACTCATCGTGTTGACTGCAAAACAAATATCTGGTCTAGTGTTGACCAAATACATCAAGGAACCAATCAGTTGTCTGTACAATGTGGGATCCACCAACTCGGAATCCAAAGCATGAAGCTTCTTCCAGTTGGTGATCATCGGTGTCGACATGGGTCTACAATCCTCCATGTAGAATCTGCCAAGGATGTCCACAATATACTTCCCCTGTCCCAGGAAGAAATGCCCCTCCTCCTGCCACACCTCCAAACCCAAAAAGTAATGCATCAAGCCGATGTCCTTCATCTCAAACTCCGCTGCAAGATCTCTCTTGCAATGCTCTATGAGTCTCTCTGCACCTGTAATGACTAAGTCATCCACATACAGCACCAGAATGAGAGGCTCCTCACCTATCACAATATAGTAAAGGTTCGGATCTGCCTCACTCTTTGTGAAACCCATCTTCCGCAAGTAAGTATCTATCCTGGAGTACCAAGCTCTGGGAGCTTGCTTCAGGCCATAAAGGGCCTTCTTCAGTCTGCACACATGGGACTCCTTCCCATGCACCTCAAAGCCCTGTGGTTGCTCAATGTACACCTCCTCCTGTATGAAGCCATTGAGAAATGCAGTCTTCACATCCATCTGGTGGATCTTCCAACCCATCTCTGCTGCTATTGATATAATGGAGCGAATCGAAGTATATCGAGCCACGGGAGCGAAGGTCTCCTCATAATCAACTCCCTCTACTTGGGAGAACCCTCTAGCCACAAACCTCGCTTTGAATTTCTCAATGTTGCCATCTGCAGCATGCTTTACCTTGTAAAGCCATCTAGAAGTAACCACGGATTTGCCCTCAGGCCTCGGCACCACCTCCCAAACATCATTCTTCATGATAGAAGAATACTCCTCCTGCATGGCCTCTCTCTAGACTTGCTGGCTAGCTGCCTCCTCATAGCTAGAAGGCTCAGAGTCAAGGATGCTGGTAGCCATTGCCATATAGCTACAAAACCTCTCAGGTGGTCTGCTCTCTCTGACCGGCGTCTTAGGCTCAGCAACAGATGTGGCATCTCTCAAGGTGTCCCGGGCCACTTGGGCTTCCTTCCCCGAGCCACTTTTCCCGCCGGAGAATAAAACTCCTCCTCCTCAACACGGAGGCCACAGGCCCCGACCGTCCGTCCGCCGTCCTCCCGCCTGACCAAACTAGACGCTGAAGTACCTGTGAACTATCCATCACTGGACTCAACGAGAACCGCTTCCGTGACCGCCCGCATGCCGCTCCCATAGCACCACCCCTCTGACTCTGCGAGCCACTCCCCACTGACGGACCTGACATCGTCATAGATGTACCTCCGGATCCTCCCGATCCCTGCCCACTGGATCCCTGTGACTGACTCAACTGCTGCTGAGGGTCTGGCTGATCCAGATACTCTAACTCCCGTGACCTCCTAAAGGCCCTATCCTCCTTGAACTTCACATCCCGCCTGACAACAACTTTCCTTTGTGCAAGAATGTAAATCCGAAAGGCTTTTGAGGTCTCACTGTAGCCCACAAAGATACCCTTCTCCTGTTATCAGCCTGGTCCTCTCCTGCATGTAGGATAAGTGAGCAATCTTGGGCATACGAAGATGACCCATATATCAAGCTTCTTCCGGTAGCCTCCTCCGAGTCATGTGCCCCAAAGGCACGATGCGGACTCGTTCGGCACAACAAATTGTGTTGCAGCTCCTCCCGCCACAAAAACAATGGCAACCCCCGATCATAACATGGCTTTGCGCCCTCCGATGGATCTCCGTTCTTCCTCTCCGCAACCCCGTTCACTGGGCTAAAGGTCAAAGAACTCTCTCCTAATGCCCGCTCTCCTACAGAACTCCTAAAATCTCCAAGGGTGTACTATGCCCCATTGTCCGACCTCAGGGACTTGATCTTCTAACCTATCTGTGTCTCCACAAGAGCTCTGAACTCCTGAAATCACTTGAGGACCTCACTCTTGGTCTTCAAGAAATAGATCCAGGTCCTCCTTGAGTGATCATCAATGAATAAGACATAGTACTCATATCCACTCAAGGAAACATGAGACATCCAACCGCTCACATCGGAATGAATCAAACTGCATCCTGGGCCAAGTCATTGCCATCAGCTGGGAAAAGGGGATTTGGCAAACTTGCCCATCGCACATCCTCTGCAAGTATCAAAGTGATCAGTACTTAAATCTGGCACACCTGTAGTGATCTCCCGCAAAGTCCTCAAGGCTCCATGATACATGTGCCCCATCCTGCGGTGCCAAATCTCACACAGCTCAGAACTGCTAGCTCTGCTGTTAGTACTACTGCTCAATGCCAAAAGGGGATGAAATGCAAACTTGTACACATTTGCATGGCGTACACCTATCACTCTAGCTGAATCAGCTGGAGTGCCCCTGGGATACATCAGCACCTGTCCTCCCCTGAACAGTATCTCATATCCTCTGTCTTCCAAAGATGAGACGGATATGAGGTTCTTCCTCATCCCTGGCACATAAAGAACATCTGAGACCTTCAAGGGAGGTTTAGACTCCCTCTGAAATGTCAGTGTTCCCACACCGACTGCTCTAACAACTTTGTCATCACCGAGTACTACCTCCTCTATATCAGTGCTACTCATCGAAAGCTCCGAGAAGTACTCACGGACTCCCGTCATATGATGAAGCCCAACGTCAGACAACGTGATGACCAAGATGCTCCGCTAATCGGGGGGAATGGCTGCCCTCGAACCTCTATGCATGATCCCGCACTAGAGGACTCACACGCAAAGGAACCCAAACTCCTAGTCAAAACGATCTGCAAGTCCTCAACCTACTAAGCCGCCATGCTCAAGTTCTTCCTCTTCTTCTTCTTCTTCTCCGGCGTACAACCGCATAGTGTCCCATCTTCTGACAAATCCAACACTTCACCTTGGAATAGTCCTTCTGTGTTTTACCTTGTTTACCTTTACCTTTACCTTTTCCCTCACCATTACTTGTGGAAGCCTATTTCTTCCCTTTGCCTTTCTTACCTCCCGCCAACAGTGCTACATCCTCATCCTGCTCAACTGGCTTGGCTGCCCCAAGCTGAATTTTCCTGATCTCTGTCTGAATGCAATCATCCCAAAACCTCTCCCATGTGGGAAGGGGTCTCACGTGCACAAACCCCATCAGAAAGTTCAGCCATTTCATCCAGGAACTGTGGAGGCCATTCACTGCTATCCGCACCAACTCAGTGGGTGGAATGACCTCTCCAATTACTGCCAACTCATCTCTCACATTAGTAATATTTGTGAGATATCCAGCTGCACTATCAGCCTTACCCATCTAATGGTTTTTAGCTTCTCCTTCAGGACCATTTTCTAGTTCTCATTGGTACTCTGGTAGAAATTGGTCAATGTTGTCCACATCTCATGAGCATTTCTCTTTCCTCTCACATGAGGAATGCAATGGTCTTTGATTCCATCTAGAATCAGTCTCTTACCCTTGTTGTTCTTTTTATTATATGTTGCCAACTGAGTAGCATCAGTAGGCACATTTACAGGGCTCTGTGCGGTATGCACCATTATGTCCCAGACTTCTGCCTCCTCAAAGATACTCTGCATTATCTCCTTCCAAACACTGTAATTGGTATGCCCATCCAACCTATCCTCCACCCTCAGTCCCAAAGACATCCTGTTGTCCTAAAACTGAAAAAATAGCACTGTTGTAGTAAAGGTAAAAATTATGTTTGTGAAAAAATCAGCTTGCTGGAATTTTCTGAGTGAAAAATCAGCAGGCTGTATTTTTTCTCCTTGCTGTCCCAAACTGCACTTCAGCACTCAAGCTCTGATACCATGTAGAAATTTCCTCTTTCCCACCCCGGTTTTCAGTTTCACCTTATTTCTCCAAAATAGTTAAATGCCCTTTCTCATATCCATACATTCAACAACTGAAAAATAAATTTTGCTGAAAACACAACAAAATTTCGTAATGCTGGAAAATGCAGAATTAAAAATCAGCAAGCATAAAAACAGTGATTCACACATTTTGACACAAATATTTTTGGTCAACATGACCCTGGAAGAACCCCCTACAACTCTTGGGGAAAACCAGTTCGAAAGCTCCTCCTTATTTCTGGAAAATGCTTTAAAGGAGGTTAAATTACAAAGAAAATTTCAAAGAACTAAACAACTCAGGATTTATTTCGATTTCCGTGCACTACCCGCCTTGAAAATGTGCACAAGAAAACCAAAAATGTAAATTTTACAAAGATTTGTTACAAAATTAAATGCCGAATCAAGCTTATATAGTGCCTGGGCCAGACGTCAGATCACAGATTTGATCAGACGGATTTGACAAAGAACCCCCCTCCCTCGATTTACAGGCTCACCTCTGAATCTCAGGCCGAAGCCGCTCGTTCGTTGTACTGATTTCTAGAAATTGTACACCGACCAAATAGCCTTCCTCGATTTTCGTGCCCAAATCACTCGTAAATAAATGTTGAAGCCGTTGTACCTGCCTTCTGAAAACTGTGCCTCTCTCCCTCAAAAAATGTGCCCAACACTTGCTGTACGGATTTCTGTCTTGGGAACCGTGCCTCTTTGCTACTGTACGGATTTTGCTGAAGTCTCTATCAGCTGTCCTCTTTCTCCTCTCTACTCGGAAATCTCCCTTGCTCTCCTTCTCTTCCTCTCTCAATCTGCTCATGAAAGAAAAAAATGATATTTTCCTCCTTTTCCTCCTTTAACCTAACCCTAAGTGACTTTTGGGGAATCCCTAAATCCAATGGCTGAGATAGATTGAGATCTAGGGCTGAGATTAAATGCTCATTTAAATCTCACTTTCTATTTTTTAATTCACCCCACTTTAATAAAGACTCACTTAGTCATTTATTTCCAAAGTCACTTTTCCCTTTCTAATTTTACATTGACTTTATTAAAATTCACTTTAAAATTAGACTTTAGTAACTTTATCACTTAAGTCACTTTTAAATTAGATTTGACTTTATAAAAATTATAAAGTCACTTTAGGAGAAAAATTAAATTCTTTTGGACACTTTTCCCTAGGCCAAAGATCAAAGCCTTAGGGAACCACCTGTCCTCCGGTACCAAATTTCAACAAAAACTGCATGTCTTTCTCCTTCATATGGCTGAAACAATTCTTGTTATCGTTCATGTGGGAGGATGCTCCTAAATCAATATACCATATAATGCTATCTGTTGAGCTTGCCATGCAAGCAATCAATGAGAAATATTTCTCGAACTGGGCAGAAAATGCATCGCCCTCTGTCGATGCAGCATCGTGATCCTTTCTGGACTCCTCCTTCCAATTTGAACACTTAGTAGCATAGTGCTCAAACTCATGGTAATGGAAGCACTTGATCTTACTTAGATCCTTCTTCTTGCCCTTCTCGTTGGACTCGGCCTCTCCTAGGCCCTTCTTGCCCTTGACCTTACCTGCAAGAGCAAAATTCTCCTCTTCCTTCTGAATCTTCAACCCCTTGCCACTGCTACTCTCGACAAGACTGAGTCTAAGCTACTCCTGAGTGAAATCACTCCATAGGCATTTCCAATCAGGCAGTTTATCTGGTCCAATAATCCCTTGAACGAAAGTAGCGCACTCCTTGGTAAACCTATTTATAGCAACTCACACGAATTCACCGTCTCCTGGTTTCTCTCCTATAGCTGCTAGCTTTTCATGAACGTTCTGAACTCTGGTTAAATAGGAAGTTACGTTCTCGCCCTTTTGCATCTTGGTGACCCTCAGCTTCTCCTTAAGAATAATTTTACGATTCCCAAATGGATCCTAGTATAGCTTCTCAACGGCATCCCACATTTTCTTTCCGGTATCCTTACCGGAAACATGCGGAACTATATGATCCTAGAGTCCATCTAGGATCATCCTCTTGGCTTTGGCCATGTCCCTTTGGAACTGTCGTAACTGGTTTGGATCTGAAGGTTCTGCAACACCTTTCTATGCATAATCCTCACCCCCAACAACGCTCCAAACTCGCCCAACAAGAATGAAATTAGGACTTTCCAAACACCAAAGTTCGAGACGCCATCAAGTCTATCCTAATCTCTCAACCTTGTTGTGGCCATCTCTCAAATCTGAAATCTATGTGTTGGTCAAATTTGTTCACTGCTCTGATAAAATGTAGAAAATCCACAAAATTCTGCAACTGCTAATATGAACAATCTGAAAACTAGTTTCTTTTCATATAGACGCATAATTTCTCTCCTTATTTTGCAGCGGAATAGGAATAGAAATAAATTAACAATCACACAATTCAACAACACAATTTTTCTAGGGAACCCAATTGGGAAAACCCTCTGCCTGTTTGAGAATATTATTGAAGAAGGATGAGTAATAGATCTCTTTCAATACAATATTGTTTCAATATAGAATACAATGATATTCCTGCTTGAACTAAGCTTGAAGCCCCTGTAAGACCCTTGATCCTTTTGCCTTCTTGCCTTGCCTGGATGAGCGCAAATCCTAGGAAATAAACCCCTATTTCCTAGCACATGGGCTGCTCCTATTTCTTAGGAATTAAACCCTACTTCCTAGCGCATTCCCAAGGCAATTCTTCCTTCTTCAATACTCGCACAAGCTCCTCTTGCACTTTCTTTCCTTCACAAGCTCACAAGCTCATAAACTCGTGCTCAAGAATGAATACAATTATGCCTTTGTTCCTCCTTTAAAACAGTTTGAATGGCTAAATCTAGGAAATTATATTTTAGGAAATTGATTTTGAGATTGATGAGTTATTATTGAACTAACTCATGGAACTCGTCTCATCTCAATTCTAGAACTTGAGATTTAGTCACTTGTCTTTTTCCCAAATTAACTTGCACTAGAAGACAATAAACTCAGCCTTCCACTTCAGCACATTAGTTAATTGACTCATAACTCGTCCTAACTTTTAGGAATGAATCCTAAATTATAGGAATTAGTCCTAACTTATAGGGAACTCAAGCATGTCAAGGAGAAACTCGTCGAGGTCCCTTTGATTAAGGCACAAATCAAGTGACCTTCCTCGCTAAAATTTTCAACAATTTTTGTTGAAAGGTTTTTTGCATTATTACCACTGTAAACCACGTTGGTTGCATATGCAAAGTGGTAGGCTTCCATTCTCCTCCTTCCCAACTTTCCCCTTCTCCACAACTCTACATCCTCCACTCCACACTCCATGATTCCACGTCCTCCCATGTTCCTTCCTCCACATCCCAATTTTTATGCAAAAAGTGAAGCCGCAATGTCTCTTATATTTCTTCCATCCTCTATATCCCCTAGACTCTGGATCCTTCAAACCTCTACATCCCCATTTGCCTTCTACATTGTTCCATTCCTTCTCATCTCTACAATATCTAACCCTTCAATGTGAAATATCCAACCCCAAGCCCCTTCCATTTTGGTGTCCTTCATACCTCCACATCACATATATCCTTTCCCATTGTGAACTACGACTCAGCGCAAGACAGATGGCTCGTGATAGAGGAAACATGACAAGTCGCGACAAAATGTCCATAGACTAGCATGTATACAAGTAGCCCAAATTAACATAAGCATGTATTATGTAAGGATTGTATAGATTATCCAACTCACACATAATAAAATCAAAGTGTGCCTTGATATATAAAAAACCAAAAAAGATTTAACACTTGATGCACACAATATAAAACTCACAACCAAAATCCAACAACCATAAATGACTTGCACAACAAATTGCAATGGTTGAGTCTCAACTTCCATGTACTACATCTTGACTCACAATCAACCACATGAGGCATGTGAGGACTCCTTGGAAAGCTCATGGCAAGGAAAAGGTGATGACATGGTCAAATCAACAATTGCCACATGGAATGTGACCCCTCTTCAAGACTATATTAAGGAATGGGTAAATGAAGTTGTTGAGGCTCTTGCTAAGTCCTCATTACAAAAGGAAAAGTGTTTGGGATAGTTACCATAGCATAGGCACCCTCATTTTGGATCTAGGATAAAATATGATCAATTTTCTTTTGAAAATATGGGGGTTCACAAAACTGCCTTGTCATTTTCACAAGTAAAAGCCATCCAAGTTTTCCCATTCTTGCACAATCCCCCTAAGGTTAAATCTTTTTCACACTAGTTGCTAGTATCATAACCACAAAAGCAGGGTTAGTATCTTCTTCTTGGATTTCAACGATATTCATGGCTATGTAGGATCTCCGTATGTGCTTAGCAAGCATTTGAACTACTTGTTTATTTTTGTCATCGGGATTTTTATAGTGCCATAAGGGAATGATTTTTCAAATTGTTTAAACAAGCCATATTGGGATCTTGCTTATATTTTGATCAATGTCCCAAGAGAGCTACCAAGGACTACATAGTTTTTATGACTTGTGTCTTTCAAGATTTGAAGCAAAGTTTTAAGCATGTAATATTTTCAAACTTTTTTGACATACAAAGTTTCAGGCATTCTAAGCTTTTCAGAAATACCCATCAATTTTCGATTTATTTTCTCTTTTAAATTCCTTGAATGTTCTTTGTTACTTACATCATCAAACACTAGAAGAAAGAGCATTTAAATTCTGCATAAGTCCTTCAATTATAAATATTTTTTCATATTTGTTAACAATTAAATTTTCCAATTAGATTTGGTGATATTTATATTGTTTAAGTATTGTAAGTGTGTTGGATAAATGACAGCCTAAAGGAATTGGGCTCAGCCCTAGGATTTGGTCTAAGGATTGACCTTGTATATTAGGCATCATACAGGGATTGTAAAGGGCCATGATCCCTGGTATGGTAGCCCTAAGTTTTCTTATTGAAGGACTATTAAGAAATAAGTTTTGGGCCATAAATTATGTGTATTGTACATTGATCTGATGGTTGGTGTAATTTTCGTTGTGCATAATTGTTTAAAGTTACGCATGTTCAATGTGTTTATGTTTCCTAGCTAAAGGCATAGAGAAATCCATGCACCCCGGTTCTGGTCTATGCCTTAGCTAGGAAACATAAACACACTATCAATGCCTAACTTTAAACAACTTTGCACAGCGGAAATTACACCAGCAATTAGATCAATATATAACACATGATTTTATTATGCCCAAACTTGTTTCTTATCAGTCATTTAACAAGAAAAACACAAGACCCCTATACCAGGAAAAGTGGCCCTTTACAATCTCAGTAAAATACCCAAAATACAAGGTCAGTTTGTTTAGACCAAAAACCTAGGGCTGAGGCTTTGTCCTCCAAGCCCTCTTCTGCCCAAACAAATACACTGAGGCGGTCCTTTGCCCACAGAACCATAAATGGTATCAGTTAGCTTACCTGGCCAACCTATTGTTCTTTGGAGTTGGAAATCGCTTCCAACTGGTCCTCAAACCTCATTCCAGAAACCATCCTGACCAGCTGTCCTTCCTTCAACAACAAGACAACTTAGCTCCCTCTTAGAGATGCCACTTGTGCACACATCTAACCAAACTGCTCGTCAAAGTAGCTCTGATACCATGTTAGAAACCCACACACCCTACGTCCAATGTATGCCTTTAGCTAGGAAACATAAACACACAGAAGATGCCTTACTTTAAACATTTTTGCACAGCAGAAATTACACCAACAATCAGATCAATGTACAATACACAATTTGTGGCCCAAAACTTCTTACTTATTAGTCCTTCAATAAGAAAACTTAGGGCTCCCTTACCAAGGATCATGGCCCTTTACAATCCTTATACAATGCCTAATATATGAGGGCAGTCCTTTGACCAAATCCTAGGGTTGAGGCCAATTCCTTTAGGCTCTCATCTTCCCAACACACTCGTAGTACTTAAACAACCTGTTGTAGCAAATCAACTTACATAGGCAGTCTG
This sequence comes from Pinus albicaulis, assembly GCA_034641835.2. Taxonomy (NCBI): domain Eukaryota; kingdom Viridiplantae; phylum Streptophyta; class Pinopsida; order Pinales; family Pinaceae; genus Pinus; species Pinus albicaulis. The sequence goes on from CM076583.1 coordinate 1,325,593,962, forward strand.
ATGTCCTTTGTAGTCAACCTCCTTAAGCTTTCTATCAGCACTAGGCTCCTCCTTTAGGCCTTTTATTAGCCTTGGCCTTCTTCAGCAGCCCTCCATCCGACCTGTTCTGCCCTATACTAGGCCCTACCAGAACTGTCTAGGCCTCGGCCTACCCCTCATTGGCATCTAACAGACCTTGGCCCTAATTCAATTTTGTTGTTGCAATCCTGGTCTAGGCCGCTGCTTGCTTACTTGCCCTCAGCCAGCCTGTTACAGAATTAGGCCCTCCTGTTGCAACTCCTACGGTCTGCCTGAAGCCCCTTGGCAACAACACTCGAATATACCTTAAACAGACCGCTAACTAATTCAGCCCTTGACCACAAAACTTCACCTCTTTCTTTCCTTTGGCATCAGCTTTTTTAGCTGTCCCAAATAGAGAAAAGAATTTACCTCTCTAGTTGCCCTTTGCTCTTGTGGTCTTGTTCCTTCCTTAGATCTGCAGATAGGTCCTTTTAGCTCACAAAAGAAGAAAGTACATCTTCATCTTGCACTAAGCTTCCCCATTGGCTTATGTATTTATACTTTTCCTTAGGTCTCTTAGGAAGCCCTTCGCCCTTCGCCCTTCAAGTGAGCTCCAACAACCTCTTAGCATTAAATTAGAATATTAAATCCAACTCCTTGCGTTTCAAGGCCACTCCTTTGGGTTCAAAACCCCAAACTTAGGTGCAAAGCCCAAACACAAAACCATAAAGCCCCCAAGGCTTTTCCAATCGGAAAAAACTTCCGCACTACCAAATTTTAACATCAATAACATGATTTTATGATTTTGAGAAATGGCTCACAAGGATATATTCGAAAAATATTACAATAGCTTAGGGAATCTTGCATAAGCAACAACTTAACGCTCAAAGTGTTGTCACTCCCAAGGCCCCTACTTATTTTACTTGGACATGAAATGGACCAATCAAATAAGTGAGATACTCAATATTAAAAGAAATAAGGCAAGGGTTGCAATCTTCCTTACAATGTCATGACCTTAGAGAATGTCTTATGCATATAAAAGATCCAATTTTAGACTACAAAAAAAATTGAAGATAAGATAAGAAAGAGCAAGGAAATCTCTCTTGGTTTGGGTCCTCCCAAACCGTCAGGGAATCCAATTGTATGACCTAAGGGGATTAGAGGAGCAAGGGCTACTCTTAACATCTGAGGCCGAAAAGAAAAAGTTGTTGAAGAGAAAATGCTTCTTGAAAAGCGCATCCCAAATGAAGTTTGTTTGCTTCAACTGAACGGATTAGATAATATTGTTCATATTAGTGCTCAAGTTTACATTTTACATCAAGATCTTGAATGTCCTAGCCATTCAAACATAGGGAGTAATGTTCCTAAAGGCATCGAACTCATGGCTTGCATTGATGAAAATATGGAGAATGTTTATGAAGAATGTTGGTTTCCTAAGGATTCTTCCTCTATTTCTAGCAACTCAATTGCAAAAGAAGAGGTTGGTACTATTAGCTTTTAGGGTTATTTCAAGTGTGTTCACACCATGCTTGCGGGTGCTTCATGTGATGTGGAGTGCATGGTGTTATGCCTATCATTAGTTGTATCTTAGTGAACACACACATTAGAGAGCTAGCTCATGGATGGCTTGACCACGACTTGACGCTCCTATGGTGCTCTTCATTGGGAGGTTGGTATCCTATGTGCATGGTGACATTCTTCATGAGGAGCACATGAAGGTTGTTTTGCTTGTTGAGGAGATGATCTTATTTTAGTGGAGCATTGGGATATCTAGGAGGAGGGTGCTTGGCTCTAAGTAGCATGGAACCACTTGGTTGCATACAAAGAGGCTTATGCTTAACTTGAGAACCCTCAAATTGATGAACATTCAAAGATATGATGGACACAAAGGAGCACATGGCCTAGGAGGTAATGCTACTGTAGGATACCTTTGGACAAGCACACTGGATCTTGACTCTTGGAGCACCCACCTTAGGACCCTTCTTAATGGATGTGCTTACCTTGGAGCTTGACACATGTCAAGAGAGCAATCAGAGCTATGAGCACCAACAGGGCAATGGGCAAGGAAGGCTTCTAGGCCAAATTCCTGAAGCATGGTATCCAGTCTCTTGAGTCTTATATTGATGATCTATTTAACCATGTGGTTTGTTCCGGTTTTCCTCCTACTTGGAAATGACACATTATCCATTTTGATCCACAAATCAGGGAGTAGTTACGATCCGAACAACTACAAGACTATTATGGTCGACCATACTTTCTCTAAGTTGTATGCCACAGTCTTACATCAGTGGCTTTCCGACGAGCTAGAAAGACGGTAGAGCGAGAGGACAAGCAGGCTTTAGCCTGGGATACCAAGTGATTCATCACATTTCCACACTTCGAGCCATTATTGAGTAGGCTCGTCATCTCTCTTCAAAAATCTATTGCTACTTTGTAAGCTTCTGAAAAGCATCTAACATTGTTCCCAGGGAAGCACTATTCCAAAGGCTTCGTGCCATTGACATATCTGCAACCCTCCTACTAGCCATAGTTTATAGTCCTCTATAGAGGGGAAATACCCCAAAACACCTACTATTGAGGCACGTTTTGGGGTAGTTGGGCCAAGAAACCCAAAGTTGGGGCTTGGAGTAAAGTTTACTCAATCAATTTTGAAAAAGAGCCCTCTAGGAAATCTATCAATATGAGAGGGATGAATTCATTTTAGGGCATCCAGTGTGGATCAATTCATTTGTCTCTTGAGCATTAGCTCTGAGGGTTTTAAGACCCCTTTTTCTTCTTGTCAATTTCGGTGGTGAAATATTCCACCTTAGTTGACATCTCTCTCTTTCTTCTCTCTATTTTGGCACAAGTTTTCTATCTGGACAGCGACTTTTGTTAGTATTGGTCTTGGTACAGGAATATTAGTTGGAGGCGGCAAATTTTTTGTGGTGTTGATTCTTTGTTCTAAGCACAGGAGTAACCACTTGGAAGGCGTATCAACAAGACAACGAGTTCCTATTCTGACACAAATACCTTATTTAGGTAGTGAGTCATGTTCTGGCACAGGAATATTATTTGGAAGGAATGTGAGTTCCTTAATCTCTTACGCTGGCCCAAAATATAATTTGGGAAAAGGTGAATCTAGTCTCAGTGCCTTATCGAAAGTACAGTGAAGTCTGACCTAGCTCAGAGTTACCACTGGAAGGCGGGCAAAGCTCCTGTACTGAACGATTGAAGCCTGAAGTCCAAAAAGGAAGTAAATGAGGATTTTTGTGGCCATTTATGGATCTTCTGAGGCCGATCACGAATTCTGAATTGAACAAATTTTGTGTCAAACCCTGAGATTGGTCCTTGAGGAGCAGTGAAGCATTCATCCAAATTCCACCATTAGTTCCATGGCCCCTTTCCGCAGAGTTGGTCACGACCGATGAAGAAAATTTGTAGCAAGGAGACTTAGACTTTAGTAGAATAAGTTTCCCAAGTTTATTGGGAACCAAATCAATTTCGAGAATGTAATCACTGGTTAGGGCAGTTGAATTTATATAATTCAGATCTGTAGTTTTTCGTGTGGATTCGTAAATATAGTTGTTAAACTTGGATTATGTGCACAGTTGTTGAATTGGGATCACATGCTCTTAATTTACATTGTTGGGTTTGAATTTCATTGAACAATTTATTGATTTGTCAAATATATTATATTATTATATGCAAAAGGAGTAAAACTATTGAATGACATCTTATTTTTATGTAACCTCTGAAAAGGGAAAAGACAAATTAGAAATTATATTGAATTTACTATTGTATTAGGAATGAAAGGAAATTTGCTACAGCAAGCGCTAGGGAAAAAAAAATACCCTACTACATTACAAGACAGATCGATGCCCTAGCTAGCTTTTGTGACCTTTGACAGTTGATGGACACCCTTGGTAAAACTAAGGTCATGTTCTTCAATGCTTCGAAGAAATCTCTCCCAAACAGACATTTCCACTATCGAAGGGAAGAGATTGAGTTCACCATATCATACCTCTTCCTATAACTACAGTTCATGGGACCTCGTTTTGGTATGCAACAAGCCCTCCAGCCTCAGCTCAGCAAAGGGTATGGTTTCCTAGCCCCCTCATAGAAAGACAGTGTTTCCAGAGTCAATTTCAAGAAATCTCGCCCAAACTCTACCTCATGGAGGCGATTATTAGACCAACAGTCTTTTATGGATTTCAGATTTGGGGGTCGAGCTTGGTACAGACAGATTGGGCCCAAATGGAGCGAGTCCAAAACTCACTTCTCAAGTGCATAATCTGATGCCCCAAGGTCATGTTTCTCTTCGTTTTCTTCCTTCACAGTATTAGATGTTTCAGAGATTCAGCTACAGGGAGTGACCAGTACCCCTACCTTGCACTTTATTCCTTGGAGTCCCTTACTTCAGCTCCCATAGGTCGAGCCTGTAGTTTGTTCTCAAATGTATCTCAGCTTCTCCAATCACTGACCATCTCTCCAGAGCACCTCCCCCCTTTCAAATTCTCCCTTGATGCTCTGAGCCATCTTCTACTGCTTAGATAGATATTGAACCCTTTCAAATACTCCCATGATGCTCTGAGCCATCTTCTACCACTTAGATAGATATTGAACCAATCCATCAGAGAGGATATTTACAAAATGTACATTCAACTCACTTGGACTTCACCCCCGACGAACCTAGGCCCGAAGATGTCCTTCTACCTTGAGCACTTCTTGGAGTTGAAGGATGGTATCATCATCCACCCCCCCTACACATGTTGATATTGGATGCACTCACTGAAGATCCCCTTAGGACAACTCAAAGTTGGTTCTCATAGACTACGAGTGGAGACTGACCACCATATACCACAATCTGATAAGATCTGCCAAATGTGTCACCTATAGGAGCCAGAGACAAAGCAACATTTCATTTTTAGGTGCCCCCTATACTATGAGATCAGAGGACACTTCCATTGCCTCTATAGGGAGTCAAGGGGCTACCTCCACCTTATTCTGATACTCAGAATATAGATGCTCATCCCTCTTTATTAGGGAGATATTCAGACACAGATCTTTGGCTCTACATATGCTCCATTGTGTGGGGTTGACCCAGAAGATCACATCATACTTTCAAGTTGATCCAACAGATAGAAGCAAATAAGCAACAAGTTGAGTTCCAAAATACCTCCAAAAGTAGAGTGGTGGTGGTTTAAGACCTAAAGCCTTGTTTAGCGATGGGGTTTGAACGAGATCATGTGGACGTCGAACCGACGTCGGAAGTCCTGCTAGCATGCTAGGGGCACGAGGTTTCGGAAAAAAACCTAGAACTATACTTTCCAGCCATTATTGAGACAGAGTCGAGGTCCAAAGGTTCGAGAACCTGGAAAGCCTGCAAAGCACCTTTAACTGTGTGTGGAAGACCTGAGGCGCAATAGGGCCAGACTCTCCAGCGGCTTCTCAGGTGCGATTCGGAGGCGACCAACATCAGACAAATCTACAAACCCCTACAAACCCTTCATTACCAAGTATTTCCTCATTTCCGGTTTTTACAAGGGGTCTAGAAGATATTGTAGCAAGTTGTGGTTTTCAGGGTTCTATGGGTCTAAAAGGTTTTGTGGAAGCGAGTAATAGAGGTCAAGAGTCGAACTGAGGAAGATCTAGGGAAGACACTTTTTTGCATAGAAACCTTATTCCATGCCAGGGCTTCAGTTTTTCGAAAAACTTCCTTCTCTCGCAAGGAAGAGAAGCGGCCAGTACGGGATTGGTTTTGGCAGAGGGCTTGCCGCGGATTACTTTAGGATTGAACCAGTCAGTCAGAAGATAGGAGGGGATTCTCCTCTCCTCGATAGCAGGAGGAGAAGCATGGAGCTCCTCGAATAAGCTCAAAGGAGTTAGTCGGGACGAGGAAGTGGGCCTTGAAGATAGGCAGGCAGTAGCGGGGAATTTGGACCGGGAAGGACCCCTTTCTGCTGAAGGAAGGCGACCCTAGGCAGGCAGTAGCGGGGAATTTGCACCGGGAAGGACCCCTTTCTGTTAAAGGAAGGGGACCAGGGTTGCCTTCATTAAGGGTACCAGATGCGCTCGAAAGGCCTGTGGAAAAAGAACAAGCTAATCAGGAGAAAAGATGAGCGCCCTTGCTGTATCTTTGGAGTAGATATATGTATCAACGAGGTTATGGAAGCTACAGAGACCACACTCGTAGGCAGGGTTAGAGGACGGAAATTCTCGGCCAATTATATTACAAAATGGGCAAATTTGGAATGGTCGGATGCTCTAGGAAAACCAACGAAAATCCAAACCCTAGCTAGGGGATGGTTTAGTATCAAATTTGAGCAGAAAGAGCACCTGGATTGGGTTCTTGAGAGGAACTGGTGCTTTGGGAAAAGGCATGTTTTGTTCAGGAGATGGACACCGCTATTTGATGCACAAAGAGAGAAAATGGAAGATTCCCCGTCTGGGTAAAGCTCCCAGGTCTCCCTCTGCCTTTCTGGACAGATTCAACCTTTCGCTCAATCGGGAACACCCTGGGACAATTCCTTTAACTAGACCTGTCCTATCAGCAAACCAGGGATCTGAGTGTGGCCAGAATCCTTGTTAATTTAAATCCTAAAGAAGGGCTTGCAGATGAAACGTGTCTGAAATATAAGGACTTCGAATTCAATCAGATCTTGGATTACGAACACCTGTCGTTTCGCTGTCATCAGTGCCACAAATATGGTCACCTTGCGAAGGACTGTCCCCTTGGGCATCGCAGAAGAAGAAAACAGAAAAGGAATACTCGGGAGTCAAATCTAACTAGAGGTGCATAAGAGAACAAGGATCCGGATGAGGACCTGATGGAAGGGGTAGAGGGCCCAGGTGCATCTATGAAAGAACCCCTACCTATGGATCACGTGGCAATCCATCAAACTCAGCCAGCAAAGGAGCATGATCAGGAGATCCCCCAGGCGTTAGATTTTCCATCTGAAGCTGGGCCAGCAGGAACATCCTTGGAGGGTATGCCTCTTGTCTCTTCTCCCTCCCTTTTCACATCCTTTTGCTCATCTATTTTTTCTTTATCTGAGCCTGGTCCCTCCAGGCCTTCACAAATGGAACATATGCAAATGCATGAAGTCATTGAGTCTCTTGACAATATCATTACTTCCATTCTGTCATCCCTTATGGTTTCCCTCTCTGAAGCTGAGACTGATCTCGCTCCTTCCCTGTTTGTTATTCCTGAAAAACCTCCCTATAACCTAAGATCTTTAGTGCGAAAACCCTGGAAAGTAGAAGCTATAGGAGGGTTAGAGGCCAGTCATATCCCGATTGGGCCGAGGAAGTTGAGAGGTAGGAAATCGAATCTCTAGAAGGCTCAAGTAAAGGCAAAATTAGACATTGGTGATGAAAAGCAGAGGTCCCTCTCAGGGGTGCTTAGAGCAGCGCAGTCACCCCCCAGGGTTATCGATTATTATTCTTTCTTTCAATTGTAGGGGTTTAGCTAGTCAGCCGAAAAAACCAGCTTTAAGGGATTTGATGAAGTCCCACAACCCTGATGTCCTTTTGCTCCAAGAAACTTTGGGTTTGGGCGAGGAGGTAAAAGGCATGCTGTCAAGGATGTTCCCAGGCTGGGTGTTCCAGGCTTTGGATGCTCAAGGTAGGTCGGGGGGTTTGGCAATGGGTTTTAACTGTGGAAGAATGAAGGAGCTATCTTCCTAGGGATTTGAGAACTCCCTGGCTATGGAAGTATATTCTAATGAGATTTGTCACCCTATTCTCCTTCTTAATGTATATGGTCCTTGTACGAAGAGAGTGCAGTTTTGGAACACCCTCTTTGCAAAATCATGTCTCAAAGAGTCCAATCTAATATTGGGAGGTGATCTTAACTTCTCCTTGGGGATTTCTGAATCTTGGGGTCCCTCTACAAGGGCAGACCCACTTACTGATTAATTCACCAATAAGCTGGCCTCTTCTCATCTTGTGGATGCAAATTTGATTAAACCCAGACCCACTTGGAGGAACAGGAGAATGGGAGAGGAATGGGTGGCAAAGAAGCTAGATCGTTTCCTTCTAAGTGAAGACTTGGTGTCAAGATCCTCTGTTTTTAGGCATTGGGTCGAGGAAGGTGGACAATCTGACCATCTCCCCGTCCTTTTAGAGATTAAAGGAGCTCAGAAAAAAACCTGGAGCCCCTTTCAAATTCAACTCCTCTTGGCTTAAAGATGAGTCTTATAACTCTTTGTTCCATGCAACATGGGGGAAGGACAGACCTAGGGAACCTGGAAATATGAGTAGGCATTTAATGGAGAATCTTAAGAAAATTAAGAAAGCTACTCAGGAATGGGCAAAAGACAAAAAATTAAAGGGGGAGGAGGAACTAAGGAGGGTCAATGAGGAACTTATTTTCTTGAAAGCCCGGAGGGGTAGGATATTCAACCATTGAATTAAGAAACAGAACCAGGAGTCTAGAAGCAACTCAAAAGAAAATTCTGCTGGAAAGAGAGGAAAGTTGGAGGCTGAAAATTAGGGCCATTTGGCTCCTAGCTGGAGATGAAAATACCAAGTTCTTTCAGAACTATGCAAAATACCAAGTTCTTTCAGAACTATGCTAAAGGACAGAAAAACATAAATACCATATGGGAGCTGCAGATAGAGGATGGTGTAATGGCGCGATCTTTTGAAGACCTGTCCTCCCTTGGAGTCAATCACTTTAAAACCCTGTTCAGAGCCCCAGCAGAAGCATCCATCACTGAAGTAATTAGGGTGGCTCAGTTCTTCCCTAGTTACATTAATGAGGAAGGAAATGACAGCATTATAGAGCCTGTAACAAAAGAGGAAGTGGAAGGAATCCTAAAATCAATGCAGAAGGATAAAAGTCCAGGTCTTGATGGATGGACGGTGGAATTCTTTCAACATTTCTTCGAATTCTTGGGGGAAGATCTTCTAGAGGTGGTGGAAGAGTCGCGCAAAACTGGCTCCATTTATCAGCGTTTCAATGGTACCTTCTTAGCCCTTATCCCTAAAAAAGAGCATCTAGCGTCCTCTGATGACTTTCGACCCATATCCCTTCATACTTGCATTTATAAGATCATTTCAAAAGTAATTGCCTGAAACCTTTCCTCTCTAAAAATATCTCTTTGGAACAATTTGGGTTCTTGGACGGAAGGCAAATACATGAGGCAGTGGGGGTTGCCCAAGAAACTCTTCATAGTCTAAAAAGAAACAGGAAAAAAGGAGCTATTGTTAAAATTGACTTACCTAAGGCTTACGACAGAATTAGTTGGATGTACCTGAGGCTTCTAATGACTCATCTTGGCTTCAGGATTGATTTCATAAACTGGGTGATGGGTTGCATCTCTTCATCCAGTATAGCAATTTTGATAAATGGGGCGGCTACAAAAAATTTTGAAGTGCAAAGGGGCCTCCGTCAAAGATGCCCCCTCTCCCCCCTTCTCTTTTAATTGGAAGCAAAGGGTCTGAGTTTGATGATTCATGAAGCAAAGAGACGAGGGGAGTTAAAGGGTATTGAAGTGGCGATGAATTTATTTGTCACACATCTGTTATTTGTGGACGATATCCTGCTGTTCAGCAATGGCAGTTTGGAAGATTGTCGTCGCCTTAAGGAGGTGCTGGATCTCTTCCTGAAGGCTACAGGTCTTAGCATAAATTGTCACAAATCCACTCTGACAACGTGTTGCACTGAAAATTGTCATCTTGACATTCTGCTATCTGTATGAGCTCATTATCACTCATACTTCCTCCTTTGCAAGTCTAACACATCAGTTCCTCATGTCAAGCCTTAAAAATAAGAGAAAAGCTCGCAAAAGTCTCTAAAACTCTGGTATCGCACTTTCTCTTTGTCTTGCCTGCGGTCCCGTACCTAATGTTCATGACTCCTGCATACCTAAACGCACTTTCTCTATGTTAAGAGTGCGGACCCCTGTAAAATATTAAAAAGGCGCAAGCAAACTCAAAAAGCTCACTTTCAGTAATTTCTAGAAGCCTCTGGAAGGAATCTTGCGATGGCAGAACCGCTCTTTTGAGGTTCATGTATCCCATGCCTTAAGGAGCTAACCCCTTGATGTGAGGAGCTTATCCCTTTAAAGAAGGATTCTATCCCTTCATAGTTGGAACTGAAACCTCCTCTTTTGCACTATAAAAAGAGGCCTTGGGTAACCTCAAGGGGAGTTAAAGCTTTAGAATTTTTGAAGTAAAGTGTTGTTGGGATTCAGACTCATTTAACTGAGATTTTGTGAGGTAAGATCACATACCTCTATTTGTCTCGGTTGGAAGAGTGCAAGGCTTGTCAGAGTAGAGGAGATTCCTGCTTTGGACCTCGAGAAGACCTGTTCAACATGAAGGCTAAGGTTGTAAGGTTTTCTTTCATTCAAAGTTAATACAAATGAATTCATTTTCTCAATAAGTTGTTAATTAACTGTTTATTTCATGGATTCCTTGATCACCATGATAGGCATGATTTATAATATTTACTATACAGGTGCTATTTAATGTTTGCTTGTTTGTGATTGCAGGTCTTTAAAGATAACTCCTTCAAGTGACCGAAGGACAAACTACTTCGAACAAGCATTGGATCTACGGTAAGACCTTAACACCTTTATAGTATTCTTTTGTAAATCGCATATGTCTAGAGAAAGATAGGTTTGTTTGGTTGTTTGTTGCTAGATTACCTTTTGGTACTAGGGAGATCAATCTTGTCCGCAAGATTGATTTATCCAGTCAACACAACGGCAGGTCTTTCTAGAACAGAAGTGGGCAGAATAGAAGAAGTTTTTCAATTTGAAGCAAAAACACTCCAGGACACTTTCAGGTATCTGGGGTTTTATCTAAAGCCAGACTCCTATCTCATTCAAGATTGGAAATGGCTAATTGCAAAGATTGAAGCTAGGATGAAGCATTGGAGCTTCAAATGGCTATCTCGAGCGAGAAGACTTGTGCTGATAAAATCTGTGGCTATGGCCATTCCAGTTTATTGGGTTGGCCTTTCTTGGGTACCAAAAAGCATCCTATCATCTATCAATAAAGTATGTTGTAGGTTCTTATGGGCAGGCTCAAAGGTGGAACATGTGACACCCTGGGTGGCTTGGGAGAAAATAGTGAGGCCGAAAGCTTGGGGAGGATGGGGAATAAAGGAACTCCCTTCCTTTTTGAAGTCTTTGGCAGCGTAATTAGCTTGGAGGCTGGTCACACTTGGTAACCTTTGGACGACTGTTACAAAAAGAAAATATATAGATCCAATGCCAATAATGGATTGGTTGCGAATGCCTGGGAAAAAATCAAAGAATGCATCAATTGTATGGAAGGCAACTATAGCTTCGGTTAACCTAATTATACAGGGGCTAGCTTGGCATGTGGGGGATGGAACTCAGATAAGACTGGGTCGTGACCCATGGGTGGGCTGCACCGAGAGATATGCTTTATCAAGAGAATTAATAGAGCAGCTAGATCAAAGGGGATTCAGCTCTTTGAGTCATATAGCAGATCATGAGCGATCTACAATGTGGAGACAAGCTTGTTTGTCAAGGGATGAACTCCTGCTGGAAAATAAATGGTTGGATGAATGGCAGGGCTTCTTATTGGACCTCCAAAATTCCAACGTAAGGATTCAAGAAAAGATGGATGAGCTTAGGTGGGTCCACTCCCCGTCAGGGATGTACTCTTCAAAGTATGGATATAAATGGATCATGTCTCAGAAAGGTTGGGGGGAACCAGAGAGGTGGTTCAAACCTCTGTGGGAGTTGAAGGGGCCAGCAAAAACGAGACTGTTCTTCAGCGCAGGGGAAAGATAGGACCTGGATGGTGCTCGCTATGCAAGGATAGTCTCAAAACAGTTCAGCATCTTTTTCTCACATGCCCCTTTAATATCAGTCTTTGGAATGAGTCCCTGAGGCTTCTCAAACTCCCACAAAGGTGGGAAGGCAGGGATGTGCAGGAAGCCTGGCAAAGGTGGTGGCAAGAAGCTCCAAATGACAGGGTCAAAAATAACCCTCTGTTGATAGCATGGGGAACCTGGATAGCAAGGAATCGGGTTATATTCAAAGATTCTCTCTTTCCGATCAGCATCCTTGCGATGGAAGGAGTCTCCAGTTATGACTATATTCCAATTCCATCTCATCCACAACAATCACAAGTCATCCAACAAGAAAATATAATGGGGTACATAACATGGGCTTATTTTGACGGAGCCTCTGACCCTCAAAACAGATGTGGTGCTGGCCTCATCATTCATGTCCCTTCCGGAAAAACTCTAAAAGCATCGGTCGGGCTGGGTCAGGGAACAAATAATTTTGCAGAGTTAAAAGCTTTACATCTTTAGTTACGCTAGCTTTCCTTCCTGAGGATAAGAGAAGTTCAGATCTTCGAGGATTACATGAATATCATCAAGTGGTTTAATGGGACTCAAAGATGTCTTAATTATATTTTGCTTCCTTTACTTAATGAGGTGTCCCATCTTAAAAAAAATTAATGAGATATCTGCTTACCACATTTACAGGGAACGAAATCATGAAGCAAACCTCCTATCTAAGGAGGGCATTTGACATGATCTGGGGCATTGACTAGCTGTTGAGGTCGATGGTGGGCTGGTTCGAAATATCGAACAGCCTCCCTTTGCCTGATGTTTTCCGTCTACTTTTGTTTATCTTTCTTGTTTCTTCTCAAAACAATTATCACGATGTTTATTTTGGTACTTAACAAATACTTGTAATCCCTGCCTCTGTTTCGGACTGTTTTCCTCAATGAGGAAGTCCGAGAGACAGGAGTAAACTCTTATCTTACAGTTTTTTGGACAAAAATAAATATAAACTAGATCGGTGCCTACCACTAGATTTTTTGGCTTTTTTTTTTTTGAAAACACCAATCTGTCACAATCTCTCTACACCTCTGTTTCGGGCGATACTTTCCTGAGAAGGGAAGCCCTGGGGGTGGAAAAAGACGTTGTGGATTTCTCTTATGTGAAACGGCTGAGAGGATTGAGGTTCCTCAATTCAACTCAGTAGTAACTCCATTTCTCCTCCTAAAAAAGGGGAAAATGCAGTTCTTTGGAATGCTTTATGCATATACTATGTAACTCTCTATGACTTGATAGATGGTTCGATTTTTTCTTTGGAAAAAGAAAAAAAAAAGCTATCGATGGCTTTGCTCCCATAAAAAAATTGTCACTTGGATTGTCACTTGGTCAATTTTTACGGAGGAAATGATAGCACATTATGAGGATACAAAAAGCAACACCTTCTTTAGCTAATTGATAAATCTCAAACAAAAGGGTTCAGTGGTGGATCACATTAAGGACTTCCAAAATTTGAATACAAGGGTAACTAATATTCCAGAGGAACACAAGATTGATGTCTTCATAGGGACTTTAAAGGATAACATCCAACATGAGGTTCGCCTTTGGAACCTGATTCATTGGAGAAGGCATTCAAGTTGGCAAGAAAATTTGAAAATAAAATTATGGCGACAAGGAAGCCTACCCCTCACATCTATAAATATGGAAGTGTTGCTTATCCATATAAGCTCTAATGTCATAACAAAGCTTCTGAAGAAAGAACAACAAGGCGTGATTGCACAATTATGTTCACTAGACGTTCCAACATCAAAATCATCTATTTCTCCAGATCTCCAAAATGTCTTGGACAATCATTCCAAGGTGTTTGAAACTCCCAAATGACTCCCACCTATTCGTGATCATGATCATGCTATTCATTTGATTCCAGGAAGTGTTCCTCCGAACATCAGACCTTACTGATATACTTATGTACAAAAGAGAGAAATTGAACGTATGATTGCAAAAATGTTAGAGGTTGGTATAATTCAACCTAGTCAAAGTTCTTTCTCTACTGCAGTAGTATTGGTGCACAAGAAGGATGGATCACGGCGCATGTGTCCGGATTATAGGGAGCTCAATAAGCTCACTATTAAAGATAAATTTCCCATTCCATTACATGGAGCAATTTATTTTACCAAGTTGGATCTTCGTTCAGGATATCATCAAATTAAAATGAAGGCTGAAGATATTCTGAAAACAACATTTCGAACTCATGAGGGTCATTATCAATTTTTGGTCATGCTTTTTGGCCTTACCAATGCACCTACTACATTTCAAGGGTTGATGAATTCCATTTTCAAACCCTTCCTTAGAAAATTTGTGCTAGTATTTTTTGATGATATACTAATTTACAGCAGGTCTTGGAAGGATCATGTTCAACATGTTGACAGGGTGCTCAAACTATTGCAGGCGAAACAATTATATTCAAAAACATCCAAATGTTTCTTTAGAGTACAAGAGATGTAATATGTGGGTCATATTGTATCTCACGAGGGTGTTAAGGTAGACCCTAACAAAATTAAAGCCATTAAGGAATGGAAAGTTCCCACAACCATAAAGCAGTTGCGAGGATTTCTCGGGTTAAAAGGGTATTATCGCAAGATTGTTAAGAATTATGGGACAATAACACCACCTCTAACAACATTATTGAAGAAAGATGCATTTTCATGGACTCTTGAAGCAACTAAGGCCTTTGAACATCTTAAAGAGGCAATGTGCCTAGCACCGATATTAGCTATGCCAGACTTCACAAAAACCTTTATTGTGGAATGTGATGCCTCGGGAAATGGAATTGGTGTTGTTTTAATGCAAAAGGGAAGACCCATTGCTTTTGAAAGTAGTCTAATCAAAGGAAAAGATTTACAAAAAGTTATTTATGAGAAGGAAATGTTAGCAATACTACATGCACTAAAGAAATGGCGACCTTACCTAATGGGAAGACACTTCAAGGTAAAAATTGATCATGATAGTCTTAAACACTTTTTGAAACAAAGACTATCTTCAGAAGAGCAGCAAAAATGGGTCACAAAAATGTTGGGTTATGACTTTGAAATAATCTACAAAAAAGGGAAGCTAAATGTTGTTGCAGATGCACTCTCAAGAAAGAATGAAGAGGTGGAAGCATTGCTTTGTGCCATTTCTATTATCCAACCAGATTGGATAACCGAAGCAAGAGATGAATGGAAGAAGGACAAAGATGTATGGACACTCATTCAAAAGTTGTAGAAAGATCCTAGTACATCTGATACATTTAGTTGGAAAAATGATTCCTTATGGTACAAAGATCACTTATATCTTTGTAAGAATTCCCAACTAAAACAAAAGATTCTTCTGGAATTGCACACTTCTCCTTTAGGAGGACACTCAGGATTTTTAAAAACTTACCACAAGGTGAAGAAAGAATTTTTTTGGGATGGCCTTAAATCTGATATTCGAAAGTTTGTGGCGGAATGTTTGGTTTGCCAGCAGAATAAAGTGGAAACAATTAAGACCCCAGGACTTCTACAACTTTTATCCATTCCAAGTCAACGTTGGGAGGAGATTTCAATGGATTTTATCACAGGTTTACCTAAGTCCGAAGGAAAGAGTGTCATCATGGTGGTAGTTGATAGAATTACCAAGTATGCACACTTTTGTGCATTATCTCATCCATTTAAAGCAAGTATAGTTGCTACTACATTTATGGACACAATTCAAAAGCTACATGGAAACCCAAGGATTATTGTGAGCGACAGAGATCCCATTTTTACTGGAAATTTTTGGACGGAGTTATTTTCTTGTTTGGGTACTCAATTAGCTCATAGCTCATCTTATCAACCTCAATCTGATCGTCAAACTGAGATAGTAAATAAATTTTTGGAAGGATATCTTCGTTGTTTTGTATCTGATAAACAAACACAATGGGTCAAGTGGTTACCTCTCGCTGAATGATGGTATAACACTTCCTTCCATACTGCAGCAAAAATGACCCCATTTATGGCACTTTATGGATATCATCCACCATCCATCACATCATCTTTAAGGGAAAATTCGAAGGTTCAAGCAGAGGAAGATCACATCGAGCATCAGCAAGAAGTTCTCCAACTCTTAAAGGATAACCTGAATTTGGCACAAAATCGAATGAAACAACAGGCAGATCAACATCGCAGCGAGAGAAGTTTTGATGTAGGAGATCGGGTATTTTTACGGCTACAACCATATAAACAAATGTCCCTCAAGCAAGCTAAGAAGGATAATAAATTATCGCCAAAGTACTATGGTCCTTATAAGGTGTTGCAAAAGATTGGTACTATGGCATACAAATTGGAGCTTCCTACTTCTTCGCGAGTACATCCAGTTTTCCATGTTTCATGCTTAAAGAAGGTTATAGGTGAAAATCTTCCAGTTCAAACAATATTGCCAGAACTTGATGAGGAAGGAAAAATCATATTGGAACTTGAAGCGGTCACGGAAACAAGAACTCGACAACTACAGAATCGATCAATTTCAGAGTATCTCATCAAGTGGAAGAACTTACCCACTGAAGATTCTACATGGGAGGATGAGAATTTTATACAGAAGCACCCAGAGCTACTCAAGCGTTGAGGACAACACTTTTTTGGAGAGGGGCATGTTAGGTCCCTATATTACTAGTATAGTCCCTTATTGTTGTTAGTGTAACCCCCTTATTGTTATTATTGTACCCCTGTAACCCCCATATTGTTATTATTGTGCCCTTAAATTATTATTGTTAGGTCGGCTAGGATTATATTGTGGCCCCATGGATTCTTATATATAGAAGGAGGTTTTGGTCATTTGTATCATCCAAGAATTGTTCATTTATGTAATGTATTGGAGGTTGCCCCCTCGAAGTGGCTGATTTCTAAGGTGTTGATCTCTCTTTTCTTCTATTTTTGGAGCTGGTTTCATAACATTATAGCAATCACATAAACATGAAAGTAAATGCTGATAGAACACAATAATAGATCAACAGAAGACAAGCCAATAATATAGATCAGATTTACAATTCCTTTTGTCCAGCAAAGATACGAGATATTGTGCGTTACGACAGTCAACAGGATGCTTTAGCCAACAAAGTCTTTCTCGGTCAGCCAATCCTCCAAGTGTCACACACAGCCCTCAAAGACAGCTCATCACAAGTCAACGTCGATCAACCCAAAGCCAACGCATAAAAGTCAACGCACAATAGCATCGGAAAGTCAACGTTGCAGATTAGGGCTTCAATCAAACAGCTATGTTTTCCTCAATTTTACTGCCCAGCAGTACAGCCTCTCAAATCAGAATTTTGGCAAAGATTTGAGGTCAAACGACCAAGGGTTGACCACGATCAACGTTGGTCAACATTGAAGCAACAAGCCCTAAACAGACCCGCAGAAAACAGCTCCTCTAGCTCTGCACGTGTGAAGGGAAGAGGCCTCCAAAGGCTAACGAACAGATCAGATCACAATGAGAGATGTGTGATGAGTTGATGATGAAAATTACCTCCAAGTCTCTCCAATTTATATCCAGCAGTGAGGGTGTGTGACACATCTATTAGGCATGTGAGCCTACATTACAAATCTAGCCAACCTTGCACATGTGTCGAAAATAAATTCAAAAAATATATTCTACTCATCCAAGCAAGATGATCTTTCAATCAATCTTGCACCTCTCCGAAAGAGGAATCCAACAAAAATATCACCATCGTCATATGAGCAGTGCAACATGGAGTTTGGACCTAGTTGCGCAAAATTAACAAGATTCTTGACCAGGGCAATCTATCCAGGTGGGACTAAGATGGACTAAAGCTTTCAACCTCTCTAATACCATCAGGCTTACTTACTAACCATCAACCCAGGGATCCAAGTGCGTATCCGAGGTCAGAGCTCCATGACCAAAGCCACCCTCCCTACTTTGATATCTAGACATCAACACACAATGTCAGCCTGATGTCCTCCCAGGCAGTGTGTCACACACAAAGCCTCAACAAATCTCTTCCGATTTTTTATCATCATCAACAAAATCATCAATATCTACTAAACCAAGCATGTTTCTAAGATATTCAAACTTCTTATTAGGAAGAGACTTTGTTAGTATATCAGCTAGCTGATCGTCGATCGGGACATACTGTAGCTTAACGATCCCATCCTGCACCAAGTTCCTAATGTAGTGGAACTTATTATTGATATGCTTCGTCCTAGCATGAAACACGGGATCTTCAAACATCTTGATGAAGCTTTGATTGTCACAGTTGATCACAGTAGGACCTAGAGGCTTCTTGAACAAATCTGTCAAAAGTTTCCTCAACCATTAGCCTCCTTTCCTACTTCACATGCAACCACATACTTTGCTTCAGCACTACTCAAAGCAACAAGATCTTGCTTTCTACTAATCCATAAGATCATTGCAGATCCCAAACTAAAGCATCCACCTGTAGTACTCCTTCCATCGATCTCAATGCCACCCCAATCAAAATATGGGAAGCCAATCAGTTTGACCTCCTTGCTATCGTACTTTAGGCAGTGATGTATAGTGCAACGAAAATATCTCAATATATGCTTCGTAGTTATCCAATGATCATGACGAGGCTCCAAAACATATATCTTGCCTAGTATTTGCCACATACATCAGAGAACCCACCAACTTATGATAAGAGGTAGGACCTACGAGACTTGAGTCAAAGCTCCTAAACTTCTTGAAATTGGTGATCATAGGAGTAGTCATGGGCTTGGAATCCATCATCCCAAATTTCTGCAACAATTTGATGATATACTTTCCTTGCCCCAGATATATCTCCCCAGGTTTTTGCCATACTTCCAAACCTAGGTAATAGTGCATCAGTCCCAGATCCTTCATCTCAAACTCAGCTACCAGCATCTTCTTCCATTCTTGTATCCTTCACTCAACACCTATAATGAATATATCATCCACATATAGTAGAATAATGACTGCCTCATTATCCACAACCTTGATGTAGAGATTTGGATCAACAGTTCTTTTCACGCACCCAATTCTTAGAAGGTATGCATCCATTCTTGCAGACCATGCCCTAGGAGCTTGCTTCAAACCATATAGGACCTTCTTGAGTCTACAGACATGTGTGTCTTTGCTATTTACTTCAAAGCCTTCAGGTTGTTCAATGTATACTTCCTCATCGATGGTCCCATTCAGAAATGTTGTCTTTACATCCATTTGATGGATATTCCATCCCATTGTAGCAGCTAATGAAACCAAAGATCTAATGGTAGTATACCTTGCGGTGGGTGCAAAAGTTTCATCATAATATATGCCTTCCTTTTGAGAGAAACCCCTTGCAACAAATCTAGCTTTGTATTTGTCTATACTTCCATGAACAGTGTGCTTGATCTTGTAGATCCATTTGGAGGTGACAACCGATTTGTCACTAGGTCTAGGAACGATTTCCCAAAAAACCCTATTCTTCATGATGGATTGCCTTCTTCCATACTTCTTGATGAGTAGTTTCTTCAAATGTAGATGGTTCAGCTTCAATCGATTTTGTCATATATGCAACATATCCTAAATATCTTTTTGGCCTTTTTCTTTCTCTAAAGGTTCCTTTCGCAGCTCCATGTCCTTTAGCATCTTCAAGAGTAGCTTTTAACCAATTTGGCCTCTTGCTAGTGTTTAGTATGACAACAGGTTGAATAGGCTCACTTGGTCCTTCTTCTTCTTCTTGAATTATAGAAGGATTGTCGTGGTGTACTTCTTCTTCTTCGAATATTGGTATATCTTCGTCATCAGAATCAATAAGGATATCATTTGATCTTTTGTGGGCATGATTTTCATCAAATATAACATCCATGCTTACTTCAATATGTTTTCCTTCCTTGATGTAGATTCTATATGCTTTTGAGGAGGAGACTATAGCCAACAAAGATTCCTTTGATGTTTGTAGAATCTAACTTCTTTCGTTAGTCCTTTGGAACGTGGATATAGCCAGGACTCCCAAAGATTCAAAGATGGTCCACACTATGCTTCTTCCCTGTGAATGCTTCCTCAGGTGTCCTATTCTCAAGAATTCTATGAGAACTTCTATTTTGAATATATATTGTTGTCATTGTTGCTTCTCCCCATAGAAATTTTGGTAAGTCTTGATCAAAGAGCATTATTCGTATACCTTCTTCAATTGTCCTACTCTTTCTTTCGGCCACTCCATTTTGTTTGGGATAATTGGAAACAATGAGCTCCCTCTTAATTCTTGCTTCTTTACAATATGCAATCATTTCTTTAGAAGTGTATTCCCCACCATTGTCGAATCTCAAAGAATTTATTTTTCTTTCACTTAGGGTTTCCACTTCAGATCTAAACTCCTTGAATTTCTCAAATACTTCGTCCTTTTTCTTAAGAATGTAGGGACATGTCTTTCTAGAGCGATCATCAATGAATGTTACATAGTAAAGATGAACTCCAAGTGATTTGTCAGACATAGGCCTACACACATCAGAATGAATGAGGTATGATATTTATTTTTCACTATTTGAAAATGGTTTTCTTGTATGTTTACCCAAAGTACATCCCTTGCAAACTCCTTCACGGTCTTCTTTGATATTGGGGATGCCATGAACCAATTGATTAAGAGTGGGAATGACCTTGTAGTGTAGATGACCATATCTTCTATGCAATAGCTCAATGGGATTGATTTCCAAATGAACTAGAGCTTGAGGAGATGGTGTTATGACTCTATATAAGCTTCCTTCACGAACTCCAATAGCTTTATCAATACTTGAATCTTTTCCCCAAACCAAAACCTTTCCATCAAAAAAAGAGACTCTATCCCCTTTATCTTCTAAGCATGAAATTGAAAGCAAATTCTTTTTAAAACTTGGAACATGTATATTGTTGAGATGTAGCTTAGCTCCATTCTCCAGCTTCAAAGATGTTGATACCAGGCCTCTAACAGCATAGCTTTTGTTGTCTCCCAATTCCACTGCAAGAGAAGATGGTTCCTTTCATAGAGTGTGAAGTAGTTTAATCTCCCTTGTGATATGCCTTGATGCTCCACAGTCAATAATCCATGCATTATCATCATTAAGTGAACCTATAAGTGCGGCCAAGAACCCTTAACTTTTGACCTTGTTGAATAAGTAGTAGAAGATCTTCTTGATCCAACTTCCTACAGTATTGAATCCCATTCTCATATAAATTATCATAGAGGGAGTAACCATTTCCTTCGAACCAACAGAGTGATCTTCAATCTTCCTTGACCTCAGCTCTAATACCATGTTGAGAAATCAATGCAAGTAGACTTAGGTCTTTGATTCCTCTTTCTTGATAAATACTTGTGAATTACGTTGTGGCTTCTTTCTACTTTTTTGTTATATTATCTTTCATCAAGCAATTACCAAATTATGTGTATGAGGATCACAAAACAAGAGACACAAGTTGTAGGCACTCCACCAGGGAAAAACCCCTATCTAGGGGAATACCCAGTCAAAATTTATTCCTTCAATAGTTTTCCTGAAATAATCCTAGACTCTTCACCCTAGACACAGACTTCCTCGAACCACCAAGTCAGCCCTTCCTTCCAGCAGCTTCGATCTAGATTTTTGACCTTGCAACAGAAAAACTTCAATCTAAGCAGCAGCAGCTTCTTCGACCTATGCAACAGTTCGATCTATGCAGCAATTCGACCTATGCAGCAGTAGCACTTCGACCACAGCAACTTCAACTCTCCTACAGCTTCGACCTACTACAACTTCGACCAACTGCAGCAACGGAACTTCAACCCTGCAACTCCGACAGCTTCGATCCTGCAACTCCAGCAGCTTCGATCCTGCAACTGCCTAGTAACTTCGCAGAAAAGAGAGAGAAAGAGAGAGCCCAAAAACTTCGATCTTGCACCTTTCCTTCTTCTTCCTGCACTTCACACTTTTTACTGTACTGCTTCTTATGTGAATCAAACTTGATGAGTGGATGAGCAAATAGATAGAATTGCACTTGTATATATAGGTTTATTGTGGGTCAAATTGCTTCCTTTCAGGCCGACTTCATTGTTGATTTTTGTAACATCGGAAAGTGATCTAAGTCTCACAATTTGTGAGGAGGCTTGGACATCAGTATTCTAAAGAACCCAAAAATCGTTTGTGGAAATTCCACTCAGTTTATGTTTTATTAAAATAATTACCCTAAGTCTAAACTTAGGGAAATTAAATAATTAATGGGTATTAATAAAACAGAGTATGAATCTTCTAGAGAACGAAGATCAAGTCAAAATTTAATCTTAGCCATCAATTAGACTTCTAATCTAGGTCGTTGATTTGTCAATGAAAAGATAATAAAAGAAGGCTTGATGGCCATTTGGAAAGCAAGCCGGGCACACATTCAGTAACCTGAGGGATGTCAATTTTGAAGGAATAGAATTCAATTTCAGAGGGAGAGTTGCAGGCCAGAAGAAGCAGAGGGCATCAGTAGTGACAGGGCACGAATGAAGAAAAACGCAAAAAAAGCGGAGAGGCAGCACAAAGGAGCAGCGCAAAGGGCTCACACAGTAATGACGCAGTCTCATGTAGGCTCTGCGCAAAGAAGCACGCAAGGGTGACGCAGTAGGGGCCGATGAGTCCCTCAGGTGTCGAAAATTCTCCAGAGGGCTGAGAGAGTGTATCTCG
The DNA here is from genome assembly GCA_034641835.2 of Pinus albicaulis. Lineage (NCBI taxonomy): Eukaryota > Viridiplantae > Streptophyta > Pinopsida > Pinales > Pinaceae > Pinus > Pinus albicaulis. The sequence goes on from CM076583.1 coordinate 1,325,616,360, forward strand.
GGTGTTTTCTTAAGAAGTTTCTCAATTATTCTGTCAGCCTTTCCTTGTAAAGAATTTGCTGCTAAAGATTAAAATATAAACCCTCATCTGCTGTACCGGTTTTCCCCCATTGAGTTTTTCCGAGGACAATTGTCCAAAAATAACTGTGTCAATGTGATTGATTCTTGTGCTTGCATTTTACTGTTCTTTTCTCTATATGTACTTGAGTGATAACTGCAGTAGTGTTTATTTCGATATTTACTGGAAGGGTTTTGTAAATAACTTATTGTGGAAATAAGTAGGAGAAATAAATCCATAACTGCAGTAGAATTTCGTAATTGAAATTTTCACATTCATCGGGCAAGGGCCGACTTGGTGTGGAGGTGACAAAATTCATTTTTGACTCAAAAATAATTAATTTTACATGATTCAAAAGCCCAAGAAGGCTCTCATAAAATGTACAATGGCTTTAATGACTCGATATAAATCCTAGGAGTCCACAATGGTCCTAGCGGACTTTGACTAATAAAAGATGACCCAAGCATGAAACCCATGCTATAACAAGTCATTGTAATAATAATAAAAAAATTATATTTTATTCTTTTGATAAGTACATTACATAATGACTCAAATATATTTATGAAGACCGAACCTAGTTACATTCTTCAACAACTTTTACTTTAAGAATTTAACATTATCATGAATTACACATCAATACTAGGGCCATAGGCTTGAATATTAGGCTGCCCCACTCAAAAAATCTTGTTTCTTTGAAAAAAAATTGCGTTTGGAACATCTTTGAGAAAAAAATTTGCCAGGGAGCAATTTTTTTTGTGGGTGCGCACTTTGGGAGCAGATTCGAAGGGGGGGCTGCTCCCCCGCAGCCTTGGTGAAGAACTGAGAGGGCCTGTTGTTGGCAAAGAATGCCGAGAGGGCCTATTGTTGACAAAAAGGGACAAGAGGGCCTATTGTTGGCAAGAGAGCACAGAGACGTGCAGAGGCACGAGACATTGAGAAAGAGATTCTCTCAAGTAAGCAAGAGATCTGCATGAGTAATATTGAAGGTTTGTTGTGAGTGAGATATTCAGTTGTGTTGTTGTGTATGTAATTTCTCAAGGGCCATTATCCCAATAAGGGAGCCCAAGTATGTTTTGAGAAGAATTTAATTAAGAACTCTTGATTGGGCAGAACTTGTGTGTAATATGTTTACTTTGCATGATCTAATTGCTAGTTTTATAAGTTCCACTGTGCAAAATTTGTTTCTGGTTAGGCACAACAGTGTGTTTCAATTAATTGGCTAATTTGAATATTTTACCAGATCTGGTGTGTGTGTGCACTGAGTCTAGTGTCCAAAATCTAACACTAAAATCTCCAGGGGTCAAACTAATATGCTCTATTCTCCAATTCCATGCCTAAGCATTAAAAATTCCTTCTATTAATAAAACAGCAAACTGAACTACTTTTGTATTCCCAGAGTCGAGATAAGATAATCCCACATGACCAGAAGTTTCCCAGTGAAGTTTAAACATTGCCACCAATAGCCCCAGGCGCTTCAGACTCTTCCACTATGGATAATCATTCACTGTCAATGATATCCATTGCCCTTTGGAAAGATATTAACCACATGTTTGTATCATTTAAGAATTCAGTAACTAATATTTCTATCTATAGTGTCAAAAAACTGAATGCAGACCTGACGAGCTTACACATTCCTTATTGTTAAAAAGCCTGACCATAATAAGATTATTTTTAGAGATAAAGCAGGGAGCAGCTATGACACATGTGACATAACCAAGAAAGACGTGAAAGTATAGAGAAGTTTAAGCTGATATCCTGCCATATGTTGCTATTAAGCAGAAAGTTTGTCAACAAAAACTTCTAGCCTGAATATTATTCAACTGCAAAACCAAAATTCAGGAATAACCCTCTTACACACTATAGAGATGATGCATCCACCTTTTATCATGAAACTCGAAATAGTGCCACTTTAGAATGATTATTTGAAATAAAGAATTCAGCTACCATATACCATATAATTGATATCTGCCTAATTTGTTGTTGAAGCAATACCAAATAATGATTTCACACTTAATCCTCAATGCCCATTGTCCCAAACCACAAAGTTATCTGTACTTTACTGACATTAAAAGTAACAGAATTTGGCACGGTTTTATATTTATAGTTCTTCACATTAAACTTCCAGTTCCATTCCCTGACTTGGTATCTACATGCCCTGAAACTGAGGAATTACAACCAGCTTTAACTTATGGAATGTATAACCTACACAAAGTCGAGAAAAAATTACAAAACTGTAAAATTTCTAGTTGTAGGAGAAGAAAGGGACCTTTTAAAAACTTGGAATAAAGGAGATTTTGAAGTAAAAATGTTTTTGATGCTGCTGGATTTGACCAGGAAAACAACACCTGATGAAAATGACAATTTTACTTTTTTCATTTTTTCATCATTGATCATTCAAGGGATTTTGCTCTATTAGCATATGTTATAATGGCTTTGACAATGATGTTTTATAATATAGGATATGGTAGCTATTAGAATTGCCTAGGGAGGGTGCCGCCCCTACTTCCAAAATGTACTGGCATCTTGGAATTACTGGTTTTCTGGAAAAAAAATCAGAACCATTTCAGTTTATGAGAATCCATATGTGATGGATCAGTTTCTAGGAAGAGGAAACAGATCCTCTCTTGCTAAAAATAGGCCAATAAGAATACAAAACAACGCCAATCTGAAATACAAACCGATGTGGCACAAAAGGGAATGGGGGAGGTGCCCACTGCTAATGGAAGAAAACATAAACCCTACAACACCTAACACAAACTCTGAAACATTCATTTTGACATTTTCATTCGCAAACTGTCAGAAGTTGAGAGCACTAACAATAACAGGCATATGTAGAGCATTAGCACAGTGACAACAGGATTTCAAGAGCAATAGCACAGTTATGTAACAACGACATACATTTGAAAAGTAGTTTTGGCATAGCAGTATTCTTATTTCGCAGGTTAGGAATGCGAGATCTGTAGAAAACTTTATTTGTCATTAACAGTACGTAACAGTATGCATGAAGAATCTGAAGTATGAAATTATTTCTGAACTATGTATGAAAAATGAAGCATAAATTATGAAATCTGATTTTTTTTCCAAAGATTTACATTTTTTTTTTATGTTTTGTATAGTATAACACACGCAAACATAATCAGGACAGCTGCCACTCACATTCTGGAATCTTTGGCCAATTCAGACCTGCACCAAGTGTTCGTGTAATCTAAAGGATATTTTTTATTAGATCCCGAAATTCAAAAAGATAATTCAGTGCAAATAATTACTGAAGCATATGATTTTCATGAAATGCCTTGTACTTGAAGATATTGTTGGAGCTGGGCACTGCAGGAGCATGTGTTATTCCTTCAGCTTTTTTTCATACAATAATTTATCCATTGATTGTGTATTGCATCACCAGCTATTATTCCAGCTAAAACCAATTCTTGCAATGGGGTATTCAAATAGAAATGCACTAGCAGAATTAGTGAAACGATGGCTGCAGCTGCAACGAGTTCAACTTGCATACACACTCCTTAATAATCTATGGTTTGACATTTTATAAACTAACTCGGAGAGGAATGGATTCATGCATCAAGCCTACATGAGGCATGAATAATTTCCTTAGAGAATACAAATTGATTTGTTTCCCGTCTCTAAATTACAAAATTTGAGAAGGGTAAGAGACAGACAGACCTCCGAACATTAACTTAATCTCAGATTTCTTCAGAGATCATGAAGGTTTCATGCGAACGAATTCTTGTGCTAAATTTCCAGCTAAAGACCTTGTCTATGTACAAAAGTGGCATCATAGAAAAAAAAAAAAAAAAATCTCTTTGCTTGCTGTTATCTTTAGTCTTTTACCCCATTAAAATAACCCAAAAAAAAAACCAAGTCAGTCAACTATTAATTTGAACAGACCAGAATTCAAACTAGGGTTAAAAACAATCACCTATTATGTTGAGCATACCAGACTTCAAACTAGGGAGTTGACAACAATCAACTTTTTCATTCAGCATTTATGCCCTATGGTTTTAGGGGTGCTAAGCATTCACATTTTGTTGAAAACATGTGTTTCTCATAAGGAATTTTGGAATTTTTGGTGAGATTATTACAAACTTTTAGATTTTATGTATCTATTGTGCTTGTTCGATATACCATTTTCCATATTTGAGGTCCACCATATTGAACATACCATACAAAAGTTGTGACTATGAAATGTGGCAATATAACTCCAATTCCTGTACCTTTACACGGAATTTCCCATGTTGTACATACTACACACAAATTGAATACAAATTGATTTGTTTCCGGTCTCTAAATTACAAAATTCGAGAAGGGTAAGAGACAGACAGACCTCCGAACATTAACTTAATCTCAGATTTCTTCAGAGATCATGAAGGTTTCATGCGAACGAATTCTTGTGCTAAATTTCCAGCTAAGGACCTTGTCTATGTACAAAAGTGGCATCATAAAAAAAATAGATCTCTTTGCTTGCTGTTATCTTTAGTCTTTTACCCCATTAAAATAACCCAAAAAAAAAACCAAGTCAGTCAACTATTAATTTGAACAGACCAGAATTCAAACTAGGGTTAAAAACAATCACCTATTATGTTGAGCATACCAGACTTCAAACTAGGGAGTTGACAACAATCAACTTTTTCGTTCAGCATTTATGCCCTATGGTTTTAGGGGTGCTAAGCATTCACATTTCGTTGAAAACATGTGTTTCTCATAAGGAATTTTGGAATTTTTGGTGAGATTATTATAAACTTTTAGATTCTATGTATCTATTGTGCTTGTTCGATATACCATTTTCCATATTTGAGGTCCACCATATTGAATATACCATACAAAAGTTGTGACTATGAAAGGTGGCAATATAACTCCAATTCCTGTACCTTTACACAGAATTTCCCATGTTGTACATACTACAGACAAGGCTGAATACCGGATATTTAACTCACAAGTAAACCGTTTTCCATATTTGAGTTCCACCATATTGAACATAACGTACAATAGTTCTGACAATGGAATGTGGCGTTATAACTCTAACATATATACCTTACACTGAGAATTTCTTATATTCTATAACCAAAACTGAATAGCTGATAGTTAAACTCACAACAATGAGGCATTTAGAAAACACTTGCGACCAAAAAACACTTCAACGACCTGGGATAATATGACAAATTAGGATCAGGGGAACATGTTCATGCAATTGCTGGAGAAAACATTAAAATGATAGTCGTATAACTGACAAATACAGATACTCAAATCGATATTGTTTACCACGTTTCAAGCTTAGTAAGCTGAACAAGAGTTTATGCCTCGCCATACTGCAAGGAAACATGTGAGTATTGGATTAGGGCAGTTCAAAGGAACTTACAGTTTCTCTTAAATTTGACAACAATAGAGAATGTTTTGTGTTTATTTTGCCATCAAAAAAATGTGTGGATTTTCTTCGGAAGACATCAAAATTGCAATGCATTCCAAGAAATCAATCCCCAAAAGTTTCTAGATATACGATAGAAATATATTTAATTGAAATGTCTTGTGTACATATATAAACAATTAAAATATATTTAATTGAAATGTCTTGTGTACATATATAAACAATTAACACTCAGATTGAGCAATGAAGAGCAGCTCAAATTTTTAGCCATGAGGACGGGATAGGACGTCAAAATTCAACACTATTTACAGAAGTGTTGATTGAGTAGAGTTGGGGGCAGCGCATGGAGAATCACTGGCACTCTAATTCACTTTGCCATAATGTAAATTTAAGATAAGGTTCGCCGGAATAAGGGGCACTGATACTGAAATTTAACTTCAATGTACAGTATTTTGAAGTTGGGACTTTAATCTTGTACTAGCATAAAAAGAACCTAAAATGCTTCACAAACGTGTGCGCAGAACATGAAAATGAATTCAATAAACAGAGGAGCATTTGAACTTACCAGACCACCGATTTTGTTCAGCGAAAACCCTCGATTTTACACCCAATGAGATGAAAAAAAATCGCCAGCCACGGGATCGCAGCTCCTAGGCGAATCCGCAGGTCGCGGTACTCGAACGCGGGTCTAACAGTAGGAAATAAATGGATTTTAATTGTAAGGCTGTGACCCTGGATCGGACAACCAGAGCGTAAGAATAAGAATACAATAATAAAAATGGAGGCGAGGGTTTGAAAAGTAAGGGGTAAGAAAAAATTGAAAATATACGCACACGCCCGAATATCGAGGAGAACATAATACAACTGAGAACCCCCGTTGTACGTCCAATGTGGCATCCGATAATTGGGCCGGACGGCGGGACGGGATTGTTGATATTGTGACACGTGGCTGGGAAAGCCTGAGACTGCTGGCTTCTCGGAGGCATGTTTGCATTCACACTGCCCTCATCGGGCATTTCTCGAGCGTAGAAATAAATTGAACCAGTTTCACACCGGGGTGGATAGGGGCATTTAGGGTGTGGAGCAAACAACCTGAACTGCTTTCTGTCCATACGAGGTGCCCTTCGTATCCGTACAGAGAACTGGTTACGTAGCGCATCGTCTTATGTAATTATTTTTTCCTTTTTTTAATGTGTTTTTCATATTTTTGAACTTTTTCTCTTGACCGAGGTTTTCGACTTATTAATTTATTTGCAGTCTGATCTTGGTGAGAGGTGGTTGGCGGTAAGTTTGGGCCTAGTGGCTTCTCTCTCTTGAACCACACTTGCATTGAGAAAGTGGGTTACAATTAAAAAGATTATAAATATAAAAATCCAACGAAGAAATATTTAAAAGGTATTCTATGGAATGCCACAACCATGAGGTTTAAAAGTTTATAGTAACTTTTTAACATATTGAAATGAAATGAAATTTTTAACCTTTGTGAGATTAAAAATAGTTTATGGTACAATGAGTTTCATGTTTTTCGCTTTTTGCATTTCAGTCTTTTTCTTATTCAAATTGATGATGAACTCGCTCAACCTACCAACAATTTCATCGTTGAAAAGACAATGCCAAGAAATGGATGCTGACATATTCCCATAACTTTCTCTGATGTCTTTGAACGCATCACATTCCAAAATGAAATGTTTTTCCGATTCCATTGCCCCAAACGTGCAAATGTACATGCTCGTTCTTCCCAAGCTTTTCTTTAGGCCTTTTCCACTGTCTTGTTTCACAACGAAGTTTATGCAAGTTGGTTCTTAATTGAGCAATAAGAACCTTTGACCTCCACGGAATGTTAGCTCCAATGTACTCTTTTTGTTGGAGATCATACGTAGGGTTGAATTCTTCAATGTAGTACTTCTTCTTTCTACCCAAATCTTTTCCCCGTACCTGTTCACGAAACTTCTCCATAGCAAAATTATTTTGCTCCTAGCTATTTGTGGGACAAGCATTGAGGTAGATATTCCATTTTTGCATCTATGTGTAGTTTTGTCTCATCCATGTTTTCTTTCTTTCGCTCATGTCTTCCTTGAAGATAACATTAGGCCATCTACCTACTCCCATTTCCTCAATTCTTTTTAGATATCTTATGAGCCGCGCCATAGTAATTGCTTCAATGGGAGTTGCTCCTGTTTCACTCAACATTATCTCATAAGGTACCGAACTTTTTATTTTGAACTTTCTCATGATCAAGCGTTTTGGATTTTATCAATTTGCTTCCATTTTGAGACAGGGGTGCTGCTAGCCCACAGTTCACACCCATATAGCATCACTGGACAGACTAGGAGTATAAAGCACTTTAATTGTTTTCCAATCCCATAACTCTGCCTCTCTACATTTGTTTTGAAGACCATATAATGCTTTCCACCTTCCTAAGATTCTCTTCTTTCTGCAGTCCTTCCAATTAAGTTTGTTGTTGAAATCAATCCCAAGGTATTTGTACTCATTTACTTCTTCAAGAATGTTGCCTTCAAAGAAGAACGTATGCTGACTTTGCTTCCTTTTATTAGAGAAAAACATTATTTTGGTCTTGCTAATATTGACTTGCATCCCCACTGCTCTACAAAAATGCTCAAAGGAATACAGGTGCATCTGCAATCCATGGGCCGATTTTCTATGTAATCTTGCATTGTTGGTTACAAATGGGCACCCTTTTTTGTTTATCTAGTGCCTTAGTTAAAAGAGGTTTTCACAACCTCAAATTTTGAACATACGTTATTGTTCTGGTTTCTCATCTAGCCAACCAATAACTCAATATTATAGGAGTTGTTTTTAATGTGACTTTTTGAAAATTTTCTGATCTAATTTGTCTAAAATCCTGCAGGAATTCATTGAAATCACAAGTTTGATGGGTAAAATTTGCACAATCGAAGTGCCCTAGGGGTTTTTCAGGGCGTTTAATCCATATATGCAGTCAAAAAACCAGTTTAAATAACTAAAATCAAATTTTTTTCCGCCAGATTCCAACCAGAAAATCCACTGGAAACTCCAAAAAGTCGCATTGAAGACAACTCCAATATTATATGCTAGGTAATTCCATCATAAAATAATACAAATATCTAACTTAAAAAAAAAAAAAAAAAAAACTAAATTGATTGTACTAAATATTATAAATATATTACATAAATGTATTGTGTAATGAAACTGTGGTTGTAGTAATAGCTTGAGTTCATTTTATATATATCATTTTGAATTGAAAAGGACATCTAACATAAAAAAAAATCAATTTTATGCACATTGGACAAGAGATTTTATAGTTATAAATATATCCAAGATGTCATGATAGAGTCATATTCGAGTTGTTATCTTTCACACATGAGTCATGTAAAAATGAGGCTCTTTCATTAACCCACCAACAAGTTGTCTTATTCTTGAGGTGCAAACCTCAATCTTTCTATAATAAATTATGAATCAATTGTAATGTAATCTCATCCATTATCATTTTAGGGATAAGGTGGGTTTTTACCATAAAAAATGGCTAATGTCAAGGTTAGGATTTTTCCATTTGGAGAGTCGACGAAAGGGGGTCAATTGTGGTGCCTCTCTTTACACTCTCAAATAGTGTAATCAACACATTGTTGTTTGTGATCGTATGCATGGCGCTTGGAGGATGAGCATGAGTATTTATAAGGTGACTTCATAGTCATCATGCATGGAGCTTCTTCCTAGTGTTAAAGCAACAAGTGAAAATGAACCATTTCATTTTGACTTTTCTTGGCTTAATAGAAGTTTGCTACTGTAGCTTTGTATATATTAGCTCCTAGTAAAATGAAGTTAACATTTTAGTAGATCTTAAAATTGTTGAGAAAACACTCATTTCTTCTTTTACATAAAAAATACTTCTATTCTAATAATGAACATTTGCACCTAATGTAATGTCTTATCTATGAAACCGTTATCCTTTGGGGTGTAGAGTGAAGATAGCTTAATTTTTTTTTAACTTATTTGTGAAAATAGTATGGCACTCTTAATGTTAATACAACACATTAATACATTGTTGTATACAAGCATGATGATCAATAGTTGATATGGTATCAATGATTATGAAATTTACCATTTACCATTTTACGAGGGCGTAATGGACAATATAACGTTTTAGTTGTCATATAAGCATATGAAAATGCAATTACAACAATATCCTCTATGCACCAACATGTATGACTATGAAAATTGTAGTAGTAAGTTGATTCCAGGAGGACCTATAAACTAAATAAATTCAAGACCATATGAACCCATGAGGTGTAGACTAGTTGATTTGTATGGGGTTTAGTCCCCATCAGGTCACTTGTTCAAATCTCATGGGGATGGGTTTGTGGGAGTCAGTTGTGGGGGATTAAAAAATGTCCCAAGAGGCATCTATGCTCGATCAAACCTCGCACAATCCTAGTGACAACATCCCCTCAATGAGAAAATCATTCTTACATCCAACATTTAGTTTAGCCCTGATCTAGGCTCAACCCATCTGGGGTCTAAAAAAGTTAAAGACTAAATAAATTGTACAAGAGTGCAAGTTTGGCCATGATGTTAGAAGTGAAAAATGTAGAACTATTGACAAGGAATGCATATTCCAATGTTATTATATATCATTTTATTATAACAAATTAAAAATATTTTTATTAAAATAAAAGTAATAACACTTGCTTAATCATCAATGTTCATTCTAGATAACTCCCCCTATGAATGTATGCCAATAATATCCATAATAGTGGGCCAAACAATGGGAGATACTCAATATCCAAAGATCATTAATCCTTCCAAGACTCCAATAACATATCTTCTTCTTCCTTAATTGTCACTCTTGAAAAGATGGAAGATTTGCAACACACGTCTTGCACTTTCTAACTCCAAATTAGTCTTCTGGCCAAATTCCACCTTGTTTGACTACTTCGCATCTATTGTTGCGCTAAATTTACCACCTACTCGATGTTGTCCAAATGCTTCGAAAAAATAACTCACTCGGGGCTAAAAGTTCAAGAAACTAAATAAATGTGTTTAGTAATTCCCCGAGTATGAGAGTGCAAGTTTGGTCATAATAGGGAATGCATATTCTAATGTCATTATATATCAATTATCATCATGAGTTAAAAATATTTCTATTAAAATAAAAGTAATGGCACTTGCCTATTCATTAATGTTCATTCTAAATAACTCCTCATGTGAATTTAAGTCAATAATATCCAAAAGAGTGGGCCAAACAGTGGGAGAAGGTGTATACTCAATATGAATGAATATGAAGAGAAAGACACTTATCTACTCACACAAAAGTAGATCCATAAGAAAACAGGTATAACAATATTTAGCACCAAAAACAAACTCTTAATCTCCCATTACAAAAAAATGGAATCTTCTACAAAATGGTTACTAACCAACTCTAAACCATCACAAAAAGAAACCCTCTAATGGACCTTGCAAATAGGATGGCTCCAACATAAAACTAGGAGTACAAATAATCAATAGATAAGGATAGGGCGCCAAATGAAACTCTTGCTTCATAAACATGCGAAGATGAATGTGACGAGAAAGAGCATTATTTATTGACACAAAAGTAGAGGCACAAGAAGATAGGGTATTGATCATCCTCACATAATGCAAACCAAAGTCTAAGAAAATCAACACATGAGTGATAAAAGACCAATTAATATGATCATAAGCTTTATAAAAGTCTATATTTGGAAAGAAAATCAGTTCACTAGTCTCTGTGGCCCACTCCATAGCCTTCCAAGCTAACATCATCATATATAGAATAAAACACCCCTATAAAAACTCACATACTCTTTATGAACAATCTTTATGGCTACATTTCTCACCCTTAAAGATACCACCTCGTAATTATCTTATGGGAGACACTTAATAGAACAATAGGATGCCACCCTTTATAGTGTATTGGACAATGTTATTTTGAGTAAGCTCACCAATCCCTAGTTAAGAGTCTCCATCAAACACCTTGTTGAAAAAATCTAAGTATCCAACAACAAAAGTCTTCCCCTATGATGTCCCACGTTGCCTTATTGAACTCACAACATAAACCATCTATTTTAGGGGATTTCCAATTTTTCATCGAGCACAACACTACAAAAATCTCATCCTTTGTAAACTCCCTATTAACCCTCGTGCAAGACTGATCTACAACATGCATCGCTAGAAACCACAACCACATCAAACAAAACATACCTCAAATCTCTATTATATCTTCCTTCATATAACTATAAGCTCTACATGAACCAAGCACCATGTTAACCACTACTCTCTCCTTTAGAAAATCAAAACAGAACTTGAAGCCTTTATTGCTCTCTTGAATCCACTACAAATGGGTAAAAACTTCAGACCCTCTAGTAATATACTCCCTATTTTGAAGCATTTTCAAAATCAAGCGAGTTCCATTCTCCTAAAGAACAATGTTATGAAGATCCTAAATGAGGAAGATATACACCTCTTCTAAAAAAATTCTGGCATGTTAGAGCCACTATCAATGTTTGTGGGTTATCATATGGACCAAACATTGCATTAAATTTATGGTTCTCCTAATAACATACTCTCGGCATAATAATCAACCTCTAATCCATCTAGGGAAAAGGAAAAGTTTCTAAGCTCGATACATAAGGGCACATAAATCAATAGAATGCAAATGAGACATGGTTAGCTTATATAAGGTGGAGATGTTTGGATCCATGACATGCTCCACTAAAATGGAAGTCTAAACCAATGGCATAAATTGCCCATCAACCAATAACATAGCCCTAGAAAAAAAAAATGTTGTTTCACAAATCATACACTTGATATAATCTCACATGTACTCTATCCTTCCTATTGAAAAGTGTAACTAGGTTCGATCTTCATAATGACATTTGTAATTGTGATTTTATGTAATTGATGAAAAGAAGAAAATTAAAATTATTATTGTAATGCTTGCCTCATGGCTTTCACGAGCAAGGAATTTTATTTTTAGTAATGGATCCCATTGTGAGCCTTTAGGATTTGTCATCTAGTCATAAAAAGTCAAATTGAGTCAATGTCATGTATGAAGGACCATTCTTGGGCATGTTTTATATTTATATAAGTTCGTAAATAAGTTATAAAGCCCTCCAAGACTAATGCAAAGTCTCCTCCTACAAGTCGGCTTCAAAGGTGATCCGGATTTATGCAGGAACGCAACAGAATAAACACATAACCATAAATACAGAGATGCAGCGGAAATAACACTTCATTTCATTAATATCAAAGAACTGAAATTTGCTTACAAACAGAATGGAAATAAAACTAGCTAGGGCGCTGGTAGCTATCTTTGAGAAGAGATGTGGCGGCTACAGGCCTCTGAACTGAGTTATAATGAGGCTCGAGGGCCTATTTATTATCTAGAAACAATGGGAAATCCTAAACAGCCAAAACCCTAACCCTAAGAGATGAAGTACCAAAACTATGGGCCCCGTTTGGGTAAATTGGTGTTTCAACTTCCCAAGGGCGTAACTTTGGCATACGATCTCCGTTTGACGCGTACCATACCTCGTTAGAAAGATCTATCTGAGGACTACAAATTTTGAACAAACAACATCGATCCAAGGATCCATGTTGCTCTCCATTTTCCAAAAAAAACGTCGTTTAGGGCCTCAAAACGGCTCCGGAAGTTCAGGACTCGAAAAACTGCTAAAAATAGTAAGTTGTGCCGAAACTGAAAAACTGAAAGAGACAATGGTGGGGCCCCAAGTGGAATAGGCGGTTGACCATCGATATCCACATGGATCATTCCTCCCCCCTTAGGAAGCAATGGTTCCCATTGCGTTAAGTTCCTCCATGAGATGAGGAAATTTCTGCTGAACTTGGTCCCTGGTGAACCACTTTCCTTGGTGCAGGAGTTGGCCAGCTTTGACAACCCGATACAGTTGGATCTTCTGTTGGCGAGTGTTCTTGATTTGTATGTCCATGATACAATCTGTGGTGCCATGTTCCATGCAGTTTGGGTTTAACTCTGTTGGTGTGAGTTGTTCTGCAATGTCCGAGGTGTCCAGTAGAGGTGGGAAGTAAGGACGAAGGCGATCCACATTGAAGACTGGGTGCAGACCAAGGAATGGTGAAATACTGAGCTCGAAGGCATTGTTCCCGATAGCCTTGGTGATGGTGTACGGCCCGTATCGGAGCGGGCGAAGCTTGCGGTGGGGTCCAGTGAGGCGCTCCTTCTGCAAATGTAGCCATACTTTGTCGCCCACCTGGAAGTTGTGTGGCACCCGGTGTTGATCATGGCATTGCTTGTACTTGGCATTGGCTCTGTCCAATATATCATGAACCTGTTGGCAGATGTGTTGAATGCGCTCGATGAAGCTACTTGCTTTGTCAACTTCAGACTGGACGTGCGCTGAATCGACCTGAGCAGCTGCAAATGGCATGGCTACGTCAATGGGACATAGTGGGTGGAATCCCAAGCCCACCTGAAAGGGGCTATGGCTAATTGAACTGTGGAGAGCCTGGTTATAACTATGTTGTACATAGGGGAGGCTCTCGTCCCATGTGCGTGGATGCTTTGAATTGTACATGCGCAGAATGTGTACAATCATTCCGTTGACGACCTCTGTCTGGCCATCTGTTTGGGGATGGAAAGCTGTGGACTTGGTGAGCTTGGTATCCAACATCGACCAGAGGCTGGACCAAAATGTGCTGAGGAACCTGCTATCCCGATCTGATATGATAGACTGTGGAATCCCAAAGTGCACCCACACTCGTTCAAAGAAGAGTTTAGCAGTGGCTTCTGCTGTGATATTCTTCTTGCAGGCCGCCATAATGGCCATCTTCGAGAATCTGTCGACGACCACAAAAACACAGTCATTTCTCTGCTTAGTAGAAGGCAAGCCCGACATGTAATCCATGGAGATGGATTCCCAAGGTCGACTAGGGGTAGGTAGAGGAGTATATAGGCCTTGCTTCTTGATGGTCGGTTTGGCAATGGCACAAGCAGTGCAGGATCTGATGTGCTTCTCGACATCCTTTCGAAGGTTCGGCCAATAGAAATACTTCAGCAGGATTGCTACTGTTTTCTCGACCCCGAAATGCCCAGCGACTCGACTGTAGTGTGCTTCCCATATCATCTTGGCACGCTCGCTTGAAGGAACACAAAGGTGTCCCAGGTGACATAAAAGTTCATCTTGGAGGTGAAAATTTGGAACTTGCGTGCCCCCCAAGAGTGCCTTGTAAGTGTGGCCGAATTCTGGGTCACTCTCATAGAGAAGCGGCCAATCAGAAGTCTCGTGCCCACAAGAATTGAGCACGGTGGTGAGCGCCACGATCGGTGGTCGGCTGAGGCAGTCTGCAACATTATTGGTGCTACCCTTCTTGTACTTGATGTTCAAATGAAACTGTTGCAGATATGTGGACCACTTCCGATGGCGATCATTCTGCAACTTCCCTTGTGTCTGTATGAACTGCAGGGGCCGGTGGTCTGTGTGGATGATTGTTTCCTTCCCCAAAATGTAATGCCTCCATTGTCGACAGGCTTGCACAATGGAATACATTTCTTTGTCATAGGTGGGATACTTGCGAACTGTCTCAGACAATGTCTCACTGTGATATGCCACTGGATGTCCCTGTTGAGTAAGAACCGCCCCAATAGCATAGTCAGAGGCATCTGTCTCGATCTCAAATGGCTGCTGCAAGTCTGGTAAGGTGAGCACTGGGGCAGAACAGAGGCGATTTTTCAATTCTTTGAACGCCTTCTGTTGAGGTTCCGACCAAAAGAATTTTGCTCTCGCTCCTCCTTTGGTGACTTGACTCAAGGACCAAGTGATATGAGAGAATCCCAACACGAATCTACGGTAGAAATTAGCAAGACCCAGAAAGCTGCGAAGCTCTGTTATAGTAGTCGGGGCTGGCCAATCCCGAATGACTTGGATCTTGGCCGGATCCACATGCACCCCCCTTTCATCAATAATGTATCCCAGATATTGAACCTGGGTCATGCCAAAAGTGCACTTCTCCAAATTGGCACACAACTTGTGTTGCCGCAGTGTTTGGAGGACTTGTCGGATGTGGTGAAGGTGCTCTTCCCAAGTCCGGCTGAAGATCAGAATATCATCCAAGTACACCACTACAAATGAGTTGGTGAATGGCCGCAAGATGTCATCCATCATCCTCATGAAGGTGGCGGGAGCATTCGTCAACCCAAAAGGCATGACCAGCCATTCGAAAAGGCCTTCCTTGGCTTTGAAGGCAGTCTTCCACACATCGGAGGGTTCATTCGGTACATGGTGATACCCCGACTTCAAGTCAATCTTGCTGAAATATTTTTCACCTTTGAGTTGGTCCAGAAGGTCATCAATTCGTGGGATCGGGTACCTATTCCGGACAGTGATCTTGTTCAGCACCCGATAGTCAATACAAAGTCTTCACGTCCCATCCTTCTTCTATACCAACACGATCGGGCTCCCACAGGGCGATGAAATTGGTCAGATGTGACCTTTCTGCAACAGATCCTGAATCTACCTCTTGATTTCATCGTTCTCCAGAACAAAGCGCCGATAGATCGGTCCATTGGGTAGTGGCGCACCTGGGATCAGATCAATCAGGTGCTTGACCTGACAGTGCAAAGGAACCCCTGTGGGTGAGGTGAAGAGGTCCCCGTACTCCTCCACAACCTTATCCACTTGTTGTTGTCATGCAGAGGAGCCCTGTTTGGAGGTCATGGCCACAATCTTCTTCTTGCCCTGGGGGCGGATCATCAGGAAAATGAATTTCCTGGTTTGGGAAATGAACTTACTGCATTGTTTTGCAATAACCAAAGAGATAGAGGCAGGAGGTGGTACCTCTGGTATCCTGTATAAATTATTTCCCAAAGTAACAATAACAGCGCGAGGCCGAGGCTCATACACCGCATGACGCTTCCACAAGTATGGTTGT
The DNA here is from genome assembly GCA_034641835.2 of Pinus albicaulis. Lineage (NCBI taxonomy): Eukaryota > Viridiplantae > Streptophyta > Pinopsida > Pinales > Pinaceae > Pinus > Pinus albicaulis. The sequence goes on from CM076583.1 coordinate 1,325,632,714, forward strand.
CCTAATAATACATCAAAAACATCAATAGGAGCAACATCACATAATACCTCATCTGTGAAGGGCTTGATGCTATAGGGAAGGCGACACTGTTGGCTGACGCGGAGATCTCGTCCTTGGTGAAGCCACCCGATGGTGTATGGATGTGGGTGAGCTGTGGTCGACAAGCCCAACCGCTTCACGGAATCTACTGAAATGAGGTTCTTTTGGCTCCCATTGTCGACAATGAATTGTACTGGGGAGCCGTTTACCCACATCTGGGAGTGGAAGAGACATTCCTCCTCCTCTAGATCTTTCGGTTCCTCCTTCTGGACCTTTGTAGTGGCAACAGTGGCGTTGGGCTCCGCATCAATAATCTGTTTCCCTTTTTCATTCCCCTTTTCAGGTTCTGATTCGGAGTCGGAGCATGCGTCTGACTCAGAAGCCCTCATCTCGGCCACTAGCGACTGCTTGGCCCGACACTCACTTGTGTTGTGAGGGAGCCTTTATGGAACCTGCCACCCACTTCTTTCCCCGTGTCCTTTTCTGTTTATGTGCTATTTTTTAGTTTGTGGCTTCATGTTGGGATGTTGTCTCGAGTCGCCATGCCTGGCTTTTGTCCTTGTTCTGTACTGGGAGCACCTTTCCTCGCTTGATTCGCAGCATCCAAAGCGTGCTTTCTTCCTGCTTGAATTTATGTCAATCTATAAAGATACCAGATAGCCACTATGAGGAGATGTCGAGGAACTCCATTTCCTCCTGAAGGTATCTGTGCAAACAACTGCGATACTTTAGCACTAGATGTTTCTCTGAATCTTTGATACCCAACTTGGTGCGCAGGGTATGGAACAGATTCGTCAGCTCATGCACATCTTGACCCCTTTGTTGTCGCAGCGTGGTCCATTGTATGTACTTGTCCTCATAGCTCCCCACAAGATAGTATTGTTCCTTGATGGCATCTCAGAAAGAATTCCAAGTGGGTACGGCCAAGAACGGAGAGGGTTCTGTCTCGTCCTTTTTCTCACAGTGGGTTTCCCAGCAGTCCTTGACATGGGGGCAGCTTTGAGAAGTGCAAAAATAATCTTCTCCCTGTCAGAAAAGTCATGAACCGAGAAATATCCTTCTAATATATTCAACCATCTATCTACAACATCTGCATCTATTTGACCCTCAAATATGGGAATGTCAAAATTTACTTGTACCTTAAAAGGAGTCGCACCTATAGAGTGGCTGTTGGATGCAGATGCGTCGCCGGTGGGCAGTCGTTGAAGGATCTGGGCAAAGTTATCCATCATCGCGTTCCTTTGTTTTTCGAGGGCCTCCTTGAGCAATATTTTGATAGGATCTCCTGCTCCCTCATCTTTCTTTTAGTCCCCCATGGGCGTCCGTCGGGATTTACGAGGCTGATCTTGCAAAGGTTCCACCAGATCGAGCCCTAACTCCTTATACCTCGACCTCGTTGGGGACATTCAAAGAAGGATCGAGAAAAAGAAGACCCCTCTGATACCACTGATCCGGATTTATGCAGGAACACGACAGAATAAACACATAACCATAAATACAGAGATGCAGCAGAAATAACACTTCATTTCATTAATATCAAAGAATTGAAATTTGCTTACAGAGAGAATGGAAATAAAACTAGCTAGGGTGCTGGTAGCTATCTTTGAGAAGAGATGTGGCGGCTACAGGCCTATGACTTGAGTCACAATGAGGCTAGAGGGCCTATTTATTATTTATAAACAATGGGAAATCCTAAACAGCCAAAACCCTAACCCTAGGAGATGAAGTGCCAAAGTTATGGGCCCTGTTTGGGTAAATTGGTGTTTCAACTTCCTAGGGGGCGTAACTTTGGCATACGATCTCCGTTTGACACGTACCATACCTCGTTAGAAATATATATTTGAGGAATACAAATTTTGAATGAGCAACATCAGTCCAAGGACCCATGTTGCTCTCTGTTTTCCCAAAAAAGTCGTTTAGGGCCTCAAAACGGCTCCGGAAGTTCAGGACCCGAAAAACTACTAAAAATAGTAAGTTGTGCCGAAACTGAAAAACTGAAAGAGACAATGGTGGGGCCCCAAGTGGAATAGGCGGGTGACCACCAATATCCACCTGGATCAAAAGGATAATAATATCTTCATGAAAGGACATGTTGGTTCACCTCTTGTCATGTCGGCTTGTTTTTATGGGACAAAAAACTATAAATAGGGTTATGTTGGTGTCCCATGTTTTGATAGTTTGGAAAATCAAAAGACAAGGCAACTTTAGAACCAATCTTTAGAGTTACAGGATCTAGTCCTCATGTTCTCAGAGAGGTATCTCTCAAATGTTTGTTTGCAAAGGTTTATCTTGTGTGCTTTGAGTATTGGTTTTAGACTAGTTATTAAGTGCAGGTGTTTGTTTATCTGTTTGGTTGAATTGATACAGCAGAACATGAAAGGTCTAGGAAAGATATATAGAATGGAGAAACATCTGTTTCATTGGGCAATGGAGTTAAGAAGAGGTCATAACATGCTCATCAATGGATATGGGATATCAGAGGGCAAATCTAACTTGGCCGTAGGATCCTTTGGTTTTGGAATGAGATGGACATCAATGATTTGGAAAGAGAAATTTTATTCTCAACAAAGGGAACTTGAAAACATAACTTGAACAATAAAGAAATATTTGATAGACAAGGCTACCCATAAATTCTACAAATATTCTTTAAGCAAATAATGACTTCAAGACAACTTTCAAAATGAAATCTAAGATTCGGGGAACACCCTATTTCCTCAAATATTTTTATTTCAAATGACTTAGAAAACATAAAAGATTCACTGATATTTGCAGTCATAGAAGAGGGAACACCTAACACATCTATGATCACAACTATAAAGACCTTTAAGATCATCGTTTAAGCAAGGACAAAGGGCAAGATCAGAACAGACCTCCTTGACTTACTGTAAACAGAGATACTTCAAAGGGAGACTTCAATAACAGCCTTTAAGTGGCAACAGACAAGCAGGGAGAACCACAAGTCATGCTGAAACCAACTGTTTGGACTATTAAGGAAATAAACAAGCATGAGGACTAAAGAGAGAGATTAAAGACTCTAAAATACCTCAGCTGAAGAAAACATGAAACAATGAAGGATGAACAGGTCTAAGGTGCTTCCATAAGTCATTTCTTAGCCTAAAACTTTCAACCTACTGTAGTAAGAAATTATGGAACATAATGAAAACAGGAGAAAACATTAAACAGTTCAGAATACTTTACCAACAGCCAAGCTTATGGATCCAATGATAGAGCCTTCTCAAGAACAAGCATGCAACCACATCATCAAGGCTTTAAAGACTTCAATTTGTTCTTCAACTTCAACAAACTATGTATTATTTCAGAGAGTTTCAATATTACAACTAGTGATCAACCAACCCACTTCTCATCTTCTACAGAAGTATTTATAGAAAAAATGAGGAGGTGAAATGGGATAAAATATCTTCTAAGTTCAATTAATACAGTGCACTATCTCTCGCCCTTTGAGGGGCTTAATGGAGAAGATTTTTTATATTTCCTCTGTATTAATTGGTTTACATTAACTATTAGGCTTGCTGGAAAGAATTTGTTGACTTCAAGGCTCCTCGTTATCCTTGCAATAACTTCTGCTGACAGTTTACAATAAGTTCCTTTGGTTGAATTAACTGTTCAGCAGTATTGATGCAAAATATCTCCTGGTCTGGTAATAACTTCGGCCTTCTTTTGATTGATTTGAGGCTGTAGGTGGCTCTGTGGTAGCTGGGGGATTAAATTAGCCCCCGATGTGGCGGCGTAAGCTTTCTGTCTGAGAAAACACTCATGATTTTCTTCAAACTGTGTTTAGTTGGGAGGATTAGGCTTTTGATAATCAATTTTAGCCGTAATCCCCCCCACAAATCTGTCGTCAATCTTTCGTGTTGGTGCGTTTTTGTCTCTCAACACTGATATTCTTTGATTTGTGATTGACTTGTTGTGTTTATTGGTGTGCAGGGCTGCGCAAGGGTCGTATGGCATCAATGCCTCATGAATTTTTAACGAAATGTGGATTTTAACCCTGTGAGTGATTCCCTTTGATGAATCGAAGGCGGGAGGATAGTCACCCTCAGCCTTCGAATTTTCCTTCAGCATAGCGAAAAAAAAAACATTTAAACCCTGCAAAATACGAACAATATTATAAAATCCTGCATGTATAGGTTTGCTACTTCGGAAGGCACGTGGAGAGGTCATAACCGTTGGATGGCATCATCCAACGGTCGAGGTTGATCAGAGGAGGTCAGAGGGAAAATGGAGGAAGGATTTAAATCAGAACCATTGATCGCGCAGAGATCGACGGTCGAGAGTGAGGGCAAAAGTCAAAACGAACAAGTCGCTCTACAAAGAAATGGTGAAAATTTGATGGGATAAGGTTAAAAAATGGTGTTTGGGGTTCGGGACGATCATAGGCTATCGAATGAGATCGGCCTACGAAATCGACTGCAGAGATCGCATACCAAAAACCTTAGAAACACGTACGAACTTCAAAACCTTTAATTAAACCACGCTAAATAATATTCCCGGGTCTGCATTTGGTGACTGGGCAAGGAAACAGAGCAATTGAGCTTGGGCCGTCGATTTACAAATCAGATCGACGGCAGAGAATTTAATGGAAACGCGCCGTAGCTTGGACTAACACACGGGCTTCTCTAGAACGCAATCACTATCTGATGAGATGGCCTCAGATCGGATGGTGGACGCTAATATCGCGCCGGGCCCATGTTTGACTTTTAATGCGCGATGAGGGCGGTATTCAAAATTTTCTCAAAGCCAAGTGTCAGCCGTTGAATGGAATCGCTGCAAAAACAGAAAAAACTGCCTCCCTCTCAAAAGCGGTGCGATGAATTCTGCTTGGTTTTACAATAGTGAGTGGCTGGCAGGGACCACCGGGGTGATAGACTGTGCGCCGTCGATCTGCAAATCAGATCGACGGTGGAGAGTGACTAGAACTTTGCACCGACGGAAAACTTTAGGATATAATAAAAACTGACAAATTTATATGAACGAAGGTTTAAACTTGGGGGCGAAATATTAATTTTCAATACAGCTTGGCGCCCGTCTGCGGGGCCATGGTCGATATGGAAAGCCATATGACCCGGGGGTTAATGGATGCAGGGCTAATCGGCATCGGGCGATGTGATAAGCGCTTGGATGACCAGCGCTTGGTTCCAGCTCCAAGGCGTATGGGGGGGAAGAGTTGAAGACTTAGCCCAAGGGGGCTTAAGTCTACAATATATAAAAATGTGATTTTTATAGATTTTCAATGATTTTCAAAGGAATTTGAGGGTTTCAATAAGGCAAGAAGGAGTCTTAAACCTTATCAAAGGGGTTTTGATGAAGGAAAAGGGGGAAAAGATGAAAATGAATGATTTCATGGGGGATGAAGGGGTTAAAATGAGGTTAGTTTAGAAAGAGGAAAGGAAAGGGAAAAGGAGTTTGCAGCAGTATTTTGTCTTGGAAATCAGTAGGATTTCTGAGTGTGAAATGAGCATAGCAGTGAATTTTTGGACAAAGGCATGAGGCCCTCAAGAATCTTCAAGAGCCAACACTTTTTGCAATAAAATTTGTTCCTTGAAGGCTCAAAAATGATTTAGCCACCTTTTGGTATAACAAATTTCATAGGTGGCTAACAGGTTGTTCGTATTCATTTCAGAGAAAAAATTTAAGAGCAGTAATTCGGTCAAGTCTGAAGTAAAAGCAATGATAGACTAGTAGAGTTATATTCCGTGAGCACCGCGGGGGAAGTCATCTCTCTAAGGAAATAATTCTACAAGTTGAAGATGTCAAAGGAACAAGGAATAATCTCGTAGTTTATGAGAATATCTAAGAATGGGGATCAAATTCAAGATCTAGGAGAAGTAATGTCTGACAGGGAAATGACTACAATTGTATTAAATGCACTACCAGAGGAATGGTGTAACTTTAATTCAAGTATATATGGGAAGAAAGAAGCTACTCCATTCCATGATTTGTGGTCACTATGCAAGATTGAAGAATCCAGGTTAAAGGCAAAATATGATGTAGGATCAAGTGAGCATAATCACGCATATGTTGCTATGACAAGAAATAAGGGAAAATTTGGAAGGTTTGGTCCTCAGAAAAATAAGAATAACATGGCTAAAATACAATGATATGGGTGTCAAGAATATGGGCACTATAGAAGAGATTGTCCTAAACTCAAGAAGGACAATAAGAAAAGAGGAAGAGAATAAGCCCACATCACCAAGGAAGTGGAGGAAGCTGAAAAGAAGAAATCCAAGAAGGAGGAAGTAATAGATCTCCACTATTGATATAGCCTTCCTCACATAAGTTATTTTCAAGTTCCCAAGTCTCCTGTTGTAAGATGTGGCTATCATGATTCACTAAGTAAAATAATGTGATGCTTCAAGGCATCATAGAAGCATTGGAAGCAAGAGCGCGTGACATCATCATAGAGAAGCATGAAAGATGGTTAGAATATATGGAAGTCAAGGATATAGCTCTTGGGAATCTCATTGAAAACATAAGTGGCAAGGTCATTTAGTATAATATTCATCATACATCTGTCAAAAGGAAACATCTGCTGATGGGGATACTTTAGATCCTCAATATTCTCTGATGGAATATTCGTTGAAAGGTTCACCGATCATGAGGGGAAGAAAGTGTTTCATCAGGAATTCCAAACTTGTGGAGTTCATGGATGATGGTATGATGACATAAAAGGTAAAGTAGATCAAGGGATTGAATCTCTTTCAATCAAGGAAGGTACTGCAAGAAGTCTGGATGACCCAAAGGAATATGAGGTATGTATGCTTACAGTCTATATTGAAGAGTCATGTCACATGGTTGCAGGTAACATGGATCAATGCTCTATCTTGAGAGCATAATCAAAGGAATGATCTCCTCCATTAAAGGAATGCAAAAATGCATAGGTTAGACATTCACTAAAATCAACATAATATGTCGTCATATGTAATATGAGGTGGTTGACTATATTTGAGGAATTCTTATTGGAAATTCCTGGGAACAAAATGTGTGAAGAAAGGAAGGAAGAGATCGTAGAATATGCAGCATGGCAATCAACATTCGAAAGACCTATAGGTTTTAACCTTGTACAGAAATGATCTGAAAACCAATCTTAAAAACATAAAATAAACAATAGCGAGAGCATAAAACATAAAACAGATATACACAAAGATTTTCCCTTGGGTCCCAAATCGGGATGACCAGCTTGATTTTTCATTACATTCCTTTTAGTGTTACAACACATATATATACACGCCTTGGCATACATAAACCCCAATCCATTAACCCTGGATTAGAACATAATCGTAGTTCCCTTGACCAGAACTACAAAATACCAGGGGCCGAAAACCATGATGCCCCAAAACCATGTGCAAAACCATGCACAAAACCATGGGTGGATCCGCCCACGGGAAAATAAGGTCCAAATAAAATTTCTTGTGATGCTGCCCCGGACCCCGACAGGGGAGGTTGCTGCCCCCCCTGCTGTGCCTGGCACAACATACAGGGGGGGTGATAGCCCCCCCTGTGACCCCCCCGCACGTGACTAGTCGTGGAAAGAATATAACACATACCCAACATTCTCCCACTTGTTGTTTTCTTTCCGCAGGGGGCCAGAGGAGAGCTGAGTCATTAGCCCAACTTTGCAACACCGATTGTTTATCTACACCAAGAGAACTTCTGAGTGTTCACATAATTCGTCAATGCATCTGCAACATTCTTCAAAGTGTCCACCTTTACCAGCAACACCCTTTTAGCCTCAACCATATATCTCACAAATTGATATTGAACGTCAATGTGCTTTGTCTTTGAATGATAAGTAGGGTTCTTAGCCAAGAAAATTGCACTTTGGCTATCACAGTCTATCCTTATAGCTTGTTGCACCAACCCCATACTTGAACACAATCTCTGTAACCAAATTGCTTCCTTGCTTGCATGAGTGGCTGCCATGTATTCTGCCTCTATAGTTGAAAGTGCCAGTATAGACTGTCTTTTACTCATCCAACTGACTGCACCTCCAAATAGGCTAAACAAATACCCACTTGTAGATCTTCTTTGGTTTATATCTCTAGCCCAATCAGCATCAACAAAACCACGAATGTCCAACACTCTTTCCAATCTTGCTCTTCCCTGGTAGCACAAACCATAATCACTAGTGTCACGTAAATATCTGAAAACCCGCTTCATTGCTGTCCAATGCTCCTTCCCAGGGTTTGACATAAACCTGCTCAATACTCCCACTACATGTGAAATGTCTGGTCTAGTACAGACCATTGCATACATCAGGTTACCCTCTGCACTTGCATATGGAACACGGGACATATCCTCCTCTTCTTCTTGTGTTTTGGGACACTATTCAACAAACATCTTTACACCTACAAAAATCAGAACATTCATTGGTTTACTATCCTGCATATAAAACCTCTACAATATAGTCTCGACATACTTCCTCTGGTTTAACCAGAGCTACCTCTTTGCATGATCTCTCTTAATTTCCATGCCCAAAATATAGTTTGCAGCACCAATATCCTTCATGTCGAATTTGGAGAACAGTTGGGTTTTCAAATCTTGGATAATTTCTTTGTCATTTCCAATCAACGACATATCATCCACATACAAGACCAAATAAATAACACGATCACCAATTAATTTAAAATAAACAAACTGATCCTCCTTGCTTCTCGTGAAGCGAAGTCCCCGTATATAGGTATCAAATTTCTGATACCACATCCTTGGTGACTGTTTTAACCCATACAAAATTTTCTTTAACCTGCATGCCAATTCTTTCTTCCCCTTCACCATAAAGCCTTCATGTTGTTTCATATAGATCTCCTCTTCCAGATCCCCGTGAAGAAATGTTGTCTTCACATCCATCTGTTCTACCTCAAAATCAAATGTAGCAGCAATAGATAAAGTCATCTAATAGAAGTAACTTTGGCAACAGGAGAAAAAATATCACCAGAATCAATTCCCGACACCTGGGAATAACCTTTTGCTACCAACCGAGCTTTGTATTTATCCACCTTGCCTTCTACATTCATCTTCTTCTTAAACAACCATTTTCTCTTGATGGGCTTCCTTCCAGTCGACAACTCCACCAGATCCCATGCCTCATTTTTATGCAAGGATGCCATTTCATCAACCATGGCCTCCTTCCAAAGTTTTCCATCCTCTGAATCTACTGCCTCCCTGGCGGTTCTAGGATCATCATCAGTTATAGTTAAAGCAAAATTCTAACAAAAAGCAGATGGACTATACCTTTCTGGTTGTCTTCTTTCCCGTACTGATCTTCTCACAACTGGAGTTTGTGGCTCTTCCTCTTCCGAGTCTTCTTCTGTTGTAGAGTCTGATTCATCCTCCTTTAGCTCAAACTCTATCTTCTTAGGTTCCTTTGGTAGGACTTCATGTTTAACAATTTCTTTCACATCTCTAAACACCACATCTCAGCGGTACACAACCTTTCTTGTTTCCGGGTTCCAAAGCTTGTAACCCTTTAAACCATCCTTATACCCAATAAAGATGCACCTTTCAGATTTATTATCCGATTTGGTCCTTTTCTCCTTTGGAAAATGTACATATGCATCACATCCAAATACCCTCAGATGTGAAAGAGAGGGTTTCTTACCAGACCATACCTCATTTGGAGTCTTATCCTCCAACGCTGATGAAGGTGATCTGTTAACCAAGTAACATGCAGTCTCCACTGCCTCTGCCTAGAATTCTTGTCCTAACCCGGTACCACTGAGCATGCTTCTTGCCTTTTCCATCAGTGTTCTGTTCATTATTTTTGCAACTCCGTTTTGCTAAGGTGTGTATGGAGTAGTATTTTGCCGTGCTATACCACACTTCTTACAGAACTCTTCAAATTCATTCTTGCAGAACTCCCCACCATTATCTGTCCTCAGCGCCTTTATCTTCTTCCCTATCTAGTTTTCCACCAGAGCCTTAAATTCTTTAAATTTGTCAAGCACTTCAGATTTCTTCCTCGAGAAATATATCCATGTATTCCTTGAGAAGTCGTCTATGAATGAAACATAGTACACAAACTTACCCAGTGATGGAACCGACACAGGTCCAAACACATCATTGTGCACAAGCTCTAATATCTTATTCGCCCTTTTAGCACCAGAAGGAAAACTCACCCGATTCTGCTTCCCATATACACAATGTTCACATAAATTGAAATTCAGACAACAATTAGACATACCTTCTACCATACCATTTCCATGGAGTATCCAAAGGCCCTTCTCTCCAATATGTCTAACCCTTTGATGCCATAGCATGGTCTTTTCTCCAGAGATTGCTAGGCTTTCTGCTCCACTTTCAAGAACCACAGAACTGTTGCACCCATCAATAACAGTGCTACCGCGAAGCTTGTACAGAGTTCCAATCTGAACTCCCCGCGTTAATACCAGTGCTTCCCGAACCATCTTACAGGTATCTTTCTCGAACATTGTTTTTAAAGCTGCATCATCCATCTTGCTTATAGAAATCATATTTTTGGCCAATGCAGGAATGTGCAGAACACCAAGAAGTGTTCTAATCCTTCCATATTGTAGCTTCAGCTTAAATTTTCCACGTCTGACGATTCTGGCCTTCCTATCATCCCCTAAGAAGACATCGCCACCATCATACTTCTCATACTCGCAGAACCACTCCCTATGGAGAGTGAAGTGAAAGGATGCACCTGAGTCAATCAACCATGACTCATGATCTACATGTGTATTTGAAGAAGGAGCCAAATACACATCCCCACCTTCATCCGAGGTGGTTTTTGCCTCTGCAGAAGGAGCATCATCAGATCCCTTTCCTTTCCCAAGAGCTTTAGATCTACAGTCCTTTTTGTAGTGCCCTTCCTTTCTGCATTTCCAGCACACCTTTACAAACTTTCCAGGAGATTTAGATCTCCCACTCGAAACCTTATTCTTGTTTCTATTCTGGGACCTTCCTCGTACAGATAAGGCATATCCATTTTGACCCTCCATATTTCTCCGTCTCATTTCCTCTGACAGCAATGCTGAGACAATGTCACCAAAATTCAAGGTAGTTGTATTGCTACTTATTGCAATAACCAGACTGTCCCACGAGTCTGGTATAGAACACAACAAACTGATGCACTTATCTTCATATGAGATTTTAATATCAACAGATGACAGTTGACTTACCACAATATTGAAGGCGTTCAGATGCTCTGTCACCGAGTCTCCATCCTTCATCCTCAGGTTATACAAACTTTTCCGCAAGAACAATTTATTCACCAGAGACTTAGAGTGGTACAAAGTCCCTAGCTTGTCCCATAAGGTCTTCGCCGTAGCTTCCCCAGATACATTCAACAATACTGAATCTGAGACACACAACCATATTGTGCTCTTTGCCTTCCGATCCAGCTTCTTCCAGTCTTCATCTGACATTTCCGTTGGTTTAGTACCCGGATCTACCACGATCCACTGATCTTTATCCACCAGCAGATCCTCCATCTTTAGCTTCCACAACTCAAAACTCTGACCATTAAATTTCTCGATCTCTATCTTCCTGCCGCTCACCATCTTCTTTCATCGCAAGAATCAATCTCGCAAATCTCCCTCTGAACAGGGTCTACCTCAGGCCTGAGAAAAAAACCCCCTCAGCAGCAAAGGCATCCCCTTGAAGCCGAAACTGCTTTGATACCAAATGTAGGTTTTAACCTTGTACAGAAATTATCTGCAAACGAATATTAAAAACAGAAAATAAACAATAGCGAGAGCATAAAACATAGAACAGATATACACAGAGATTTTCCCCTGGATCCCAAATCGGGATGACCAACTTGATTTTTCATTATATTCCTTTAGTGTTACAACACATATATATACATGCCGAAGCATACATAAACCCTAATCCATTAAACCTGGATTATAACATAATCGTAGTTCCCTTGACCGGATCTACAAAATACTAGGGGAAGAAAACCATCATGCCCCAAAACCATGTGCAAAACCATGCACAAAAACATGGGCGGATCCGCCCACCGGAAAATAAGGTCCAAAAAAAATTTCTCGGGGCGCTGCCACCCCCCCTGCTGCGCCTTGTGACCCCCCCGCGTGTGACTATTCATGGAAAGAATATAACACATTTCCAATAATACCAATAAAATATGACTAGGATTTCTCCACGGAATACATGAAGACTCTCATGAAGTCTGAAAAAGAAAGATATCCTTGACAATATATATATATATATATATATATATATATATATATATATATATATATATATATATATATATATATATATATATATATATATGGGAGATGTGTCGATATGTATGCAGGATGCTAATGCAAACTAGAAGATGTCATGTTGAAAGACCGTCACAAAGGTAATGTTGATATTAATGTTCATTCCTTTATTTTTGAATAAATATCTAGATGGTTTTATGCAAGGGTGCCAAGGGAATATCTATGGATGTCTTCCACCATCGATGCACATGTAGTAGGATGAAAGGTACTTAAGTAAACATGGCATGAAGAAAGCATTGTGACATGAAGGAAGCCTAGATATGGACTAATGAATCACTTTCTGATGATGTCATGACTGACTTATGGATGAAAGTGATGGATGGTATATGCCCTAATAAGAAGTCTCAAAATATGAAGACTCCTGAATGGTGAAAAAAAAGTTCATGACATCGTGAGGAGTTCTTCAAGCATCTAGTTTTCCCATCATCTCCACCTGAGGAGCTGTTGTAGGTCCCAAATTAAGAGGGAGCCTGGAAATAAGTTTATTACTTAGAAGAAACTTGGAAATTCCTAATCCAAGAGGGAGCTTAGGTAAATTCCTTAAATAGGAATGAATACATTCCTTTATTGGAATAGATAAGTCATTCCTAATTAAGAGGGAGAGATAGACACATCATTCTTGTTTTCACTTGGGAAGACAAAATGGAGGATTGGGTAAACACCTGGCATCCGATGCTCTTTGAGGATGTATTAGGGAATCCAAGATCAGAGTATTCGTTGAGGACCGATATTCTTTGAGGACTAGGAATCCAAGATAAGAATAGTCCTAGTGGAACACACCCTGAGAACCCGGGTGGGGTATGTTTCAAGAGAGACAATGATGATGGTGTTTACACATCATTGGTCTCGCCAGCATTGTGCTAATATCTCGTGGAGATATAGAGTTGTTAGTCAATGTCTTGCTATGTGGCAATGTTGGTTGATATGATGCTATACAGATGAGTTACCAATCCCTTTCTTCTTAAGAGAAATTATTGAGATTGAGAATGACCAAGTACCATTATGAATACCTCCCTAGTTAAGAGGGAGTGTTGAGAAATGTAACTAGGTTCGGTTTTCATAATAGCTTATGTAATTATTATTTTATGTAATTGGTGAAAATAAGAAAAATAAAATTATTATTGTAGTGCTTGTCTTATGGGTTTCATGAGCAGGGGATTTTATTTTTAGTAATGGATCCCATTGTAAGCCTTTAGGATTTGTCATCTAGTTACAAAAGTCAAATTGAGTCAATGTCATGTATGAATGACCCTTCTTGGGAATGTTATATATTTATATAAGTTCTTGGATAAGTTAGAAAGACCTCCAAGACCAAGACGAATTCTCCTCCTACAAGTCATCTTCAAAGGATAATAATATCTTCATGAAAGGACACGTTGGTTCACCTCTTGTCATGTCAGATTATTTTAATGGGAAACAAATATAAATAGGGTTGTTCGTATTCATTTTAGTGCAAAAAAATCTGAGTATTAATTCGGCCAAGTCTAAAGAAAAAACAGTGTGAAGGGAGCTTAAAGACCAGTAAATAAAGAAGAGGAAGTTGCAAAGTATTGCATCATTGTTTGGGACTATTTTAGGCTAAGGTATCTCCACTAGTGCGAAGTTGTAGACCTATAAATTGAAGCAAGGAGGTTATGAAAGTTACAACAATCAAAAGGTAACTAAGTTGGGTGAAGGACTGGTCATGAGGAAGTCGAATTAAATGGAAGATGTTTGCTACTAAAGAGAAGCTAGTTAAGGGCCAACGTTGGTCAACCATACAAACTAGGATTTCTAATTTAGAACCAGAAGTTGTATACTTAAATCAAGGGGTCTAAATTCTGAAAGAAATATGAGAAGAATAAGAAGCAAAGTGTTTGACTTGTTGGGTGTGGAGCCTGATTATCTTGTTTACTTTGTATCACAACATTGGACCCCTGTACCTTAAAAGGGGCGGAAAAACCGCCCGTAATTAATCGCTGCCGTGGGGGGTCCAGGGGGGGGGGGGGCGGCAGCGCTTTTCGGAGTCCCCCCTGGCAGGGGCTTTCGGGGGCAGCGCCCCCGAAGCTAAAAACAAATGTAAAATTGCCTTGTAAAAGTATAGTAATTTCTAGTCAATCTGGGCCGTTCATTAGGCAAATGATCTGACGGTAGAAGATATGTTTAGCTTAGGGTTTTTTTGCCCTAGAAGGCAACCCCTCGCTTTTATGAGGGCATTGTATTGTGGCTGTGTATTGCATGTCTATTATCGGAGCGAGAAACAAAGAGGGAGACTGTGAGAGAGAACAAGGGATATTACAGTGGATCTGCTGTAGGTTTTGTCTCTTCATTTTTGCTGAATAATAGAAAGGAAGGACTGGCTGTTCGGGGTGGACGTAGCCCAAACTGGGTGAACCACGTATATCTGTGTCTCTCTAGTTTTATGTGTTTTGTGTGCTTTTATTTTCTGCATATTTTATGTGTTGCATTGCTCTGTAATATTTAATTTTCTAACAACTGGTATCAGAGCCGAAGGTATATTTCGCTGATAAACTCGCAGGAAAGAAGGGTTCCTGGTTCGAGTGGGAGCAATGGTGGACGATGGTAAGTTTAGGGTCGAGAAATTTAACGGCCAAAACTTCCCGCTGTGGAAGATGCAGATGGAATATTATCTGTATCAGAAAGATCTGTACCTACCATTGAGCGGAAAAATAAGGAAGTCGGCGGCCATGATAGACACGGAATGGAACATTCTCGAAAGAAAGGCACTCGGAACAGTACGGTTGTGTCTTGCGGCGTCAGTCGCCTTCAATATTTTGATGGAAGCAACAACAGAGGGTTTGATGCAGACGTTGGCGAAACTATATGAAAAACCCTCGGCCTCAAACAAGGTATTTCTTATGAAACGACTATTTAATATGAAGATGTCGGAAGGTGGATCTGTTGCAGACAATTTAAATGAATTTAATACAGTTACCAGTCAGTTAAGTTCTGTAGGGGTAAACTTTGATGATGAAGTTAGAGCTCTATTATTCTTGTGCTCATTGCCAGAGAGTTGGAATGGTTTAGTAATGGCCATTAGTAACTCTATCTCTAGATCTAGTACTTTAAAGTTGATGATGTTGTTGGTGCTATCCTTAGCGAGGAAATGCGACGGAAAAGCTCCGGTGAGACATCAAGTAATGCTTTGAGTGCAGAGTCTAGGGGAAGAAGAATGGAAAGAGGAAAGAGCTCGGGATATCGCAGTAAATCAAGGAAAGGAAGATCCAAGTCCAGGTCGGGGATAGTGTGCTGGAATTGTGGAAAGAAAGGACACCTAAAGAAAGACTGTAGATCTCGGAAGGGAAAAGAAGGAGACACACAGCAAGAAAATAATCATGAAGCAAATGTGACAGGTGATGTGTTACAAGATGCTTTGATTCTTTCTTTCGAAAATGTTATTGATTCTTGGGTTGTAGATTCAGGGGATTCATTCCATGCCACACCTGATAAGAAATATTTTCATGACTATGTTCAAGGAGATTTTGGACAAGTTCGTTTGGGTGATGATAAACCCTGTAAAATTGTTGGAATGGGTAAAGTTCTTGTAAAACAACAGAATGGAAACCAATGGCTACTAAAGGAGGTAAGGCATGTTCAAGATCTGAAGAAAAATCTGATTTCAACAGGGCAGTTAGGCAGTGAAGGTTGTGTGACAACTTTCACAGATAAAACTTGGAAGGTCACCAGAGGAGCGCTGGTAATAGCAAAAGGTGAAAAGGTTGGTACATTGTATTTATGCAATGGTATTTCTAACTATGTTAATGCTTTAACTTCCAAAGGAGCAGATGCAGCATTATGGCATCATAGGCTCGGACACATGAGTGAGAAGGGAATGAAGATTCTTCACTCAAGAAATTTGTTGCCAGGATTGAAGAATGTTGATTTGGATTTCTGTGAGAATTGCATTTATGGAAAACAAAAGAGAGTCGGATTTCTCAAAGTTGGGAAAGAAAAGAAGAGCGAAAAATTGGATCTTGTGCATACAGATGTATGGGGACCTGCTCAGGCATCATCTCTCGGTGGCTCTCGTTATTATGTTACTTTTATTGATGATGCAACTAGAAAAACATGGATTTATTGTATTCAGAATAAATCTGATGTATTTGATACTTTCAAGAAATGGAAAGATTTGGTTGAGATTGAGACAGGAAAGAAGTTGAAGTGTCTCAGATCGGACAATGGAGGTGAATATTGCAGCAAAGAGTTTGATAGGTATTGTTCAGAGCATGGAATTCGTAGAGAGAAGACAGTTCCAAGAACACCACAAGAAAATGGTGTGTCAGAAAGGATGAACGGAACAATCATGGAGCGTGCAAGGTGCATGAGATTGCATGCAGGATTGCCTTTACAATTTTGGGCAGATGCTGTAGATACTGTTGTTTATCTAATAAACAGAGGGCCTTCAAGTTCCTTGGATGGTGGTATTCCAGAGGAAGCATGGACAGGTAAAAAGGTAAACTACTCATTTTTAAAGCCTTTTGGTTGTGAGGCCTTTGTCCATATTAATAAAGAAAACAGAACAAAGCTTGAGGAAAAATCAAATAAATGTACCTTTATTGGATATGGTGCTAATGATTTTGGTTATCGCTTATATGATTATGAAAATCACAAAATCATTAGGAGCAGAGACGTAATATTCAATGAAAAGGTCTTGTATAAGAATCAGCTGCAGGAAAAGAAACAGGAAAAAGAAAGCAAGGAATACACAGTTCTTGATGAGATAGCTGAAAAAGTAAAGGTGCCTGAAAATAATAATAATCAACAACCACAGCAGCAGCAACCACCACAACAGCAACAGGCACCTCAAACACCTGAAAGTGGTGTTAGAAGATCTACCAGGATAAGTAGACCCCCTGAACGATACTCTTCTTCATTATATTATTTATTGTTGACTGATTCTGGTGAACCTGAATGTTATGAAGAAGTAATGCAGGTTGAAAGCAGGAAGAAGTGGAAGCTAGCCATGGAAGAAGAGATGGACTCCTTAATGCATAACCAGACTTGAGACTTAGTCAGGTTGCCTGCAGGTAAAACTACATTGCAGAATAAATGGGTTTACAGGTTGAAGGAAGAAGATGGAGGAAAACAGAGGTACAAAGCTAGACTTGTGGTGAAGGGGTTTGCACAGCAGAAAGGTATTGATTTTGATGAAATTTTTTCTCCTGTTGTTAAGATGAATTCAATCAGAACTATTTTAAGTCTTGTAGCAACGGAAGATTTACATCTTGAACAGTTAGATGTAAAGACAACATTTCTCCATGGAGAATTGGAGGAAGAGATATACATGCAGCAACTAGAAGGATATGAGGTAAAAGGGAAAGAAAAATTGGTGTGCAGGTTAAAGAAGAGCTTGTATGGCTTAAAACAGGCTCCAAGGTAGTGGTATCTAAAATTTGACAAATTTATGTCTGAACAAGGTTATACTAGATGTCACTCTGATCATTGTGTTTATCTAAAAAGGCAAATGATGGTAGCTATATTATATTATTATTGTATGTAGATGACATGCTTGTTGCAGGATCTAACATGCAGGAAATAAATGTGCTCAAAAGAAAATTGGAAAATTCATTTGCAATGAAGGATTTGGGAGTTGCAAAACAAATCCTTGGTATGAGGATAACTAGAGACAGGAAAAATCGCAAATTAACACTGTCTCAGAATGAGTACATAGAAAAGGTGTTGAAAAGATTTAATATGCAGAATGCAAAACCGGTTAGTACACCTTTTGCTAGCCATTTCGAAATTAGTAAGGAGATGTGCCCCAAGACCCACGAAGAAATGGAATATATGTCTAAAGTTCCATATGCATCAGCAGTTGGAAGCTTAATGTATGCAATGGTCTGCACAAGGCCTGATATTGCACATGCAGTGGGATTTGTAAGCAGGTACATGAACAATCCAGGAAAATAACATTGGATGGTAGTAAAATGGATTCTCAGATATTTGAGAGGTACCACAAATCAAGCATTATGCTTTGGTGGTTCAAACATTGCTCTACAGGGATATGTTGATGCAGATATGGCAGGTGACAGAGATAACAGGAGGAGCACTACAGGATATGTATTTACTGTAGGTGGAACAGCTGTCAGTTGGGTTTTAAAAATCCAAAGTGTTGTTGCACTTTCAACAACAGAAGCCGAGTATGTTGCTGCTACAGAGGCTAGTAAAGAAATGATTTGGTTACAAAGGTTTATGGATGAATTGGGTAAGAAGCATGATATGGGAACACTATACAGTGATAGCCAAAGTGCTATTCATCTTGCAAAGAACTAAGCATTTCATTCCAGGACTAAACACATACATCTCAAGTACCATTTCATACGGTCAGTATTGGAAGATGGAGAGTTGAAGCTGGAAAATATACACACTAGCCAGAATCCTACAGATATGCTAACAAAAGTCGTAACCAAGGAGAAACTAAGAACGTGCTCAGCTTCAATTGGTCTTCAAGGATGATGATGAAGATGAGAAACAACCAGGTCCAAAGAGGAGTCATTGTCCAACAAAGAAAGCAACGGTGGAGTTGCTACAATCAGTCTCCAAGCGGGAGATTGTTGGGTGTGGAGCATGATTATCTTGTTTACTTTGTATCACAGCATTGGACCCCTGTACCTTAAAAGGGGCGGAAACACCGCCCATAATTAATCGCTGCCGTGGGGGGTCTAGCGGGGGCAGCAGCGCTTTTCGGAGCCCCCCCTAGCGGGGGCTTTCGGGGGCAGCACCCTCGAAGCTAAAAACATATGTAAAATTGCCTTGTAAAAGTATAGTAATTTCTAGTCAATCTGGGCCGTTCATTAGGCAAATGATCTGACGGTAGAAATTATGTTTAGATTAGGGTTTTTTTGCCCTAGAAGGGAACCCATCGCTTTTATGAGGGCATTGTATTGTGGCTGTGTATTGCATGTGTATTCTCGGAGCGAGAAACAGAGAGGGAGACTGTGAGAGAGAACAGAGGATATTACAGCGGATCTGCTCTAGGTTTTCTCTCTTCATTTTTGCTGGATAATAGAAAGGAAGGACTGGCTGTTCGGGGTGGATGTAGCCCAAACTGGGTGAACCACGTATATCTGTGTCTCTCTAGTTTTATGTGTTTTGTGTGCTTTTATTTTCTGCATATTTTATGTGTTGCATTGCTCTGTAATATTTAATTTTCTAACATGACTTTCGTTGACTCAAGGAAGAGGAAGAAGTATTGGTGTCTTAGCATTGGAGTGGAAACTAGGTCAAGGGTCTTGGTCTTGGTATCCATCAATTGAAGTCTCTATAAGAAGAAAAAATCATGTGAGTTTTCCTCTCAAGTGGGAGAGGTTTTAGCCGTGGTGAATAGCATACATTATGTGTCTCTTGTCTCTTTATTTTTTATGCATTGGTAATTATTTGATGAAATAAGAACACAATAATAATCTAAAGAGAATAATCTAACCTAGGAAGTAAAAAGCATTCACAAGCATCTATCTCTTAGAGAAATCACCTTATACATGATGCCCTAGATTTTTCAACACTTCCCCTGTATGAAGTTGGACCAAGTGAACCAAACTCCATAATAAAGACCTTTTTTTCCCTAGTTTGGGTCAAAGGGCCAAAGAGTAGCCTTGCATGTTGAGTGAGCCTATTTTTCAAAGCCACAAACAACCATTCCTACATTACAACATAATCAACCTATCATTGAACCATATTAAAATCTACACTAATAATCCACTCCACATTCAGGAAGGAAGAGGCCATCCATTCTCAAAGACAATATCGGGTCCAACCAATGTTAGGCACACACATTAAACAAAATCCTAAAGTTCTCTCCTACATCATTATTATAATCCACACACATATGTTATTCGAATCACAACCATGAGATATAATAAAAATTTGCAAATATGAAGAAATAACAAGCATCACTCCCTTACTTCCTTAACCATGGTTTCTATTCTATAATGGACCATTCCATACATAACACATGCAATTTCAAAGCTCAAATCCAACAAATTTGACCTCCTAAAAGAAGACCACATATGGCTTTACTTTTTGAAGCTCTCCACGAACAACGTACTTGTGTCTTAAGACCATCCTCTCCCTAACATTCCAAAAAAGGGTTTCCCAACATGCTCTACATATTTCCCAATGATATCGTCCTCAGTGTTGGGGTTCCCATGTTTTGGCAAGGTTGGCAATACCAAAATATGAGACAACATCAAACCACTTTTAGACCTCAGGATCTAGCCCTCCTGGGTCCAAAGAGGGATCTCTCTATATGAGCAAAGGTTTTTGTCTTTGAAGCTTAAAGTTAAGATATTAGGCTAGTTATGGGTGCAGAGTCTGTTTGTTTGATTTTTGTTTGGTTGTTGGGAATCAGGAAAGAAGGTCTCAATATAAGACAAGGATGAGCAAAGAGGATTTTAGGAAAAGGAGAGATAATCCAGGGAATATTTAAAACCATTGGGTAATGGAGTCAGGAAAGGATTTGCTTGCTAATCGATATGCAGGCTTTCAGTTGGGCTAGTCATCTAAAGCGTTGGATCTTAAAGATGATAGTGTGGCATGGAAAGACAAAAGAGAAGGTGAAAGTAAGGAAACCTCCAAGGTGACCTTTAGAAATCAAATCTAGGGACAAGACATGCCATTGAACAACCTGTGATCCAAAACCTGAAAGCTAACTCTTCAGACAAGGAAACATTAAAGATTTAGAACACAAAGTTGAAAACCTGAGATCAGAGAGAGACTTTGAACTCTCAATGCTTCGACCTCCAGCTTAAGGGAAATTAGAAAGGCTTAATTAATTGAAAAGGATCCTAGTGAGATAGAGACAAAGTTCTAGACCTCCCAGTGTTCCCAATTCATTCAATTAAATCCTAACAAGAACATCTAAAGTCAGATTTCATTAATTCATACATCAGCTAGCGATATATCCGACCACTACACTGGTTAAATCAATTGAAATCAAACCTCAGATACACATATAGCAGGAAAACATTAAAGGCAGGGAGAGAAGAGAAATAGGGTACCTAACAAGGGTAAATCCTATGCCAAATTTCTGATGCGTGCCAGAAGAAATGTAATGAAATGAAATAAAACACAGAGATAGAAAACATCACCAGCTGCTTTAAATCAGGATCCAAAGAAATGTGCTTGTCATATTAAAAATCATCACCAGTCAAGTACAACATTACCAATAGCCTGATATTCAGTCTGAAAACATCTTCCTCAGCCTATCTTACGACTTTACACAGAGAACATGTTCTAGAGAAAACAGCTTGCAATTCGCAGATAGCCAATCAACAACCTTTACAATGAGTTTCTTCATGAAATTTATAGCTCAAGTGGAGCAGAGAAAGTAGATGGAAAACTAAATGCAGCATTAAAACTCAGAAGAGGAAGAGGGCCGAGGCCTCATTCTGTTTTAAATTGTGGGCATTTAACTCTGGTACTCTTGGATGAAAGAGTGGTCTTCGTCAGGCTTCCATGTACTCTAGGTATGTCTTTGATGTACTTTGTTGTAACACTCTGGTGAATTAAACAAAAAGGTAGAATAATGTTGCTAGGGTCTGCCATATTGTGTAACAAATGGTTCTGATAGCCTAGGACTATTGTCAGGGTTGGAATTTCCTTAGGAACACGGTATAAAATGGAGATAGTATGGGCACTTCGTCCTTTATGGAAAGAACATTCTGCTGATGTGAAAACCTGGTACTATTGTTTCCTATGCGTTGGGCTTCTTTAGGCCTTCTGTATTAATCATGTGGTCTTAAATCCGGTATGCTTGCCTTTTAAACACTGGATTAAGGCTTAAGATCTTCGACAATGTGCCTTAGACCCTTAATCCCTCACTGATACTCTTTTCCACTTCCACATTTGCCTCTGACTGCGAAATCTGTGTTTTAATGGCTCTGGAGAGGTTGACAGAGTTTAACCCTGTCCTTTAATCAAAGTCATGTCGTAGCACCCTCCTAAGCCTTTCTCCATAATTTCAGCCCCTAAAAATGGTCCCTTCGTGTGTTCTCTGTCACTATGACAGAGACTGTGAATCATGGCAGTTTATTGCCGCCTGAAACCCTGCAAAACATGGAAACACGTTATGAAAACCATGCATGGGGAGGATGGATGCAGCAGAGACGATGAGAATGGCCGTGCAAATTGGTAAAATGACGGAATAGTGCAAGATTACGATGGAAAATGTAGCACACAGTGGAATATGGTCATGTTCAAAGTTGGCGGAACGCATAAAATTTAAACATGAAAACTTGACACTTTGACCTTCGAATGAAATATAAGGAGGACGAGTGAACATGTGGCGAAACACGTGGAATGGTGACGTGGCGGGACCCGGTCAATGACAGGGCATGGATTTAGTCTGGACCGTCCGATCTCGGGAGGAGATTGATGGCTAAAAATGCGTCAGGGGGTGATGGACCGTGGGCCAAGGGTTGCGTTTGCCTTGGTTATCGCCCGAGCATCTGGGGGGCGCGAACACCGTCAGATGACTAGCCACAGATCGGACGGTGTACAACAATATCGCACCAGATCTATGGACGAATGTTAACGCGCGATGGAGAGTGGTTTCTGAACAGTGAGCAGAGCCACGCGTCATGCGATGAGTGGATTCGCTCCGAAATGAAAAATACCGCCCACCTCCCAAAGGCAGTGCGATAGATACCGTCGGTTTCTACACAGTGTTTTTGCACGGGGAAAACCGGGGTAGACGAATGTGGACCATTGGATCAGCGGGTTAAATGGTCGTTTGCGATGCGATCGGGTGGGCGAACGGAGTGGGCCACGAGCGTGGCGCTGATCTGCGACGACCGTCCGATCCGTAGAGATCGACGGCTAATAATGCCCCGATAACCAAACGCGCTAAGCACTTTTCGGGCTAGCGCCTGGCTTCGGCGCCCGGGTCACGTGGGGGGAAAAGTTAAGGGGGCTGGCCGAAAGGGGCTAGGCCTGTAATGGGAAGAATGTGGGTTCTTGGCCAATTTTAATGCAATTTGAGGGTAGGAAAGGGTAATGATAGAGGGAATAAGGGGAAAATAGGCCAAACAAGGGGTATGTGTAGGATTTATAGGGGATTTTGGGAGGATTTAGAGGGTAAGAGGGGAATTTTGACAAGGGGGAAAAAGGGTTAAAATGTGGCATTCTGCAGGGATACAATGGGCAAATGAAGGCCTTTTGGAGCACAATTTTCACAATAGGGAGGCTTGGTCACAGCGGTGAAATTTTACCAAGGGCAGTGGGTGCGGGGAGGCTTTCAAGGATGATGTGTTTTCTGGATTAAAATGCATTCCTCGAAGGCTCAGAAACATTTAGCCCCCTGCTTGCTTGTCAAAGAATTTATAGGGGGCTAACACCCAGGAAGGATATTTCCTTCTTAGGAGGAAGGGGAACAACTTTCTTGAAAGAATTCACCTTCAAAACGTGACTCACTACTCTAGTATATTTATCCAAATGGGCATGCAAGGAGCTCCCCTTCCGCTTGTTTCACTTACTTTCCAACCATCATCAACCTCCACGTCCCGTGTTTAATCATACATGCCTACCAAAATGCCAAAATACTACTTTAATTGAGGGAGTTATTGATAACACCTCCAAATAGGGGATTCTAAGCAAGTTGTAGAACAAGACCACCCTTACTCATGGAAGTCTAGTAAACCACAACCAAATCAAAAGGATGTGGTGTGTTGGATAAATAACCACCCTCCTCAACCACTTGTCCATAGAGGTAGCTTCTTCTTCAAATATAGTTATACACAAACCCTTATGTTGCCTTGAAAATAATTATTTCATCCACTTGGAATCAACACCTTACTAAAACATTAGAAAATAAATATACAAAAGGACATAAATCCATCTAAAGAAAAAGGGATTCTAATCACAAGGGATAATGTGTTTGACTCCAATCTTCTAGGTTAAATTTTACTCCATGATTTCACATAGGCCAAAGAACCAATAGCGTTCCAAGCACTACATTCTAAAACATATTTATTTGTTGCTTCTATCTTGAACAAAAGAAAAACATAGTTACGTCTCAACCCATTATAAATGCAAAGAAATCCCTTGCACCGCCCAATTCAACAAGAACGAATTTTTAAATGTATCCTCACCAGACATACAATGACATAATTATATAATTACCCTTGGAGCCCAAATTTTTGTCTCCCTTAATAATACTCCATATTACTAGCTTATAGAAAGCAAAAAAAATTCCTTCATGTATAGAAATAGAATCACAAGGTTTAGATCTAGCTCCCATCAACCTTAAACCCTTAAGCAGAAGCCACGACCTTTTCGATGGGCTCAACACAGTTACTAAACAAAATCCTTGCATCCATTCAGATGCAATTTACAACAACTTCCATAAATTTAGTCCTACTTACAATCTTCAAAATTGGTAACATATCCTTAGAAATATAAACTCCTCCATTAGCCTAGCCTTCCCATGTCACCTAAACCGTTTTAGAATCCAGATATGCACCCAATATGACAACACATTTCATCTTCTAATGAACTGAGGTTGGAAAATTATTTGATGGCAATGATGACTATTCTTACCATGACTTCAATTATGAGTTTGAAACTCACTAAAACTTTGTATTCATTGCATGAACAATATTATACACCAATCAGGTCTGATCACCAAGATCACAAGGAAAAAATTATAAGTGGGACCAATCCCTAGATGAAGTCCTCCTAGCATACGTCTATCCGCTATCATCACTGACATGCACCAATGATTCCTCTTAAGTTATTTGTAAATTGTCATGGATATTCCATTCGGATAGTTCGTCACAACATATATGACTAAATTATTGAAATATTTACTATTAATTTTTTCTTAGATTCCATATTCTTTGAATAGGAAAATTTATGCTTAATTGATTAAATCAACTGAAATATGAGAAATAGAAAACAAAATTAAATGCATACACCATACACAATAGACACAAAAATTTCCCTTATAAAACCCTTATGGGAGAAAACTTAGCTAGAAGGTGAGGTTTCTTTGTTCTCTTTTCTTTGGTATGGAAAATGTGCAAGTACATAGAAGAGGTACTCTCTATGAAGTTTACTAAGTTTCGTGGCCTGTATGGTTGCTATAGAAACTTAATGTAACACCCTCCTCCCACATATACCTAAGTAACCACCCAACAAGGGTAAACATGTGACAAAGAGTTACTATGATATGACTAAACTCCATATGTAACAGTTAAGGAAGTGGAACCGACAAAACATAGACAACCCGGCCTTCTACACTTGCAACAGAACCCCCAGGAGCCATCAATCCCATCCAGGTGACCAACCCCTGAGAAAAAATGACATTTTGTTGGATTAAACCCTATCGCTCCCTTGACATGGGAATGCATGTTATTGGGACCCTCCAGTCGCTCCCACAACAAGGCATGTGTGCGACTGGGTTATTTTCCAAGTAGTTTTGTGCCAACGACTCCGAATTTTGTTCCACATTTTCAGGGCCAGGACCCAGGCCACTGCTTAGAATTCCATGAAACTTCCATAAATGAAAAATAACATCGAAATAATGATGCAAATACAAATACTTGAATAAGGAATTGACTGGACCCCTACTAGCCATGACAAACATTTCATCAAACATGGCACAAATATGCATTCTACAGGGTTAAACAACATATCTGAGCATAGGGGTTTCACACTTATCTAGGAACCATTAAGAAGCAATTATGCCTCATCACAATAACTGCACTACCACCTATTAAGCCATACATTCATTGTACTTTCAATGTTTAACCAAAACATGATGAGAGCCATACCTGATCACTGTCATAAAGATCAGTCATAACCAACATATAAACAACATAAATATAAATGATATAACATCCACATAAACCACATATAAACAAGTATATTTACCCATAGAATACCAAGTAGAATAAGCTCTTAATAATGAGTGCAAAGGCCAACCAGGTTTGGGACTTCCACGTTCCACCCAACCATAGATTGGTTGAACCAAATCTCTCTTCATCCAATCACCCCCATGCCATATTTCAAGCATGAATTTGGGATCTCATAGAAAAAATCCATCAAAATGAAACCAGGGCTTCGAAAGGCCAGACAACCTCAAATATCAACCAATGATTCCACCTCATGGTCAGACACCACTAACCATCACCATATTGGAATTTACCAAGTTTTCCAGGGCTACAGAGCATTTGTTCCAACCAAGGCTCCAGGACTAGTAACTCAACCCATAGTTGTTGTCGGGCTCCAAAGAGTTTATCCAACCAAGGCTCCAAGACTAGTAACTCAACCCACTAAGGGCTCTAGAGCGTTTTTCCAACCAAGGCTCCAGGACTAGTAACTCAACCCAAGTTGTTACAAGGTTGCAGAGCGTTTATCCAACTAAGGCTCTAGGAACTAATAAATCAACCCACATCCAAAGGAACATGAGAACAAACCAAAGTCAAAAGGGAAAAACTCCCACAACACCATGGCTATCCAGGAAATGGCAAGTCTAGGTAAAGCCACTGTCAATCTAGGCAATCCTCCATGCAAATGACATATCATGACCAATAAACCACATGGATATGCCATGCATGCAAAAACTAGTAAGGTAATCATACATGTAACTTGGTACCTACAAGCAAATCCCATTATAGTTGTTTATCCCGATGTCCTCTTGTGATTTCCTGCTCTTCTTTTACCTTCTTGCTACCAATCCCAAGTATGCCACACTCCCCCAAGAGTGTTCCAAGAAAACTCTAAGTATCCAAGAGTATGAGAGAGAGAGAATAGAATGAGAGTTCCAAAATTGAATTAACAAAAGTATGTGAACTGATCCTCGTAAGTTTTTTTTATTAGTGAGGTCTCTAATCTCTTAAATTTTCCATTATTTTCCTTCATCTCCTCGCATGTAACCTCTCACCTTTCACATTCATTTTCTCCTAATTTCCATTATTTTCATAACTAAATGCCAATAAATGCCACTTTGCCTTTCCAAATCCTTAGCTATTGCCTTTGTCAATTTCCATAACCATAATAAACCAAATGGAAACCCACACTAGGATGTTTTTCCCAACATTCTACTTGGAATATGTGTCTCGTGACCATGGTTATTGTTTTTCCTTCTTTAACTTTATTACATGATGTTATAACCCGGGGTTGTTACATCCCCCTCCCCCTTAGGGGAACCCTATCCTCGGTGTTCAATGACACCTATAACCAACAAGACTATTGATAGCAAGACATGCTACCCATGGAGCTTTATAACTTAGCTCGTTTCTATATTTACAATGATCAACCTGCTGAGAAGCAACCACCATGAAAACATAACAACATAACGACCATAATGACATAACACCCATACCGCTTATTGGAGTTTTATAACACGTCTCATGGCAGTATTTACATCCATATACATATGTACATATACCAAAACATCATACCAAAGCATGTATCAAAAACATATACTAAAAAATTTGTCTAAACAACAAATAAAGAAGGATAGATAGCTTGCATCTGACCCACCATCTCCCATGTAGCTTCATCGGGCCCAAAGTTCTTCCACTGCACTTTAACTTGCTTGATTCCAGAGCATGAGCATCTTTCTCTGCAAAATACACTACAATTCTGGTTGGAATTCTCCTTTTGGCTCCACCTGCAATACAGACCACTCAATCACATGATCAACATCTTTGACATATTTCTTAAGTAATAACACATGGAAAACATCATGGAATTTCATTGTCAAAGGTAGTGCAATTCGATAAGCTACTGGTCCAATCCTTTCAAGAATATTGAAATGTCCACAATATCGAGGTGTCAGGTTGGCACATTATCCAATCAACAAGGAGCTCTCCTTAGGCTTGATGGGTAAGTAGACTCGTTCCCCAACATGAAACTCGTTAAACAACTTGTTCCGATCTACATAAATTTTCTGCCTATCTCGTGTTACCTTTAGATTCTTCTTTTTTACCTACATTTCCTGTTCCATCTCTGCCAGCATATATGGTCCTATCAACACCCTATTGACTGGATCACTCCAACTAATTGGAGTATTACAACGCCACCCATAGAGTTCCTCAAACATACTCATCCTTAGTGACTCCTGGAAAACAAGTGCACAATATATGCTAGAAGCCTCTTTTATTAATTTAGTTTATTGGTGTGATGATTGGATTTGTAGAGATTACTTCTAAGGATGTTTTTTCTTATGTTCCTAATGAAATTGATAAATTTAAATTACAACTAAGTTCTAAAAATCAACATGCTTTCTACTCTGTTAGTGTCGGTATCTTCATCCCTCCGTCAGTGATCAAAATCTCTTGTTGCATTGCATATTAGGTGTCTCACTCAGTCAGTTGAATTCCATTAGGATCATGAATCATTTGACGGTAGTGGCTTGTTGTACATTTTCCCTCATGTCGGTTACCTGCTGGCCCATTTCCATTCATCAAGATCATCTGCAGTCACTTCTTGTCTTTAAATTTGTAAGAGTCATTTCTAGGGTTTCATCAAAAAGATCTTCAAAATGTCCAATAACAGTCAGCAAGTGCATGAGGAGGTTGAATAAAGTTCAAATACCAATAAATCCTATCATCATATGCTCAGAAATGTATTTTTCCTCAAAACCCTTTTTTGAGGAAAAACATAGTATTTTAGGTTTTTACTGTATAAATTGATGTAATTTCAGTTCTCTCATATGTAAATAACTTCAATGGAAACCCCGGTCACCTTGCCAGGCTTCAGCAGCTCCATCCCCTGCAAGGCAAACAAAAATCAAGTCATTCAGTTCATCGAAGGCACAAATAAGGTAAACTGCCAAAAAAACAGAGTTGAAAAAAGCTTATTTGCATTCATAAGAGAAAGATTGAACAAGAGAAAGTCGTGTTGGAAAAAAGGAGCAAGTTTGAATGAAAAATGGGCAAAATTAAAGTGCGTGGCGCATTGGGTGAGAGGCGCGGTGCATTGGAGCGCCCTCCATAGTGTAAAAAATACACTGGCGCGACGCATATGACAGGCGTGGCGCATTGGGTTTGTGGCGCGGCGCATAGAGTTGCAAGCTCGTTTTCACCTATAAACTTTCTCAAATTTCCAAATTCGCTCAATCTTATGGTGTGAAAGTAAGTCAAGCCTTTTTCCATTGCTAGTGAAAGAATTTTTCTTAAAGCCTAGGATTTTTATTTGTGTTTTTGCTACCAAGTTCTCTCCCTCACTCTCTCACTCCTCCATTTATTTTCCAGTTTCATCCACTCATTCCATATTCCCATATTCCTAAAAATCATTCACGCCTATCCCCCAATTCCCATTATACCAAACCCTAATTTCTATCTCATAGCCTAAAACCTGTCTCTAAAACCCTTCCATTCCCAAAAAACTTGTCCATATTATTCTCAAAACCCCTCATACCCTTTCCCTCCACAATCCCTCATACATTCTTACCCTTGGTGGCAGAAAATTAAAAACACCATAAACATCTTCATACTCATCAATAAAACTCACACATTAGCAAACATTGGAAAAGAGGCTGGAGAAGGCCAACAATGAGAAGAACATGTTGAGGCATATGGCCAAACATTACTGGGCGAGAAGCCATATGTGTAAAGCAAGAATCAGGATCTTGAAGGCCAAGTTGAGGAAGGCATCGAAGAGGCAAAAAAAGCATGATAGACTTCATATCTTGGCTGAGGCTTCCTTGGCCCAGCATAGCACTTAATGGAGGACTTTCAGCCCAAATTTCAAAAAAATTTGGACACTTTTTGCAAATTTTGAATTTTTGGCTTAAAAACAGATTTTTTCTGCTCTATGCGCCGCGCCACCTGACGCGCACTTTTGATAGGGGACTCTTTTTGATGCAAACTCAGCATTTTTGGATTTTTCATGGAAAAATATGCATGCCTACCTATGGCCAAGAAATTTTGACAGGTTTTGGGCTTCCAGAAGGGTCAAAAACACCCCAAAAATGACCTTTCTGCCCCTTTTTTGACGCACAGGAAGCAGTCTTGGGAGAACTCAATTTTGGAGGGGCAAATGGAAGCCAAATAAAAAATTCCATTTGTGTTGGAAACTATATAGGCATACCTTTCCAACAAGCCCACTTGGAGCAAATTTGGACACCGGGAAGGCCTCCAAAATCAGCTGCAAACAGGCGCGACGCATAGGGAAATCATGCGGGCGCATTGGAGGATTTTGCTCATTTTTGACCCAGAAACTCTGTTTTTCGCCTAGTTTTTTACAGTTTGACTTTCTTACTTCTAAATTTCAAACTCATGATGTAATTTAATGTAATTTGATGGATCTTGATGTAATTTTGCTAAATTTTCGCTCATAGAGGTAGATTCATCCATCAAAAGGTAATTTGCAACTGAATGAATCAGTTTCCTAGTTTTTAGAGGCAAGCTGTTCCACTGCCTACTTTCTAGTTCTCAGTTTAGATTTTGTTGGAAAAGCTCCTAAACTTATGAGCTCGACCCCTAGAGGCTAGGATGAGTTTTTGGTTGCTTATATCTTGTAATTTTTCAGTCATTAGCACAGGTTGGACTTTTGGGAATGCTTTGAGCATCATTGTACATTCATCTCTGCAGTTTGGCAAAGGAATAGACCCGGGTTTGCAACACTCTTTGGGATTCATGTGGCATTATGCCTTGGTAGTGTGTTTCTCTCTGTAAATGTAAGTCTACTGGTGTTTTATGTATACCATTTTCTCTCTTATTTCTTCTTAACTTAAACAAACAAGGATAAAGGTAGAATTCATTAAGATTTGCAGTGCTCTACCTAGGGTTTGTTTAATTTTCTATGTTTTCAGCTGCTTGGAGAGGATCCTTGAAGGTTTCTTGCCCTCTTCAACTCTTCACCTTTCTCAACTCTCCATTTCCTTCAAATTGAAAGTGTCAAATCAATTGCCTACCTTGCCCCATTCAGATCTCTACAAAACTGAGCCTCATTCCCCAGACCTAAAATCTGCCTTTCCCTTTGATCCAACAAAACACCATTAAAATCAAATCAAACTCTTTTGCATATATACCTAGCCTAAAATCAGTATTCATTCAGGTCATCTCAAACCTCATTGATCATTTTTTGCGAGATTGACAAGGAGAGAGCCCTCTCCCGATCTGGTAGGGCTAGCTACTAGGTTAAGCGTGGTTTGATGTTACCCTAGACTCTGCCTTCCTCAACCTGAGGTAGATTTAGGCCATAACATACTCTGTAAAAACTAAAACAAAATTTCTCTATCTTATGAAGAAATCTTAACTAATTTATTTGTTAGTCTCTAAAAATTCTTATTCTCTAACAGTCTTATGCATGAAGATAAAATCGAATTCTAGAAAAGTGAATTTATATATTTTTATGTTTTTGAAATGAAATGTTATGGCAATGAAACTTGTAGAGAAATCACTATAGCTCTTGAAAAGAAATCACTTATGAACGAAAAAGAACGCACTCGTATGCTGAAAGGAAATCACTCAATCACTACTGTTTTGAAAAGAAATCACTCATGCTCTTGAAATAAACCACTCATGAACTTGTAAAACTACTCTAAAATAATTCATTGTTGCTATAGAATTAAAAATATGAATCCTCTACAATTTGACAATTCGAAGGGGAAAATGGATGAATTTACATCAAATGATAAAAGAAGACTTTATGAAAGCATCTACATCAAATAATAAAATGGAATTCTGGAAACAACTATAGCAAATGACAAATTGGAATTATGAAAATAACTACGGCAAATGACAAATTGGAATTCTGAAAACAACTATGGAAAATGACAAATTGGAATTCTGAAAACAACTATGACAAATGACAAATTGGAACAACATATGACAAATTGGAATTTTGAAAACAACTACAACAAATGACAAATTGGAATTATGAAAACAACTACATAAAATGCAGAACCTTCACTATTTGCAAGGGTCCCCCACAAAAAAGCAGTTTATATTTACTCCAACAGTTAGATGTGCATCAAGTCTTCAAGGTACTTCTTCATTACAAAAGGATGAAAAACAGAGTCGTAAAACTTCACAATATGCTATTCAAATTTAATAGAAAGAATACCTCCTGCGCTGGCGTTCGAAGCCCTGTCTGCGTGCATCAGTATACCTAGCAGAAGCCCACAGTCATGGCCGCAGGAGGGGGTTCTGAACCCCTTCCTGCACCTCTTGAAGTCTCAGTGTTCAGAAAATTAATAGCAGGAGGCAACAAACACCCCCTTCCCGACTTGCTGCAGAAGTTTGTTAAAAAATTGGACAACATCCCAACGGTGGAGCTCCCAGTCGAGGAAACCTGTAGTTCAGCCTTGAATTTCGTTGAAAGATGTCTCATAGGGCATTTTACTGGTCTCTAGCCATCTCCAAAAGCTTTGGAGGATTGGGTGCAGAGAAACTTGACACCTCTTGTCTCGGAAGGCATCAAAGGCCACTTCGTTGGAAAAGGATTCTTCATTTTTGTGTTTGAGATTGCGGAAGACAAAAGCCTCATATTCATAAATGGGCCATATTTCATGGGGCCTCAAGGGCTATATTTAAACAAATGGACACCCGATTTCAACCCTGCCCAAGACATAACTTCAGCTGTCCCAGTGTGGGTGCGCCTCTCCCACTTCCCTCTGCACTGCTGGAACCAGAAGTCTCTCCGAACCATCGAAAACTCCCTTGGAAGATATATAGATCAAGCAATAAGAAAAGACCAATACTCCTGTGCACGCATCTGCGTAGAAGTAGACTTGGAAGTAGGTTTGCCGGAAGCCATAAAGCTAATAGTAGCAGATTGGACCCATATCTAGGAGTTGGATTACGAACAAATCCCGTTCAAATGCAAGCATTGTCATGGCTACGACCATTTTGCAAGGCATTGCAAAAAGAAGGCTGAAGAAGAAAGCGAGAACTCAAAAGAAGTGCAATGGACCATAGTACATGTTACACCATTTTTTGGTCATCTAACCTATTATCATTAGATGGACCCAAGTACACCATGTAAGACCAGTTTTACCCTAAGTAAAACTGCTTTCACTATGTTAAAACAGGAAACCCCAAAAGGAGATATTAAACAAACCCATATTTGTTTGATTTCCTCATGGAATAATTAATTAAACCATAATTTAATTATTATTCCCAGTCATGTTTAAATCAAAATAAAAGAAATTAATTAGATAAACCTTTATTTATCTTATTATTTTCTAGGAATAATCATTTAAACCTTTTTTAGATGATATTCCTTGTTAAATATGACCAAATCACCCATAAATAATTAAATAAATCATTATTTATTTGATTATCCTCTAACCTCTTCCTTAAAAAGATAAATAAATCATTTATTTATTTATTTTTGACAAATTAAGGGATTTGACCCAAGTCAAATACCTTTTCCCTCCAACAAATATAATAAAATATTCCATAAAAAGTGGATCTAGATCTGGTTAACCCATGCACCAAGGTCTAGAATGACCCAATATTTTGTTATAAATAGGAGGGTTTTTCCTACCATTCTTCACCTTTTGTTGCCTATTAGATCACTCTGGATCTATACACTTGGTCACCATTTTCTGCCATTTTGCTCCCTTTGAGCTCTACTTTTTGCATTGGGTTTTCTACATCAACTAGAGAGAGGAAGCTTAGATCTGAAGTGCTAAGGACTACAAAGAACCCATCCCATTGAGGAGAGCTGGATACACCTTCTTGTTTTCCTCCCAGGTGCCCTGTAATATAAAAATTCTTTCAAAGAATTGTGTTCTTGTCTTGTCTGTTGGTTGCATGGAGCAAACCCTTTATTTTACTGCTTAATGTCTTTCCATACATAGATCTGGTGTTTTGCAGCTATTTTCTTGTCTAACTAATCGCAGATCTGAAGATATTGGCAGCCACTTTTGTTGTTAGGGCTATTAGTTATGCGTAGCTAAAGTGGTCCTTTTTCATACATTTCGAAAAAAGATTCATACTAACAGTACAGAAAGCAGGCCCATCAAAATCTAAAAGAAAAGGAGCAACAAAAGGGAGTAAAGCCCCACCACTAGGGTAGGCAATCAGGGTAGGGAGCTCCACCCCCTCATTGGCAGCAACTAATCCTATCGTAGAGGATAATATCTTAGCACACCCATTAGAAACAATCATGAACAACAAGGAACAACACATTCCCCCCTCCTTAGATAAAGACAAAGAAGAAGCAGTACTCCTTGGAGCTACCCCTGACATCTCCTCCTCTCCCTCATATGCATATATAACCATAAATAAGTCAATGGACTCCCCCTACTCTCGAAGAATGAGACCTTCGAGAGGCTCTTGAAAAAATCCGGAAGAAAATCCCATAAAGAAGCGAGGGAGGAAGAGGCGAAAATGAAAAAAACAAAAGGAAGTCGGCCCACAACCGAGATGTCCATTGGGAGGAACACCAGAACAAGGCCTCCAAAGGGAGGAGCTCCAAACCCCTCTATTAGTAAATAATGCATTTAGTCTCTTGGAATTGCAGTGGGTTGGGTAACCCATCAAAAGCTGAAGCCGTCAAAGATCTACTGAAAATGGAACCCTCATAAATCCTCTTGCTCCAAGAGACTAAAATTGCAGAGGACACCCTCCTCGACATCAACAAGAAGAAATGGCAGAAGAATGCAGGAAAGGCAGTAAGCTAAAGGGGCTCCTCTGGAGGAATTGCTACCCTATGGAAGGAGGACCAATTTCAGTTGGAAAATTCCTTCGAGACCCAACACTGGATATTTACCGAGATTAGGCATTGCATAAGTAAGTTAACCTTTGTTATTTTAAATATTTACGTTCTTGTGCTTTGTGCTGAGAAGAGAGAATGTTGGCAAAATCTCTATGCCTTTTTATATCTCCACTCTCCCAATAATATCATTATAGCCGGAGATTTAAACATAGTGTTGGATTCAAAAGAAAAGGGAGGAGGTAGCATTAGTCGATACCAAATGCTCCCTTTGGTGGAAGACCTTGTTCATCAATGGGACCTCATCGATTTCAAACCTAGGATAGGTCTCTACACATGGTCCAAAAACAGGTTTGGGGAGGAAAATATTTCTACCAGACTAGATAGGTTCCTTGTCCAAATTTCAAGGATGTTGGAAAAGAGAATCATCTCCTCCAAAATCCTCCCGAAGCTGACCTCAGACCATAAACCTATTCTTCTAAAGTTTAAAGAGGAATAAAACTTGGGACCGATTCCTTTTAGGTTTAGTCTTCTCTGGAGTGATAGATAAGGATTCAAAGACATTGTTTGCATGGCATGGTCCACTTCAGTCACTGGTTCCCCAAGCTATGTATGGGAGCAGAAGTTAAAGGCCACAAGGAAAGCTTTGAAAGAATGGATAAAAAAGCATACTAACACCCCAAATAGTCAGAGAAAGGAAGCATTCCAATTGTTGGAGGACCTACAAATGGAATTGGAAATAAAAGACATCACCTCTGCGGAGCTTGCAAATGAACAAACAACCCAAATCCACTCCTACCACTCCTTCCGCATTGAAGAGGAATTCTGGAGAATTAAGTCTCGCAGCCTATAGTTGAAATCAGGAGATAAAAAATACTTCCTACTTCCACCGTCAATTCAGAGCTTGCCACTCCCGTAAACATATTTCGGAAATTACAACCATTGATAGGGTGGTCTACAAATATTTTCAACAAATCAAAGTTGCTGCTGTCTCTCACTTCCAGAACCTTTACAGAAAAGGGTGAGAAGGTAGCAGAGAGGACATTTTGGAATTCCTCTCCCACATCCCCTCTCTGGTTAATAAAGAGGACAAATCAGCCCTCACAAAGCCCTTCATCGATGATGAAGTATGTAATGTTATATGGTCTATGGAACCAAATAAGGCTGCCGGTCCTGACGGGTTCTCAATCCAATTCTACAGGATTTGCTGGGACATCATCAAAGTGGATTTGTTGAGAATGATAAAAGGGTGTATGGAAAAAGCCAAGGTGGGGGGAGGCACTAACTCCACCTTCCTAGCACTAATTCTGAAATAAGTGAATCATGACACCGTTGGCAGATTCAGGCCTATCTCACTCTGTAATGCCTCGTACAAAATCATAGCCAAGCTCCTCGCCAACAGAATCAAACCGCTCCTCAGAAATCTCATCTCTAGCTCTCAAGGAGGGTTTGTCAAAGGTAGACATATTCTGGACAATGTCATCTAGGTGCAAGAAATTATGCATTCAAGCAACCAAAGTAAGGAGAAAGGAATGTTGATCAAACTAGACATGGCAAACGCATTCGACAGGGTTAACATGTCCTTCCTCTATAGGGTCCTCCTCTCCTTTGGATTCTCCCCTGAATTTTTTCAACCTGATCAAATCTTGTACAAACAAACCTTGGATTGCTCCGCTTGTCAATGGGTGACCAACCAACTACTTCCAAGCCATGAGGGGACTAAGGAAAGGCTGCCCTCTCTCCCCTTTCCTGTATATCCTAATGGCAGACTCTCTGAGCAAGATATTGTTAATAGATAAATTTACAAGGTCTTATCCTGGTCTAAGGATCGTAAACGGGGTGGAGCCCATCAACCACACATTTTTCGCCGATGATTCATTGTTGTTGGGAGGAGTCACCCGTAGGATCGCTAACTCATTTAAAGCCACACTTCAAAGATTTTGCAATGCCTTTGACACTCTAATAAATCACAACAAGAGTGTTGTGTATGGATGGAATGCATAGGAGCACGAAATTCAGAGAATTGTGCAAATCATGTGCTTTGCAGGCTATGCTTGTTGGGACAAAATCAAATACCTGGGGCTGCCTCTAACTCTCAAAATCAACAAGAGATCTTTATGGGTTGAAGTAATCAGTAAAATCAAAGCTAAAATCGAATTCTAGGGAGTCCATTAGCTCACGAATGGTGGAAAACTCATCCTCATAAAATTTGTGCTCTCTGCCTTACCCATATACCAATCCTCATTCCTGCTGGTGCCCAAGTCAATCACCGACTAGATCTCCAAACTTATCCATGATTTTCTATGGCAAGGTGGTAAAGGAAACCAGAAGAAATATCACTTGTTTAACTGGGACACAACAAAATGATCAATTCGTGAAGGTGGCCTACAAATCAGAGACCCTGCCCATGCAAATATGTCACTTGGCTATAAAATCCTATGAAAATTACATGCTGAGCCTAACCATCCGATAAGTCAGATCCTCAGAATTAATATGTAAAAGGCACATCCCTCAGGAATTTGCAGGTAAACAACAACATGAAAATCTCGCTGATATGGAACCTTTGCAGGAGAGGAATCAAATTATTCCAAAAACATCTATATCGCATCCTTGGGAATGGAAAGAAAAGCAAGTTATGGAAAGAAAGTATAATGGGTCACTCGCCCCTGTCCAGCTCTGAAGCACTAAATGAGATCTTGGATTGGTTGTCACAACACGGTATTCACAGACTAGAAGACATTTATGAGTTGGATGAGCCTGATAATTGGAAATCTTGGGCCTTCCCCTCTGGAGAATCTGCAACAACAACAAAATACACTCATAACAAAGTTAATAGATGCTGCCCCGGTCCACAAGCTAGCTTCTGACTCTTGGGGCTGGGGGTACCTTTGGAACCTACACAGCTGCGCAAGGCTATCTTCTTCTTCAATCACAGTGAGAGATGAATCATCTGGTAAGCTTTTGGAGACTGGTGTGGGATCCTATAGGCCTCCCCAAAATTAATTTTTTTTTTGCGTCCTTATGCATAAAAAGATCTTGACTGGGGAAAATATGTTAAAAAGAAGCATAACAAGCCTTCATAGGTGCGATCTCTATAGGAACGCTCTTGAAACCTCAGATCATATTTTTATGGACTGCTCCTTCACCAAAGAAGTGTGGAGCTTAACCCTTCAAGGACTCAATGTCTCAGCTCCTTCTCAAATATCTGTGGTGGAATTATTTTCGACATGGAAGGAGCGCTACCCTCAGCACATATCTAGTAAGGCTCTTTGGTTTTGTGTTTGGCACACCATTGCCAAGTATGTTTGCTGGAAAATATGGCTAGCCATAAATGATCAGATCTTCAATAACACTTCTTGGCCTCCCCCATCGGTTGCTTCCAAAGCCAAAGCCCTTCTCTTTGAAACCATGAGCAACCAATCCCATAAATCATATAGCTCTCTCCTCCAAGAAGAAAATAAATGGATGGGGAATTTTGTTTTCCGAGACATATATCAAACCACAACTAGACCCCAATCCAATCCAGGATGGCGTTTAAGGGACTCAGATGAAATATTTCAAGTTTGGTGGATGAAGCAGGGTAAAGAAACGATCTTCTTCGATGGAGCCTCCAAAGGAAATCCCAAGACAACAGGAGCTGGAGGTGTTCTTTACTCTCTGGACGGTACAAGAAATGATAGTTTTAGCTAGGGCCTCGGGCATCGAACAAATAACCAAGCAAAAATTATCGGCTTGTTAAAATATTTCCAAATTGCATGAGAGAAAGGCATTAAAGACTTCCAAGCCTTTGGAGACTCCAAAATATTGATAAAAAAGTTACACTCAAAAGATTAATTCAAAGATGCAATCCCAAACAAGATCCTTTGAAGACTGAGATTCATCTTGCTTGACTTCTCCTATTTCCAATTCTTCCACATGCTCAGAAGATCGAACAAAGAAGCTGATCACAATGCAAACAAAGGCTACCTTCTCCCTCAAGGTGATCTTAGCATAAATGACGGAAACCCTTCACAAATATGCATTCCTTGAGATGATGAGCATCATGTAACGGAAAGTTGGATAGTTCTCTTGTATCAGTGGTTGATTTGGCCTCGGCCCAACCAAATTTCTTATAAATAAAAAATAACCATTTCAGTTAAAAAAAAAAAAAAAAAAAAAAAAAAACTTCACAATATGCTTCAGAAAATTAACCTCTCGCCTTTGTTTCAATGGAGTGTTTATATTGGGGTTGCAATATAACTTCATGGAGATTCATATGGCTAAATATCATAACTAAATGGACACCTATTTTCCACGAATTTGATGAAGCACAGTCCATTCCAGCCTCTGTTTGCTTGACTGGGAGTTTATTGACACATGGGCGCAATGTTTCCTCACGCAACTGCAAAATAGGGCTCCAAAGAACCTGAAATATCTCCCAAATGGTAAAAAATTCGGGAATATTACTCACAATCAAATTTAATTGTGCCCGTTCTGAACAAACCCATGTTTTTGTTTTGCGAGATTCACTTTAGTTTGCTCAGAAAACGCGTTTGAAGTTGACTGGTCAAAACTACTACGATTTTCCCTTGATCTTTTCCTGGAGGTCCACATGTGTGAGATGGGTGGAATTTGACCAACAAAAATCCATATTGGAGCTTCTAGAAACAATGTCCATGTGTTGGACTTCATTCTAGAGTGGTGCTACTACCTCAACCATGGAGACAACTGCGGAAATTGTAGAAACTTGAACTGTCAAACTATTATTAGTAAAACCATGCATAATTATCTTTAATTCATTAAAAGTAATAGAAATAATAATAAACCATTTAAATATGTATGTGGGAATTTGGTGCATTTATGAAGAAATATGGTTAAAAATGATGACAATGGGTGAATGGAATGATGCAAAAATTTATGGTTTCATCAAAAAAGATTATGAAAAATTGGAGGCTCAACACCCATTGTTGTAAGAAAACTCTACCAATGGAAGATACTCTTCCCACTTTCATTGTTGATGCATCAGATACATCCTCAACATGTCCTCCAATATCTTCTGACCCTCTTTGTCTGTCCATTTGACTGTGGATGATAAGATGTGTTGAAGGCCAAATCTATGCCCAAACCTTCAATTAACTATTTCCAAAATCTAGAAGTAAACTTAACATCCCTTTCTAGCATAATATTATTTGGAACACCATGCAATCTCACCACATCTCTGATGAATACTTGTGCCACATCATTAGCTGAATAAGTAGACTTCACTTGAAGGAAGTGCGTTACCTTAGTCAATCTGTCAGCCACAACCATAATGGAATCGTGTTGTCTATATGTCCTCAGAAAACTTGTGATGAAATCCATATAAATGACCTCCCACTTCCACTTTGGAATTAGAATAGGCTCTAGTATTCCATTTGGATGCTTACACTTTTCCTTTACCTGTTGATAGTCCTAGCATCTAGCCACAAACTCTACCACATCCTTTTTCAAATTCAGCCAATAATAAAACTTCTTCACTATGGTCATTGTATTTTGATATCCTGGGTGACTTGAATACAATTTGGCATGGAATTCCCTCAAGTTAAGCTTCTTGAGATCATTGTTATCTTGTACATAGATCATATCCCTAAATCTAAACAATCCATCTATTGTAAGATGATAGTCCACATCCTGTGCACCTATACCTGTACAATTACATGTACTTGTACTTGTACTAGTATCTGTACCAATACTTGTACATGTACCTATATCTATACGAATACCTGTGCCTGTATTCTGTTGTAACTTGTGCATGAGCTCCATGTACCTGTTATCCTGCTGACCTACCTATAAGATCTAAGCCTGTAAATTTGTCCCATAAGAACTCATAGCTACTATATGATTCACCTGCATCCGCCTGCTAAGAGCATCTACAACCCAATTCTCTTTACCTTTAATGTACCTGATCTCAAAGTAAGACTCACTAATCATGCCCAACCATCTAGCTTGTCTGGAATTCAGATTTAGCTGGTCGAACAAATATCTCAACCCACTGTGATCACTCATCAGTACAAACCTCTTGCCAAGAAGATAGTGCCTCCACATCTTCAATGCATGGATGATCTCTGCCAACTCAATATCCTGTGTCAGATAGTTCTGCTCTTGCTCATTTAATTTCCATGACTCATAGCATACTACCTGCCCCTTCCTGCATAAGAACTCCACTAAGTCCTCTCTTGCAAGCATTTGTGCATAACACAAACTCTTTTTTAGGATCTACAATATTTAGCACTGGATCATGTGTCAACAATTGTTTCAACTGTTCAAAACTCATTGCACATTCCTCCGTCCATTCAAACTTCTTAAATTTCCTTTGCAATGACGTAATAGGATAATAAATCTATGAGAAGTTCCTGATGAACCTCCTGTAATAACCTGCTAACCCCATAAAGGACCTTAACTCATCCACATTCCTAGGATCTTTCCACTCCATGATAGCCCTTATATTTTATGGATCTATTGCTATGGCTTCCTTGGATACAACATGTCCTAAGTAATGTACCTTTGTCTGAAAGAAACTACATTTACTAAGCTTAGTATACAACTGATGTTATCTTAGCAATCTCAATATTGTTGCTAAATGCTCGACATGTTCTTCCTCATTCTTATAATATATCAATATTCCATCAATGAATACGATAAAAAACTTGTAATAAATAAGGATGCAACACACTATTCATAAAGCACATAAAAGTAGTCGTAGCATTATTCAAACCATATAGAACTACAACAAACTCATAATTCCCATAACTGGTATGAAAGTTGTCTTATATATTTCCTCTTCCTTGATGCATACTTGATGATATCCAGATCTTAAATCGATCTTTGAGAACACGACTGCTCCCTTTAACCGATTGAATAAATCATCAATACTCGGCAATGGATACTTGTTCTTGATAGTCACCTTGTTCAACTATCTGTAATCGATTCACAACCTGAGAGTACCATCCTCTTCTTCACAAATAATACCGGTGCGCCTCAAGGTGATACAATTGGTCTAATGTACCCCTTGTCAAGCATTTCCTTTAATTGCAACTCCAACTCCACCAACTCTGGAGTGCTCATCCTATATGGTGCTTTTGATCTTGGTGCTACCCCTGGTACCAATTCAATA
Organism: Pinus albicaulis; assembly: GCA_034641835.2. NCBI lineage: Eukaryota > Viridiplantae > Streptophyta > Pinopsida > Pinales > Pinaceae > Pinus > Pinus albicaulis. The sequence continues at coordinate 1,325,674,768 of CM076583.1, forward strand.
GAAAAGTCCACTTCTATGTGAGGTGGTAACTTCAAAATATCTACAGGAAACACATCCTAAAATTGTTGTAAACCGGGTACCTTCTCAATATCCATGCATCCTCATCCTCCTCACCTTTATCACTAGAAATGTGCACTACAAATAACACACACCCTTTTATGCGATTGCGCTCTGCCTACATGGATGTCACCATTCTAACTGATGTTGCTTTCTTCTTACCCTGCAAGACTCTCTGTACTCCATTGTCATCCAAGCACTCAATAGCTTTTTCATAACAATCCACTTTGGTCATGTGAAGATACAACCAGTCCATACCCAAAATCATGTTATATGAACCCAACGACAATACATTCAAATGTGTTGATGTAGACATACCATTCAACTCAAATGCACAAGATCTTACCCAATGATGAACTAGCTCCTTTGTACCTATAGCCAACTGCACTAACGAAGACTCTGCATGCAATTATTTATTCAAACCACACTTATCCACCAGGTCATGATTAACATAACTATAATTAGATCCAGAGTCAATCAAAATAGAAACAACTTGATCACAAAGCTTACCGTCCATCTCAATAATAGACACCTATTGATCTGCCTACCTGTTATTGTAGAAATTATATAACTAATGCATTATACATCCAATATTCTCCTGATCACACACTATTTGACTTCATGCATAATACAAAATCTCTTCTACTATTGATCATTAATTGTGGGAATTAAATCAATTGCATGCACACATTGAAACCATAAAAATTCACACACATATGAACACGGTGTTTAACGAGAAAGCCTGAACCTAGAAAACCCAACTATCTGTATATAATATATGTCATAGAGATCATGTAACAATCCTCATACAGAGATGATCATATCAAGCTCTCAGTACAATACAATCGCTACACACTAATGAGGCCCGATCTTGCAAATGCTATCTTGATCTTTTACCTGTCACCTTGTATCTCACAAGTCATGAATATTGTGGACATTTCAGATTGTGTGAACAAGACTGCATAATCTCTCCCAATGGCATCTCCAACTGTGTGTATTTACCAAATCATGTAACCTATGAAATCTGACAGTAGTCAACTTTGCTCTTTCTTTCTTCATGGTCACTCCAACTTTGGCTTCTCCTTCTTGTAGTTAAGCGATGTATTTTAAAATTTGATTATTAAGACTGTCATTATTGAATTAAATTAATAATTAATTCACACCACTCTCCTAATCATGATTAATTTAAGACTAGATATTCAACTCATTGTGTCTATTTGAGTTAAGCGAACACAACTCCACCAACTACCTCATTAACTCCACAAACTAAATAAGGTTCTAATGAGAAAGTCTCCATGCAATAGCTCACTTATGTATAGGGAATAGCGTAATTCATACATCATCTCCATAATGTTTGCTCTGTTGATGCTCCGAAATAAGATAATGTTTATAGTCCAAATATTGTTAAGAGCTAATAATATTCGACATATCTATTTTTAGACTGGCAATCTAAAAATAGATTCCGCCCAATATGTCTAAAAATAGAAGTCCATCTATTTTTCCAACTTGACCAACCACCCACAAATAGCATCCTGCAACTCATAGAATATGATCGACATGTCTAAAAATAGACATAGTCTAAAAATAGACTTGCGCCAAAAATAGCCTGTGGGCCCACTTAGTGAAGGAGACTCTTTTCACTAAGCTCATCATCTTGTTGCAATCTCAATAGTTATCCAACGTTGCATAAATCTTAGGAACACTTTTTCCAACATCCCCAACAGTATGCACCTTTTGGGAATTGTAAATTTGTTGTCTACCTCCATTATGTTATGGACAATCTCTCTGAAGATGATCTTTGCCACAAGTCCAACACCGTACAGGATTCCTATCATCACCCTTGTGCTGCTTAGACCAAAATTCCTGTCCTTTTTTAGAGGCATTGAACTTCTTTTGCGGCGCTGCATTCTCTTTATTACTTGTTTCCCGAGGCCCTGTTAATTTCTTGTCCCATTTTCCTTTATTCTTATTATTACCTTTCTAGTCTAGTTTAGTCTCTGATCTGCGCTTTGATTGCTCGTAATAATTCTTTAGCTTCTATATGGCCTCATCCAATGATATAGGATCATCAAACTCAATCCTATCCTTAAATGTTATTGGAAACCCACTGATGAACCTCTGAATATTATCCTTCTCCTCCTTGAGGTAAGGCACATACCTCAGTAAATACAAGAAACTACTAGTGTACTCCTCATTAGTAATAGGTCCCATCTTTAGCTCATATAACTCTTTTTACTTTTCGTCATAATATATATTCAATAGATAGTTTTTCCTGGATAGTCTCTTGAATTCACTCCAAGTTAACTCCTCCTCATAAATATATCTGACGTTCTTTACATCTTCCCACCATATATTTGCTTTACCTTTAAGACTGAAAGTAGTTATTCTGGCCTTCATATCTTCTGAATAATCATGTAACCTGAAGAACTTATTCATTCCAAGCAACCATGCTTCTGCATCTTGTGATTTCTTCATTTCCCCATCAAATGTAAGTGTCTTTTCTTTCTTGAACTCATTCGGAAAATATCCCCTATCACTACTCATGTAAGCATGATAACGATGATGACAATGATACCTGTCAGAGCCAAAACTAGAATAGTACCTGTGTCCATCACCTCTCGTGTCTGGTGTATCGAAGAACCTGCCATCCCTAATCATGTCATCTATATCTGACCTATGCCCACTACGAGATATTCTATCATATTAGTCCCATCCTCCTGTCCATAGATGATATGAAGTGGCCCTTCTCTCTACAATTCTCACAAAATCTGAAGGAATATTGCATTGAATTTTTCTTGGTTCTCATGTGCTTGCATGATTCTATCATTGTCTGCTTTGCAACTCATTGTTTCTTCCTTAAAACTCCTCAATGTGCTTGCTAAGTCATAAGAGTGCCCAACACCACGCTACTCATTTGATTCGCAGGGAGAATATTTGTAGGGTACCATCTTGATAGTCATCTTTGATATGTTCTTCTATATATACAAACATAATCAGATCAACATATAAGCATCTTTTCAGCCATTATCCACTTATCAATGCATAACTATGCTAACCGCATACCTTGACTTCATACGAAATGACCATCATCCAATCAATGCATGCATAACAACATATAGACACTAACAAACATAACCAATGGACGACTGATATACACTCACAACAAATACATTCAACAATGACACCATCAAATTTCACATGTGGACACCACAACAATCGTGACCCACAACATGCATACACAACAAGCACATAGAGCACCAACATGAGGACCTATATTCAACCGACATGTACATATGACAACACATTCACCCAAGGAGAACGAAAACTGGTGAGCCCTGGTATTGCACCAAGAGTGTTGCAACTCACAGGGGTTGCCCTACTTTACTTTATCAACCTGGGGTTCGTACAAAATTGGAGGTGACAGTGCTATATACACAACAGATGCATTCTACTTGTTTCATCCTCTTCCGCTCTACGAGAGGATGCTACTTCTAGGGTTTGTCAGTTAAGTCTTTCACACTTCGATGAAACTAAACTAAATTGCAGAAAGGAAATGACAAAAAGGAAACTAAATTAAATTTCTGAAAATAAATGACAGAAAGGAAACTAATTTAATTTGTTGAAAGGAAATGATGGAAAGGAAACTAATTTAACTTGCTAAAAAGAAATGACAGAAATGAAACTAATTTAAATTGAAGAAAGGAAATGACAGAAAGGAAACTAATTTAACTTGCTGAAAATAAATGGCATAAAGGAAACTAATTCTAAACCACACTTAACTTGGCCAATCGGCTAAACACACCCTACTTATGTTGTGCTCTATCTATAATGCTTCTATCTATGCAGCTATTAATGACTGAATTCTAATTGAAAGAGTATTGATTGCAATCTGGAGAAGAAAAGGGGTTAAAGGTGGGCTTAATCACATGGGTCAAGGCTTAGAGGTGGAAAGAGGGGTTTAAACTTTATTAAAACTTATTATGTCTCGAACATGCTTTGGAGAGGGAGGCATTTAAAAAGTGCGATGGCGGAATTGCGATGGGAGGATGGAAGCGAGAGTGAAATGCAATGGGAAAGAAACTGCGAAATGAAACAGGACAGAAACTGCGAAATACTTTGGGAAAGAAACTACGAAGTGCGATGGGACACAAATTGTGAAATGCGAAATGCAAAGGGGATAGAAACTGTGAAATGTGGTTTGAGATAGGGATCATGTGGTAATAGGACATGTGGTAGAGCGCTTTAAGCATATCGCAATTAGCGGAAAGGAGCGGTAACGTTAATGGAGAGCGGATGGAGATTGTGGTAAGATTTAAAGGGAAAAGGGTAAGGTTTATTTCTAAAGGATTTTCGACTATCTTCGTTAATAATTGGCAAAGGTAAGGTGGAAAATAAAATTGCAGAGATTCTGATGAACGACAAAGGAAGAAGATGGAGGATCCTGCGAGATGCGAAATGCGATAGCGGGAATTTCGAGGGGGAAAGGTGGAGTGTTGGACGAATAAGTCATTCTTGCAGACAAGACAGACCTCCCAAGTGTCCTACGGATAGCTAGCAACAAACAGCCAAACAAAAACTATTTTCTCTAGATAATATTCAATTCAGAATTAGCTATAACAGAGGTTTTGAAGACCTACCTATAGTCCAGCGCTATTCGTAATTATCTTCTTTCCAGTTGCTTAAAAGAGTTGTGTTCAAAGATCTGCAATCACAAACATGGAAAAAATCAATAGCACCTATATAGGATAAACTAATTCACGAATCATATATCTATCAAGATGATCAAGGAATTCAAGAAATAAGCTAATTAATTAAATAACTCTTTGATAAAACATGATAAACAAGCTACTTAATTAAAGAACTCATTGAGAAAACTGTATTCATTTATATTATCTTTGATGAAGAAAGAGCCTTACAACCGTGTCCGCCTTGATGTCGTACAGGCCTTCCTGGGGTTCGGAACAGGCGTTTCCTTTACTCTGACAAGCTTTGCACTCTCTTAGCTAAAATGCACATGGGTGTGTAATCATTCTTGCATAATGATCAGTTAAGAGAGTCTGAGTCTCTACAACATTTCTCCTAAAAAATTCTCAAAGTCTAACTTTCTTTGACGCTGCACTATGGCTTCAATTTATAGGAAAAGAGAGGAGGTTATAGCTCCACATAAGAAGGGATAGAATGCTCTTTTGAAGGGATTGAGCTCCATAAACCAAGGGGTAGGCTCCCATAATGGAGTAATGAACATACATGATAGGAGCGAACCTTCGACCGGATAATTGCTTCTAGAAGCTTCCAGATTTGACTACTGGGCTTCTAAATGTTACTTTCCACCTTTTTTTTTATATCTTTTACAGGGGTCCGCACCCTTAATGAAGAAAAAGTGCGTTTAGCTCCGCATGATTTTAGAACAAAAAGGTGTGGCACCGCAGGCAATGTTAAGAGAAAGTGCGGTACAAGTGTTTTTAAGGCTTTTATGAGCTTTTCTCTCAATTTCAAGGCTTGATTTTAGGAGCTTTGATGTTGTAGACTTCTAAGGGAGTACTAAAACATCATGGTGACAAATTTCAGTGTAAAAAATTGCCCCCTAAAGTGTGAAGTCTGAGAGCATTCAAAGAGCGATGTGCTTTATCATTTCAAGGATTAGCTTGTGGACACCCCAGTCGGAACCCTGTAAAAACATTCAATGCAAAACATATATTTATATATATATATATATATCATCATCATCATCATTGAGGTAGGCATTACCATATTTAGATCAAAACTAACTAAACTTGTTCTAATACAGGAATGATTTAATATTACATCAATAGTGTAGACACAACATGGACGCAGCCATCTGTAATGAATAGTTTACTGCATAATGAATAATAAAAATCCTCACAGCCTGGATGGTGAAAACTAGATCCAGGGTCCTGATTTTTGCTTCTCGAGCTAGTACAATTCTATCCATGCGATTAAATTTGTTGAAGTCAAACATGGTAGAACCCACTTGATTACCAGTCAATGATGTGAACTGTTAACAAGTGTGAGAGAAACCACCAATAATTACAATGGCTCTCAAAGTACTCAGTACAATCCATGAAATGTGAATAAGTGATATGAAGTCGAACATTTCACGAAATCGTTCGATCAAAGGTCAATGATGCAACTTGTCGTCGAAGGCGAGAAACCTGCCATTAAGGTATGCAAATTCCAAGGTACTGATGGATTCTAGATCAAATTCCTAGATGATAAGCTGTCGTAGATAGAAAGTGATCTGTCGTAAGAAAGCTCACGACACGAAGCCATAGATCAAGTTTTGAAGAAATTTTTTTTGCAAGGACTGACTCAGGGATGGTTAGTGTGAATGGAGACAAATGTTTGCAGATGAATGGTTTGTTTGACTGTCCTCTTGAACACATAACGAAACTGCAGATGGTTTGGTAACAATTTCCCTAAGATAATACCCAGAAACCAGCTGAAGACCTTCAATGTGGTTTGATTAGCTGATAGGCAAAGGATTTTCCCAATCCAGGTAGAAGTGTGACAAAAAGTGTCGTGTTCAAGAGTGGTATACTATTTTTAAATCAAGGTGTAACAAATGGATTCATTTTCTCTCTTTTTCCCCCACCATTTCTGGAAAGTACCTCTTTATTTTTGACAAGCTTGAGGAGGATAACATTTGCTTGTTTATAAGCTCATCCTTCAGATGCGTCCAACTTAGTTTAAAATCCAACCCTAAGAAGGAGTGGTTTGTTCTCGTTTGTAATCGACATGTCCTTTATTGTTAAATTTTAACGAGTCCAGTATAGGAGAAACTCAATGTTTTTCATTTTTACGGAGTCAGAAGAAAAACTTAAGGAAACTCCGTGGGTGTTATTTTTCGTAATTTTAGTCTCTCATGCCTGAAAAAAGGATAAAATAATGTGGGAGAGAACTCTATTGACCATGATTAGTCAACGTATACTTTTTTCGTAAATATTCCATTTCAGTGCGGAAAAGGGGTAAACTTATACTGAAGGGACGACTGTTCATTCCCTTTAACGAGTTCGAATAGTCAAGTACTCGACAATCTTTTCATATTTAGAGAGTCTGAAAAAGGCTAAAAAGAGGACTCCATGGTTTCACTTTTTTTTGTAAATTTTAAGAGCCTGAAGAAGTGATAAAAGTATAATCTTCGTAAAAAATGACCATTTTACCTGAAAAATCCGGTATTCTGCACAAAAATTCAAAAAATTAAACGTACATGCTTTTAATAAAATAAAAATATTTTTAAAAACCATATTTTTAAAGTGAAAAATAAACAAATTTAAGTTTCATTTATTCGAAAAAACTTATAAAAAAGAGTTTTCCAAATTCATTTTTACCGTTTGAGTTCAGAGTGAAAATTTGAGAGCTTTTGGCGAAAAACGCTCCAGAGAATATTCCAGACAAACTGACCGTTCAAATAAAAAACCACCTGCTCTAGGTAATCCACATCCTCTTTTCCTTGCTTTTCATCTGTTCATTTCCTTAATTTAGGTTTAAAATTCATTTTTGGAGAAGAAATAGGTTCAAAATTCTGCTCTCGGGGGTCCGCAGGTAAGACACATGGTACTTGCAGACCCCGACATTTTCTTACAAAGAAAAATGTCGTGGTCCCACACTTTTAGTATAGAGCCCGTGCGAAGCTACGCATTGTCTCTAAACGAAAAGTGCGGGGGCGCCATGAAGAATTTAAAAAGATATTTTCTTTCCAAATCACCCAAAATTTTCTTTTGAAAATGATTTTAATCTTTCATTTTGTTCATTGTAGGATATTTACAATGCTTATCTGGCGGGAACGTGAACACGAGGAGGTGAATGAAGCTACAATGATTCATCCACCTACATTAAAAGTTTTGAGAGCATGTGGGTTATTCAAATTCTGGGTATCAGCGGCATGAGAGCTCAACTAGACCTTCTCACTTGGTTGGTAAACAAGTGGGATGTACAAGACCAGTGTTTTGTGATTGGAGGCAACCGGCTTGAAATCGAGCTGGAGGACATATATTTTCTGATTGGTTTTTCTAAAAGAGGCGAACCACTTTCTCTATTTGGGGCTAGGCCAGGTGGCCAGTCTGCTGCTAGCCTGCAACTAGAGTTCTGCAATGATGAGGCAAATCCTAAAGACAAACGGATTGATATCAAAACTATCATCCGTCCTGAGTTAAAAGTAGTTTCATTTAATGTAACCAAGTTATGTGGAAGTGCAGCTTTGCATGTTGTTATTGGATCTCAAATGCGGATTGTAGTGGATTGTTTCCAAGGCACCATATTCAATTGGTGCGAGGCAGTGTTGGCTAATATCAAAGGCCAACTAACTAGAGCAAAGAACGGGAAGTTGAATAACTTCGGATATGGATCGATCGTAGTTACTTTTGCTCTAGAGAGGATTCCTCTACTAGCCCGACAACATATTCCAGTTGATGACAGTAGAGTCCGAGAGCCTCAGATGGTTCGATGGGTTGCTTTGATGGCCCGTCACAGCAAGGGTATAGAGATTGTTCGATTTCCCCCGACCTACTTCCGTTGGTTAGAACACCAACTCTTCGTGATAGAAGACTTCCCTTATGCCGATATGGATTACCGCGGTGAGCAGGATATACTACTTCCTCCAGGAGCTCAGTGGAATGAGTCAGATAAAAAATCTTTTTGACACGTTCTAATTTCTAATTTTTATTTTGTTTTTTAAATCGTCCAAAACTGATAACAAAAATTTTAAATGCAGATGTGGGTCCACGTCGAGAAATCACTCTCCGCCCCTTCGATAGGAGGGAAAGGGATGTAGCTATAGCAACACCACCACCACAGGATCAGACATCAGAGATCCTTATTGATTTGGAACACCATCTGGAGCGACTGACTATGGACATCCCAGAGACTACCATAGATGACATTCCACTTCGTTTGCAGAGATATGTCATTGGGGTTCCTGGACCATTCAGGAGATTCCTGAGTAGGGTGGCACGGGCTGTAGTATATTATCATGATACTTACCACAGATAGTGGATGATCGACTGTATAGATTCATATCATTTTTGTATCACTTTTTTCCCGATCATAAGGCGTTTTGAACCTATGATCGAGGACAATGTACTATTTTTTGAAACACTACTCTATGCTATGATATACTACTATTTCCAGTTACCTGTTCAACATATTATCGAACGTTATTTTGATTTATTGCTTTCATTATCGTAAATGTATATTTGTAACACTAGAAGCTATTTCATCTGCTAATGTGTTTAAACTTCTTAGAATGTGTTGATACTCAATATAATCAAATTCTCGTTCCAAGAGACGAATTTTCAAAAATAATCTTAACAACATTGGGTTTCTAATTGCATATACTCGATTTAATTGTAATACAACGAGCTCAGAATCTAACCTAACCATCAAACTCTGAATTCCAAATGAAATGGATTCAGACAATAACTCAATAATTGCGATATATTCTACAATATTGTTCGTTGTTTGACTGAGGGTTACCCCATGCATAGATATTAACTTGTCAATGGGTGAATAAATAACCTAGGTTGCGGAAGAAATGTTCCGTGTACTACGACAAGCGCCATTAGCAAAACCAATGTATGTTTGAAAAGACGTCGACATTAGCAATACCAAGAGGAATCCAGATAAGCAGGAATAATAGTAAAAGCACACTTAAGCTAGGCACACATTTCTAATCTACAACACACCAACTAGAAAAGAACTAATATACAGGAAAAAATCTCCACACAAGAATAAAGTGTAATATCTCTTCAGGTAAAGCCCATTTCTGGGTTTGCCTAAAGAGACCCTGTCAAAATCAATCAATTCATAGGCCCCTTTTGCAAGCTGTCGCTTGACAATATAAGGACCATGCCACATGGGTTCAAATTTCCCAGCCCGTAGCTTAACATTACCTTGATCATATAGCAAAACTAGGTCTCCTTATGAAAAAATACAAGGTGTAACACTTCTATCATACTGAGCTTTCATTCGTTTTGCATGAGTCTCGGTAGCTAATGCAGTGGTGCGTCTATTCTCATCTAATTGAGCTAAGAACAAAAAGTGTTTTTCCTCCTCAGAGATAGCTGGTAGTAACTCTATGGCTATTTTGAGTGACGGTATCTCGCATTCAATCAGTAATACTGCTTCTAAACCGTAAACCAGTTGAAAAGGTGTAAAACCTGTCGATGTTTTTGCTGAGGTCCGATATGCCCAAAGTGCTGAAAAGAGCATGGTATGCCAATTTGATTTATGAATTCCAATGATTCGTTTGATCATGGTGACTAAAAATTTATTAATTTCTTCAACCAAACCATTAGCCTGCGGATAATATGGTGTAGAACTGCCATGGCGCAAGCCAAGTTGGTCAATTAGCTCGGTCATCATGATGTTTTGAAAATGGCTCCCATGGTCAGCAATTATTGCTTGGGGTACACCAAAATGAGCAATCACATGATTGAACACGAAAGTAGCTGCAGTTTTTCCATCTGCCGCAAATGTAAGCATCGCCTCGGCCCATTTGGTAAAACAATCTACTACGAGAATAATATTCCCATGCCCCCGGACCGAGTGAGGGTTACATGTAATGAAGTCAATGCCCCATTTTGCAAAAGGACCGACAACAACTATAGGGTGAAGAGGAGCGGGTGGTGCACGCATCTTTCATTCGAAAATTTGACAATTATGGCATTTTCGAACTGCATAAATACAATCTTTGAATAAGGACGGCCAAAAATAACCAGCACGCACTATCTTTTGGGCTATGGCATACCCAGACATATGACCGCCACAAGCTCCAAAGTGACAGTCATTTAAAACCTTTTCGGCTTCTTCATGGGTGACACAACGTTGAAAGACAGAGTTAGCACCACGACGGTATAGTGTGTCACCAACAATATGATATTGTTGAGACTGGAAACAGATTTTACGTTGTTGTGACTGTGAAAGTTTGGGCCGAAAAGATTGGGTTTGCAGATAAACAATGATATCTCCATACCAAGGATCAATGGTACTAATAAGAAACAAGGATTCGTCCGCGATCGGTTGTTCCGCCACAGTTTCCGTATCAGTACGTGGGAAATCACACATAAGTTCAACAAATATCAATGATTTCTTTGTTTTGGACTTTTCAAATTCCAAGTCAAACTCCTGTAGGATAACAATCCATTTGGAGTATTTTCCCCCTAGCAATTGTTTGGTCAAGATATACATCATACGGTTACAATAAGAAATCACTGTTGTTTTGCGTAAAAACATGTAATGACGAAAACGTTGGACAACTTGAACGACTGCCAAGGCCAATTTCTCCACATGTGAATATTTAATTTCAGTCGGATGCAAATTGCGAATAAGATAGTAAATCACATGTTCACCATGGAATTCATCTTCCTGAACTAGAACCATTCCTATCGTGGAATCGAAAGTGGCGAGGTACAAAAAGTAATCCTAGTTGTAATTGGGAGGATGCAGTAACGGTGCATGGGTCAATGCGTTTTTAAGAGCATCAAATGATCGATCAACGATCTCATCCCAAAAGAAAGGAATATTTTGTTTTAACAACCTGGTAAAACTTTTCGTTAACTCGGCGTAGTTAGGAATGAATCGACGTAAAAAGGTTTGCTTTCCCTTGCAAACTTTGGAGTTGGCGAAGAGTAGAAGGAGGAGGTAAATTGATGATAGCCTCAACTTTCGATGGATTGACATGAATGCCTGCCTTTGATACAATAAATCCCAACAATCATCCAGATTGTACACAAAAAACACATTTGTGAGGATTCAGACGAATCTTACAATGCCTACATCGTATAAAAATGGCTCGTAAATGAGTGATATGATCTGCTCTGCGTAAGGAATGAGCAGGGAAATCATCAAGGTAGGGTTGCGCAATGTGTTTAATGTCATGAAATGCATAAGACATTGCCCTCTGAAAAGTGGCGCCAACATTCTTAAGTCCAAAAGGTAATTTGCGATAAGCAAAAGTCCCCCAAGGACAAATGAAAGTTGTTTTGGGTTGATCTGCAGGGAGTATGTTGATTTGATTATAGTCGAAAAATCCATCCATGAACAAAAACATTTCACTTCCAGCACAATCGTCAATAATTTGATCGATATAAGGGGTTGGATAATTGTCTTTTGGACAAGCTCGATTTATATCCCTATAATTGATACATACTCGTATTGTTCCTTGTTTTTTATTGACATGAACGATATTAGATACCAAATCTGTTAACGGAATCGGATAAATAAAACCTACATGAAGTAATTTTTCAACTTCTAATTTAATAATGACAGATTTTCACGAATGTATCTGACATAATCTCCGTCTAACAGGTTTAGCATCCGAGTATGTCTTAATTTTCTGAACAACAATCGACGGATCGATTCCTGGCATTTCTTCATTGACTAGGTGAAAATGTCGCGAAATTCCTGAAATAGGGCTTTATATGCTCAAATTTCATCAGTCGTACAAGAAGCACCTATATGAATGTTTTCAAAAATTCCTGGTTTTACTGAAATGTCAATGGGAACCATTGTAGAAATGTTTTATAAATTTAATTCAGAATCAGAAGATGAGAGAGGATTATGAGGTTCTTTGACGTAATCAGTAGTAAAAATGGAGGAAAAATCATTCTCAAAATGATTGAGATCAGGTAAAAATGAAGACCTATGATGCAGATCTTCCCATGGTAATTCATCGACAGACAAAATTTACGAATATGTTCATCAGTATTAAATACGTGTTGATCAAGGTCTGGAATTGATGTCGAAGCTAAGCTCGATATTGAAAGTGACTCCTCATTGATCACATTCACTGGATCAAATTCAGTTGAAGGAGTATTAGAAAATGACTGTACTACCTGATATGTTAACTAAAAAGGACTCAAAGGCATCGTGCCATCGAAAGAGTCCAGTTCTGATTCTGAAGGTACTATCCAAGGATCATCAAAGGAAATAGTACTTAATGTAATCATATTGATATTAGCAATAGGAGGTTGTATGTTGGTAGCAGGCAGGGAAAAAGTTCCCAATAAAGCCGAATCTTTAAGAAAACCTACTCCGACATCCTTATAAGGGATAATCGATTTTTCGATATGCTGGATGCTATCAGTAGAGGCTAGGTCAGATGAATAATATGAGAGCTGATCTATTTTAACGCTCTTTCCTTTATGAGGAAACATGATGAGACGAAAGATCGACGATACAACAACAGTCATGGCGTAAGACCAACTGCGATCTAGGAGAAGGTTGTAATCCAGAGGGGCATCAACCACTTCCACATCTAGATTAACGATTTTTCCTTCGACCTCTATTGGTAGATCCTGTAAAATACCATACGGTTGGAAACCTCTGCCATCAAAAGCTTTAAGGATAGTTGGCGATTGGTTAATTGTCGGAGAACCAAGTGATTTCCAACATTTTAACGACATAATAGATGTATAAGCCCCTTCATTAACAACAGTACGAAAGATACGTTTGTTTTTTACTATTACCGAAATTTGAAAAGCCATTTGATGGGGTAGGCGGGGTGTAAAATTCTCTAAATCGAAGATCATGAGGTTCGAATCCTGGAGGTATACAGCTCCTAAGGCTGACAATAGTAATTTTCTTTGGGCTGGGCATGACTGCAATACTTCCAAAGCTGACATTGCTGAAGGGGAAATCACCAAGTCTTCAACAATATTGTAATTATGAGCAGCTCTCGCATGTGGATTGAAAGCTGATTTACGAAGTACACCTTTAGTAGGTGGTTTGATTACTAAGTCAGTATTTTTTTTCTTGATCTGTAGTGGATCAGAAACTGAGGGAGATGTAGTTGATGCTGAATTAGATGTTTCTGCTTCTTTACCAGGATTTTTACTACTGTAATCTTGTGATCGCGTCGTAACCATGAAAATATCCTCTAGCGTATTTGAGGAAGATCCAATCATATTACTATCTTGAGTAGGAAAGGGATCCTTCAAGACAACAGGTATGGGTGAACCCTTAACGAATTTTGATACCTCGGCTCTACGTGGACACTCTTTTGTAAAATGATCCTCATCACAAATCAGACATGGATAACGAGGTTTTCGTTTTTCGTCAGTTGGTTCAGTTTTATCATTTTTACCTTTTGAAGATTTTTTGTTCTTATTCTTACCTTTCTTCTTACCACCAGTTTTAGGTTTGGTTGTAGATGATTCTACAACATGAATATCAGCGGAAGTTTCAATGGAAGAATCTCCTTTCTGTGAATCGGGTAAAGTGATAATAGGAGAAGTCGTCTTGGAAGATTTCTTCTTACTCTTACCAGTGCTAACAGAACCAATTACACCATTAGCGGTGTTATTGCCTAAATCTACCTTAGGCTGAAGGAAGGCAGAGTTCAGGGTAACATCATACCACGCTCAGTCTGGTAGCTAGCCCTACCAGAACAGGAGAGGGCTCTCTCCGGGTCAATCGTAGAATAGGGCTTGAGATGACTGAAATGAAAGCTAATTTTAGGCTAGGTATATAAGTAGGAGGGTTTGTTTGAAAATTGTGGGTTGAAAAGAGCAAGAGAAGGGACTATTGGGCTATGAATTTGGGGCTAGTTTCTGCCGGCAAACTTGGGGAAAAGTAAGTGCAATGTACAGTCAAATTAAAGATGTAATGAGAGAAGAAAATAGGGAAAAGACCGCTGCCCTGTAGGCATCAATAAGGGGATGGATCTATAGTGACAAATTTAGAAGAAAGAGAAGCACCGGGTTACTCAACAGAGCATCTAACAGAGGATGGATTCTGAAAAGATAACCACTACATCAAACAACATAATCATTGTGAGAGGAGCATCGTGCGTGGATGGATTCCTAACACTTCTCTTAGAGAATGACGTAAACAAATTAGCAGAAAAAACAAAGCATGGAAATGAATTTACAAGAAAAACATGTTGCACATTAAACACCGTGATTAATCCCAAATTTAAAGAGCAGAAAAAAGCTTTATTAAAATAATATTCGAGGAAAAATTTACACAATCCAATAGCAGCCTCCCTCTGCTGCAAAAATCCAACCTCTACACTATGAAATTCATAAAATATATACATTTTCTCATCCTTGTACTAAGGGAATTGAGCTCAACCATTTTCTTAAAAATAGAATCAGTTACATTAAACTTGCGCCGAATTTATGAAAATAGGTGTTGAATATGAACTCGTATCTCCTAAAAAATAGCACCTGTTACAAAACTGAAAGAGGTTTTTGTAGATAAGTTCATGTTGGAGAAAAACCTCTCTCAAATTTTGGAAATTCATTTCCAGTTGCTCGCAATCTGTTCCACAAACCATCTTTAAAACAGAAAATCATTAAAAATTTAAATCTGTAAAAATGAGCTATAAAGATCTAGTCACATATCCCAATTCGTGACACCTTTGAATAAACTGAAAGAGGTTTTTGTTATATGGTTCGTGGTTAACAAAGAAATCCTTGGGTTTTGCAGAATTACTTTCCATCTGTTGTAAAATGGCCGCGCACTAAAATGACTAAAACAGTAAAAAATATGAAAATTTTGCTTTGTTTTAATGTAGGCTCCAAATATCATTGTATATCTCCCACATAGTAGCACCTGTGCATAAACTGAAGGAGGTTTTTGTTATTTTCTATGTGATGAACAAAAACCTCTTTCACTTTTGAAAAATTCCTTACCATTATTTCAAAAACTGATTTTGTACTAAACTTGTCATTGTGTGTAGCAACTGACCTCAAAACATGCGTAACCAAGAATCACTCATTCATTTTGACCATATCTTCTAATCCGGGAGCCAGTTACAGGACTGTGATATACCGTTGGAAATATTTTTCCGAGCTTCTTCTGATGAACACACTTGTGACATGTTTTGTGATGAACATCATGTGCAAAACATCTGACAAGACCAGACATAGTAAGAGCTCATGTTGATCCCTGCTGACAGGCTGCGAAGACTGGAACTAACATCGGATCCAATGGGGATGGTAGCTCCTTGGAGGTGCCAAGAACTACAGATCTCTGGGAAAGAAGGCAGTGCCTTCATCCATTGGGCTATGGATGGTCAAACAACTGCAAACCCAAAACAACTCATACCAATCCCAAAACATATACATACTGCAACCTGTACATAAACCAATACCGGAAACTGAAATGTTGCCTTTGACAGCTTATTTATTTACAAATCTACCCTAATTTGCTGCGAAACCAATAGATCAAGTAACGCTGTAATGCCAGATCAACCAATCAAGTAACTGTGACAAGGATGCTGCTTGAAAGTTCTTCAACCAGGACACAAATGTAAATGCTGACAGCCATACATGCACATAACGAGTCTGGTTACGTAAAAGACAATTTGATCTATCATTCAAACTGAGAAACATTTCCATGTACGTTGCAATAGGATCGCAAAAGCCAAACTTTGTTTGCTGCCCCAACTCCGCAATACATACTTCCAGCTGCACACTGTCAATGCAAACATCCACAGGTAGCTCTATTGTTTCTTGTTTTGAAGGAGGGAGAGTTTCCAAGAACGTTTTAGGATCTCAAAATTCATATGATTGGATCTGATCATTTAAATACTGAATCTCCTTCTCAAAATTTTCAACAACTAACTCAAAGAAACCAGTTTTAGCTTCTGGAGGAAACTTCGGAGATCTCAAACATTGAAGCACGACAATGAAAAATACTTCATCAATTTCAATATCCACTAGCTGATCTCTAACTTCTTTTAAAGCTTCACAAAGAGCAGGGTCTGCCACATACCCTACCATTTTATTTTAGTGCATGAATGGATCAGTGAGCACTGTAATCTTTGGATTGAGTTGGAGTCGCCAGGTGAATGTTTCAGCCTTCATATGTGTCTGACTGCTGTCCACCATCAACAATCAGATCTGAACTTGATACATGTTATTGAGGAAACCAGCTGTTCAGTTCATAAACTAGACCGGCGATTGACTGAAGCAGCATTCATCTACTTTCGCTAATGCAAAGCAAGAGTGTTTTGAAGGCTACCTGGCTAACTTCAGGCTCCGTCTGTAGTTTATAAAGCAAACAAAAAAATTTTATTCCCCAGTGGAGTTGCCACTATGTTAGTGCCTAAATCTACCTCAGGCTGAAGGAAGGTAGAGTTCAAGGTAACATCATACCACGCTCAGTCTGGTAGCTAGCCCTACCAGAACAGGAGAGGGCTCTCTCCGGGTCAATCTCAGCGAAAATTAATCAATAGGGCTTGAGATGACTGAAATGAAAGCTAATTTTAGGCTAGGTATATAAGTAGGAGGGTTTTTTTGAAAATTGTGGGTTGAAAAGAGCAAGAGAAGGGACTATTGGGCTATGAATTTGGGGCTAGTTTCTGCCAGCAAACTTGGGGCAAAGTAAGTGCAATGTACAGCCAAATTAAAGATGTAATGAGAGAAGAAAATAGGGAAAATACCGCTGCCCTGTAGGCATCAATAAGGGGATGGATCTACAGTGACAACTTTAGAAGAAAGAGAAGCACCGGGTTACTCAACAGAGAATCTAACAGAGGATGGATTCTGAAAAGATAACCACTACATCAAACAACATAATCATTGTGAGAGGAGCATCGTACGTGGATGGATTCCTAACACTTCCCTTAGAGAATGACGTAAAAAAATTAGTAGAAAAAACAAAGGATGGAAATGAATTTACAAGAAAAACATGTTGCACATTAAACACCTTGATGAATCCCAAATTTAAAGAGCATAAAAAAGCTTTATTAAAATAATATTCGAGGAAAACTTTACACAATCCAATAGCAGCCTCCCTCTGCTGCAAAAATCAAACCTCTACACTATGAAATTCATAAAATATATACATTTGCTCATCCTTGTACTAAGGGAATTGAGCTCAACCATTTTCTTAAAAATAGAATCAGTGACATTAAACTTGGGCCGAATTTATGAAAATAGGTGTTGAAGATGAACTCGTATCTCCTAAACCATAGCACTTGTTACAAAAATGAAAGAGGTTTTTGTAGATAAGGTCATGTTGGAGAAAAACCTCTCTCAAATTTGAGAAATTTGTTTCCAGTTGCTCGCAATATGTTCCACAAAATCATCTCTAAAACAGAAAATCATTAAAAATTTAAATCTGTAAAAATGAGCTATACAGATCTAGTCACATATCCCAATTCGTGAAACCTTTGAATAAAATGAAAGAGGTTTTTGTTATATGGCTCATGGTTAACAAAAACCTCCTTGGGTTTTGCAGAATTAATTTCCATCTGTTGTAAAATGGCCACGCACTAAAATAACTAAAACAGTAAAAAATATGAAAATTTTACTTTGTTTTAATGTAGGCTCCAAATATCACTGTATATCTCCCACATAGTAGCACCTGTGCATAAAATAAAGGAGGTTTTTTTTATTTGCTATGTGATGAACAAAAACCTCTTTCACTTTTGAAAAATTCCTTACCATTATTTCACAAACTGATTTTGTACTGAACTTGTCATTGTGTGCAGCAACTGACCTCAAAACATGCATAACCAAGAATCACTCATTCATTTTGACCATATCTTCTAATCCGGGAGCCAGTTACAGGAGTGTGATATATCGTTGGAAACATTTTTCCGAGCTTCTTCTGATGAACACACTTGTGACATGTTTTGTGATGAAAATCATGTGCAAAACATCTGACAAAACCAGACATAGTAAGAGCTCATGTTGATCCCTGGTGGCAGGCTGCGAAGACTGGAACTAACAGGTGG